>VBSM01003020.1:1770127-1780226 GCA_008086735.1 Cheirogaleus medius
ACAAGCAAGGAGAGACTGGGCCCCATTCTCACTCTTCTGAAACAGAATAATGCCAAGCATAGAATCTTGTACCCTGCAAAACTAAGTTTTGTATATGAAGGAGAAATAAAGACATTCTCAGATAAGCAAAGACTGAGGGAATTCACCAAGACAAGACCAGCCCTCCAAGAAGTACTCAAAACAGTGTTACCCACGGATCAGCACAATAAACACTTACGAACGTAAACCCACTCAAAAGCCAAAGATCAAGGCCCAGATACCACAATGGCTCAAGAGAGAAAACAAAGCAACAAAGTTCAACCCAACATAATGAACAGAAATCTGCCCCACCTATCAGTTATCTCAATAAATGTGAATGGCTTGAACTCCCCACTCAAGAGATATAGGCTGCCTGAATGGATAAAAAAAATACAAGCCAAGTATCTGCTGCCTTCAGGAAACACATATAACCTACAATTATGTACTTAGACTAAAGGTAAAGGGATGGAGAACAATATTTCAAGCAAATGGAAGCCAAAAGAAGGCTGGTGTGGTGGTTTTGATTTCAGATAATTTAGTTTTAAAATCAACAAAAGTAATAAAAGACAAAGAAGGTCACTATATAATGGTGAAGGGTACAGTTCAACAAGAAGACATAACAATTCTAAATATATATTCACCCAACCTAGGTGCACCCAGATTCATAAAGCAAACTCTACTTGATCTAAACAAATGGATAAACAACAACACCATAGTTGCCGGAGACTTTAACACCTCACTGACAGCACAGGACAGATCCTCCAAACAGAAAATCAACAATGAAATAATGGACTTAAACAGAACTCTAGAACAAATGGGCCTGAGTGACATTACAGGACATTCCACCCGACAACCACTGAATATACGTTCTTCTCATCAACTCATGGGTCATTCTCTAAGATTGACCATAGAAATAGCAATAGAAATTATACCATGTATCTTTTCAGATCACAATGGAAAAAAAGTAGAAATCAACCCTAAGAGGAACTCTCATTTCTACAGAAAGTCATGGAAACTAAACAACGTTCTGCTGAATGATCACTTCATAAACGAGGAAATCAAGATGGAAATTAAAAGATTCTTTGAACTAAATGACAAAGGAGACACAAGTTTTCAAAACCTGTGGGACACAGCTAAAGCACTCCTGAGAGGAAAGCTTATTTCCATAAATGCCTATATCCAAAAGTCGAAAAGATCACAAATAGACAACCTAATGAATTGACTCAAAGAGCTGGAAAAAGAAGAATAGTCCCACTCCAAACCCAGCAGAATTGAAATCATTAAGATCAAATCATAACTAAACAAAATTGAAAAAAGGGGTACCATATGGAAGATCAATAAAACAAAACGTTGGTTCTTTGAAAAAATAAACAAAATTGACACACCTTTGGCTAGACTAATAAAAAGCAGAAAAGAAAAATCTCTAATAAGCTCCATCAGGAAAATAAAGGAGAAATTACAATGGATGCCGCGGAGATATAAGTTATAATTTATGAATACTACAGCAACCTGTATGTACACAAACTGGAAAATGTGGAGGAAATGGAAAATTTCTTACAAACACACAGCCTCCCTAGGCTCAACCAGGAAGAAATAGAATTCCTGAACAGACCAATATCAAGTACTGAAATTGAAACAGCAATAAAAAACCTTCCTAAAAAGAAAAGTCCTGGACTAGATGGTTTCACACCCGAATTTTACCACACCTACAAAGAAGAACTGGTGCCTATCTTGCAGAAATTATTCCACAACATCAGGAAAGATGGAATCCTCCCCAAGACATTTTATGAAGCGAACATAACTCTGATACCAAAACCAAGAAAGGATGCAACAAAAAAAAGAAAACTACAGACCAATATCCCTTATGAATATAGATGCAAATATTCTCAACCAAATCCTAGCCAATCGAGTCCAGGTGCTTGTCAAGGAAATAATCCATCACAACCAAGTGGGCTTCATCCCAAGGATGCAGGGATGGTTCAACATATGCAAATCTAGAAATGTAATTCACCATATAAACGGAAGCAAAAACAAAGACCATATGATCCTCTCAATAGACGCAGAAAAGCATTTGACAAAATTGAACACCCTTTTATGATAAGAACGCTCAACAAATAGGCATAGACAGGGCTTACCTAAAAATGATACAAGCCATATATGACAAACCCACAGCCAATATCATACCAATCATCAGGGAAATGCAAATCCAAACTGCAATGAGATATCACTTATCTCCAGTAAGAATGGCCTTTATCATAATGTCCCTAAACAATAAATGTTGGCATGGATGCAGAGAGATAGGAACACTCCTACACTGCTGGTGGGACTGCAAACTAGTTCAGCCTCTGTGGAAAGCAATATGGAGATACCTTAAAGCTATACAAGTAGAACTACCATTTGATCCAGCAATTCCACTACTGGGCATCTACCCAAAAGAACAAAAGTCACTTTATGAAATAGACACCTGCACTCAAATGTTTATAGAAGCACCATTCACAATTGCAAGTTGTGGAAACAAGCTAAGTGCCCATCAATTCATGAACGGATTAATAAAATGTGGTATATGTATACCATGGAGTACTATTCAGCTTTAAGAAACAACGGTGAAATAGGATATCTTGTATTTTCTTGGACAGAGCTGGAACCCATTCTACTAAGTGAAGTATCTCAAGAATGGAAAAACAAGCACCACATGTACTCACCAGCAAATTGGTATTAACAGATCAACACCTAAGTGGACATATAGGAATAGCATTTATTGGGTGTTGGGCGGGTGGGAGGGGGGAGGAGGGGATGGGTATATACAAACATAATGAGTGAGATGTGCAATGTGTGGGGGATGGTCACCGTTGAAGCTCTGACTTGAGGGGGAAGGGGGGCCTCGACAATATATGTAACCTTAACATTTGTACCCCCATAATATACTGAAATAAAAAAAAAAAAGAAATCCACTTCAGTGAAAAGGGAGGGCCATCGGCTTGCGAAGGAGGTTCATTGGAAGGGAGGATTGCACCGAGGATCATTATCCTCTCCTTTGGCCTTGGCAATCCAAAAGATTCTGGGATCCTGAAATGCAATGCTTAGTTTAGTCTTGATCTTTGTTCTCTCTGTGGCAGCCAGAGCTGTTACCTATAGGGCACAGCTGGAATGACAGCTGACTAAGAGAGAAAACAGCTGGTGCCCAGGACAGGCTGCTGAGGACCGTGTGGAGGCAGGCTGGGGCTGGGGGCCAGCTCCCTGCAGGGGCAGGGGACACTGGCGCCAAGGCTTCTACTCGCTGTTTGATCGAAACATGTTCCCTAACTTCTCTGAGCCCCGGTGCTGTGCTCTGTCACTGAGGTTTCATAATACCTGCAGGGGTGTCACCAGAGTCAAGAAGGAGGTTTCTTGGGACCCGTTTAGAGTATTAAAAAAGAGAAAACACTCTAAAGTATCTTGATTTAATCTCAGAAGTTTTTTGAACAGCACCACCTTCAGCGAAGGAGTGAGATAACAAATGCTCTTGGCTCAGTGGCAAGCTTTTCTCCGGAGCCCGCTCCTGGCCTTGAGCCTTCCACCCTTTCTTCAGGGGAGGCTTTAAAGCTGCTTAATGTCAGTTGTAGTTGTTCCTCAGTTGCATTGGTTATGTTTTAATCACGTCAAGCAAATAAAGAATCATCTCCTCCCTTTGCTGGAGTCCGGTGTGGCTTACCTGGTCCACCCACAGGGCGACAGCCAGCAGGGGAAGCTGCTGGCGGTTTGCTGCGAGGAGACGGTGGCTCTGGGGGGAGCAGACACTCCCTTGACCCTCCTGTTTTGGCAAATCTTGTAGGGAGCCCAGCCTCGGTGCATGCGCTTTTGGTAAGGTTGGCACGTAAATGAAAATTTAAGACATTCACTCCTACTCGAAGTGCCTTAGAAGAGCACCTCTGTTACAAAAAGAATTTTGAAACTAAAGAATCCTTTTATCCTGTTAATGATTACTGTTAAAGGTTTTGGTGAAAAGTGTGTATTTTTACCTTCTGAATATTCTAAAATTGGGTCCTTGCACATGTTTCTGTTGCAAGGTGAAGAGTTGCAGAGTTGCGGGTGCTCCGGGCGGTCGTGGGCACTCTGTGAGCGGGTGCTTCCGTTGGAGCATCCTCTCCTCCTGCTTTCTCCCAGGCCAAGGCCACCGCGTGAGTCCTGGGAGGCTGAGGGTCCCATTTCCAGCCCTGCCTTTCTTCAGCCTGGGACTTGGGCAAGTAGCTTGTGCTCTCTGGCCTCAGTGTTCTCTTCTCTAAAGCCATGGGATTAAAATACCAGGCACAGAGGGTGTCTCAGTGCCTGATGAATGCTGTTGAGTGAAAGAATGCAAATTATAATTCCAGGAAGTTATCACTGCCCGTAAATAACTGACTGTAGCTAGTTTCCTGGGTGTGTCTGAATGCTCAAGCACCATGAGCAGTGAACCATTTTACAGGAAGGAAGGAAGGATCACCAGGTCACACAGAAACTAAGGGTCTGCCAGGATCTGGGCTCAGGTGTCTCCACACTTCTGCCCCTGCCTCCGGCAGGTGGGATTGGAATAGCCCCTGGGGCAGGTTCTGGGGCTCGATGTCCAGCCCTGCACTCCCTACCCCTTGCATTTCCTGAGGGGCAGGCTGCTGTCTCTGCAGTGGTGTGCGCATCTGGCTGAGTGCGGGCCCTGTTCTCTCTGGGGCAGGAAGCACAGCACCTCCTGCCCCACAGTCTCACGACTGCATGTTAGACACTTGGAACTCACTAGCATTTTACTGGGGCCAGGTTATTAATTTGCTGAGCAAACAGTTGTGCAAAGAAAAGAGAGGAGAGCTTGGGAGGCCGTGTGTCCATGAAGTCCCCTTTGTTTGCCGGGAGTGGAGAGCTGCACACACTCTCAACCTGTGCCCCTGGTGAAGGGGTTGAGGGCGTGGACAAAGCTGAGCCGGGGCTTCCAACAGCTCCTAAGCCCCGGGAAGAGGGGACAGCATGATGACAGGCACAGAGGGGCTCTCCATTCCCTTCCTGTGTAACTCTCAGGGGCGAGCCGCACATCCAGACAGGTCTCTGTGGGAGGGAGGAGGCCGAGGCGGTGTGGAGCAGATGGCACGGGGGTGTCTTGATTTGCCCTCCGCCCCGGGCTTAGTGATGTGGGACAGCCTTTCAGGTGCTTCTCAGGTGTCTGATATCCTCCTCCATGACATGCTTCTTCATGCTTTTTGCCCATTTTCCAAATGGATTATTTGTTATTTTTACTGTGGAGTTTTAGAAATACATTTTGGTATATATGAAGTTTGATAAATTTTGTATAAATATATAAATTTTATAAACTTTCACATGTTTTATAAATTATGTATAAAGAGCATTCTTTATATATTCTAGAAACAAGTCATTTATCAGATATGTGGTTTGTGAGTATTTTCTCCCAGGCCAGTTTGTCTTTTCATCCTCTTAGTAGGGTTGCTCGCAGAGTGAAGGTATTAAACTTTGATGTGGTTCAATTTATTGATATTTCTCTTTTAAGGATCTTACATTTGGTGTCACATCTATGAAATGTTCACAAAGCCCGTGGTCCTGAAAATTTTCTCCAGGGTTTTCTTCTAAAAGTTTTATAGATTTATGTTTTGGATTTAAATCCAGTTTGAGCTAATTATTGTATAAGGTGTGAGGTTAAATTTTTTTTTTTTTGCCAGTGTATATGCACCATTTGTTGAGAATACTAACTTTCTTTTGTTGCTTTTGCACCTTTGTTGAGAATCATTGGCCACACTTGTTGCACTTGTGTGGGTATATTTCTGATTTGTTCTGTTCCACTGATTTATGAGTCTGTTTCTCTGCCCATACCACGTGGCCTTGGGTCCTACGGCCACATAAGTCTTAAGATGAAGTAGTGTTTCTTTCTACTTTATTCTTCTTTTCAAAATTGCTTTAGTTCTAGTTTCTCTGCCATTTCATTTATACTTTTGAATAATTTTGACTACATCTTCAAAAATTCTTGTTGGGATTTTGATAGTTGCATTAAACCTAGAGATCACTTTGAAGAGAATTGTTACCTTTCTATTTTTTTTTAAATTTATTTTTTTCAGCATATTATGGGGGTACAAATGTTAAGGTTACATATATGCCCTTGGCCCCCCTCGAGTCAGAGCATCAAGCGTGTCCATCCCCCAGTTGGTGCGCATTGCACTCATTATGTACGTATATATATACCCATCCCCTCCCCCTCCACCTGCACGATACCTGATAAATGTTATTCCTACATGTCCACTTAGGTGTTGATCAGTTAAAACCAATTTGATGGTGAGTACATGTGGTGCTTATTTTTCATTCTTGGGATGTTTCACTTAATAGAATGGGTTCCAGCTCTATCCAGGAAAATACAAGAGGTGCTATATCACCGTTGTTTCTTAAAGCTGAATAGTACTCCATTGTATACAGATACACACTTTATTAATCCATTCATGTATTGATGGGTACTTCGGTTGTTTCCACATCTTTGCAATTATGAATTGTGCTGCTATAAACATTTGAGTGCAGGTGTCTTTTTCATAGAGTGACTTTTGTTCTTTTGGGTAGATGCTCAGTAATGGGATTGCTGGATCAAATGGTAGATCTACTTGTATCGCTTTAAGGTATCTCCATATTGCTTTCCACAGAGGCTGAACTAGTTTGCAGTCCCACTAGCAGTGTAGGAGTGTTCCTATCTCTCCGCATCCACGCCAACATTTATTGTTTTGGGACTTGTTAATAAAGGCCATTCTCACTGGAATCATCTCATTGTAGTTTTGATTTGCATTTCCCTGATGATTAGAGATGTTGAGCATTTTTTCATATGTTTGTTGGCCATTATTCTGTCTTCTTTTGGAAAGTTTCTGTTCATGTCCTTTGCCCACTTTTTGATAGGGTTGTTGGATTTTTCCTTGCTGATTTTCCTGAGTTCTAAATAGATTCTAGTTATCAGTCCTTTGTTGGGTGTGTAGCTTGCGAAAATTTTCTCCCATTCTGTGGGTTGTCTGTTCTCTTGACAGTTTCTTTGGCTGTGCAGAGGGTTTTAGTTTGATCAGGTCCCATTTATTTATTTTTGTTGCTGCTGTGATTGCCTTTGGGGTCTTCTTCATAAATCCTTTGCCTAGGCCAATGTATAGAAGAGTATTTCCAATGTTTTCCTCTAGAATTCTAATAGTTTCACACATAAGGTTCAAGTCTGTTACCCAGCGTGAGTTGATTTTTGTGAGAGGTGAAAGGTGTGGGTCCTGTTTCAGTCTTCTAGAGGTGACTGTCCAGTTTTCCCAGCACCATTTATTGAATAAGGATTCTTTTCCCAAGTGTATGTTTTTGTCTGCTTTGTCAAAGATTAGTTGGCTATATGAGGATGGTTTCATATCTGGGTTCTCTGTTCTGTTCCATTGGTCAATGTCCCTGTTTTTCTGCCCATGACAAGCTGTTTTAATTACTATAGCCTTGTAGTACAGTTTGAAATCTGGTAAATTTATACCTCCTATTTTGTTTTTATTACCTAGGATTGATTTTGCTATACGGGGTCTTCTCTGGTTCTATACGAAGCATAAAATTATTTTTTCTATATCTGTGAAAAATGATGATGGTATTTTGATAGGGATTACATTGTCTCTGTAGGTCACTTTGGGTAGTATAGACATTTCAACAATGTTGATTCTGCCACCCCATGAGCATGGTATATTCTTCTACCTGTTTACATCCTCTGCCATTTCCTTCTTCAGTGTTTCATAGTTCTCCCTGTAGAGGTCTTTTACCTCCTTAGTTAAGTATATTCCTAGGTACTTTATTTTCTTTGTTGCTATTTTGAAGGGAATTGAGTCTTTGATTTGGTTCTCACTCTGACTGTTGGCGTATATGAATGCCTCTGATTTCTGTATATTGATTTTGTATCCTGACACTTTACTGAATTCATTTAACAATTCAAGGAGTCTCTTGGTTGAATCCTTGGGGTTTTCTAGGTATAATATCATATCATCAGCAAAGAGTGAGAGTTTGATCTCTTCTCCTCCCATTTGGATGCCCTGAATTCCACTCTCTTGTCTGATTGCTATAGCAAGGACTTCCAGCACTATGTTGAATAGAAGTGGAGATAGTGGGCAACCTTGTCTTGTTCCAGTTCTAAGTGGGAATGCTTTCAATTTTTCCTCATTCAGTATAATGTTGGCTTTGGGTTTGTCATATATGGCTTGTACCGTGTTTCCCTGAAAATAAGACAGGGTCTTATATTTATTTTTCCTTAAGAAGACACCCTAGGGCTGTCAGGGGATGTGTTTTTTTTAAGTATGGTACAACAATGTACATTTATTCAAATATATAGTTAAGTCATCTTGTTCTGGAACATCATCATAACTCTCTAAACCCCGAATTCTATCCTGACTTTATTACGACTCTATTTCCTTTAGAACCATTGGCCGGGACCTGACAGGGGGTGCTGACCTTGTTGGTGTGGCTGCCTGCACCTTTCTGGTCACCTCTGGGATAGTAGCTGTCATGATGGGGCAGAAGAGAAGGGCTACTCATCTTATTTATCGCTCTGTGACAAAATACATGGGTTGTGTGGATACGCTGTGTAGCCACGCCCATCACTAGGTCTTATTTTCAGTGTAGGGCTTATATTATGCAAATGCTTAGAAATCCTGCTAGGGCTTATTTTATGGGTAGGTCTTATTTTTGGGGAAACAAGGTATCATTTTTAGGTAAGTTCCATCTATGCCTATTTTGTTCAGCATTCTTATCATAAAAGGGTGTTCAATTTTGTCAAATGCGTTTTCTGCATCTATTGAGAGGATCATATGGTCTTTGTTTTTGCTTCTGTTTATATGGTGAATTACATTTATAGATTTGCATATGTTGAATCATCCCTGTATCCCTGGGATGAAGCCCACTTGGTTGTGATGGATTATTTTCTTGATAAGCACCTGGATTGGGTTAGCTAGGATTTGGTTGAGAATATTTGCATCTATATTCATAAGGGATATTGGTCTGTAGTTTTCTGTTTTTGTTGCATCCTTTTCCGGTTTTGGTATTAGGGTTATGTTGGCTTCATAAAATATTTTGGGGAGCATTCCATCCTTCTCAATGTTGTGGAATAATTCCTGCAGGATAGGCACCCGATCTTCTTTGTAGGTGTGGTAAAATTCGGGTGTGAAACCATCTGATCTGGGACCTTTCTTTTTAGGAAGTTTTTTTATTGCAGTTTCAATTTCAGTACTTGATATTGGTCTGTTCAGGAATTCTGTTTCTTCCTGGTTGAGCCTGGGGAGGCTGTGTGTTTCTAAGAAATTGTCCATTTCCTCCACATTTTCCAGTTTGTGTTCATAAAGGTTTTCATAGTATTCATAAATTTTATCGTGTATCTCTTTGGTATCCGTTGTAATTTCTCCTTTATTGTTCCTGATTAGGCTTATTAGAGATTTTTCTTTTCTGCTTTTCTTCAGTCTAGCCAAAGGCATGTCAATTTTGTTTATTTTTATAAAGAACCAACTTTTTGTTTTATTAATCTTTCATATAGTTTCCCTGTTGTCAATTTCATTTAGTTCTGATTTGATCCTAATGATTTCACCTCTTCTGCTGGGTTTGGGGTCTGTCTGTTCTTCTTTTTCCAGTTCTTTATGTCCATTCATTAGGTTGTCTATTTGTGATCTTTTTCACTTTTATATAGGCATTTATGGAAATAAACTTTCCTCTTAAGACTTCTTTAGCTGTGTCCCACAGGTTTTGGTAACTTGTGTCTCCTTTGTCATTTAGTTCAAAGAATCTTTTGATTTCCATCTTGATTTCCTCGTTTATGAAGTGATCATTCAGCAGAACATTGTTTAGTTTCCATGACTTTCTGTAGAAATGAGAGTTCCTCTTAGGGTTGATTTCTACTTTTTTTCCATTGTGATCTGAAAAGATACATGGTATAATTTCTATTTCTAAAAATTTTTGAGACATGCTTTGTGTCCTAGGATATGGTCAATCTTAGACAATGACCCATGAGCTGATGAGAAGAACGTATATTCAGTGGTTTTTGGTTAGAATGTCCTGTTAATGTCACTCAGGCCCATTTGTTCTAGAGTTCTGTTTAAGTCCATTATTTCAT
>VBSM01003020.1:1780326-1791959 GCA_008086735.1 Cheirogaleus medius
ATTTTTAGGAAGGCCTGGGAAATTTTCCTCTATTATATCTTCAAATAGCTTACCTAACCCTTGAGTGTTTTCTTCTTTCCCTTCTGGAATCCCTATAACCCTCACATTAGGTTTCTTCACATAATCCCATATTTCTTGTAGGCTTTGCTTTGTTCTTTTATTTCTCTGCTCTATCTCTGTGACTGACTTATTTAGTTGGACGGTGTTGTCTTCAATCTCTGAGATATTTTCTTCTCTTTGATCGACCCTGTTTAATTTAGACTTTCCACTGTGTTTTGTAGTTCCTTGAATTGATTCTTCATTTATAGGAGTTCAGTTTGATTTTTCTTCATTATTTCAATCTCTTTAGTGAATTTTTGTTCCAGGTCCTGGAATCTTTTGGCATTTTCTTTTTGTTGGTTATCCAGTTTTTCTTGCAAGTCATTGAATTTTCTTACAATCCATGCTTTAAATTCTTCTTCTGCCATTTTAGCGGTCTGATTTTGGATGATGTCCATTTCTAAGGGGCTGGTGTTCCCCTTTGTCATTGTGCTTTCTGTTTAGGTCTTCATATTTCCAGAGTTCCTTCACTTATTTCTTCCCATCTGGATAAGTTGTTGCTTCTTACTTTTAGGTTTTCATTTGGATAATGACATGCTCTGTTTATTCTCTGAGCCAGTAGGTGGTGTTTGTGGGTGAGATTCGACCATAACCTGTATGATGAGTCAGCAGAGGCAGTAAAAGTGTGTGCAGAATGTCCTCCCTGTCAGTAGGTGGTGCTTGCTGGGACGAGCAGGCTACACTGTTGTTTTTGGGTCCTGTAACCAGCTCTTGTTCCTCTGGAGAGGCATTCTAGTGCCTCAGGTGGTGGGTGGGGCCCTAGGATTTCCAGGTGTGTCCTTATTCTCCACTTCAGTGAAGACTGGTCTGGGAGTGAGTCTGAGCGGAGCTGGGTTGGGTAAGCCTGTCCTCAAGCACCACAAATGCTGTTAGCAGGGGTCAAAGTCTTGTTCTCTGCTTCCCGGAAAAGCTGACACGGTGGGGCTGGGATGGCCCCACTCAGTCAGAAAGTTTGTGTGGGGCGTGAGGCTGTCTGAGACCTGCAGTCTGGAGCAGGCCTTGCTCCTTTCCACCCTCCCCAACTCCGTGGGTTCTCCTGGGCCTCTGCTAGCAGGCCACATATCACGCCATCGGGTCTCCCCTTGCTGTTATGAGGGCCGGAAGTTTTCCTGCAGAGAGTCACCGCCTGGGTTGGGCACATGGTCCCCCCTTGGGAGGAAGAATTCCCTCATGCACTCTGATCTGCCCATGAAGGCACACATACCTTCGTAGGGTTGTTCACAAATATCCCTTCTGTGCCCGTGGGCAATGCGAGACCTGGGTGCATGGGATCTGGTCCACAGGTCTGACTTTTGGGCCCCGGCATTCAGTCCCTGACCCCACCAGGGACAGGAGTGCCAGTCCTAATTCACGCTGCCGTGCCTCTCATGGCTGTGATGTGGGCCTGGAGGTTCCCTACACAGGGTCGCCGCCTCGGCTGGGCACACGCTGGGCACCCCTCCTTGGGAGGAGGATTGCCCTCAAGCACGCTGATATGCCCCTGAAGGCACACACACCTTAGTAGGACGAATATCCCTTTTGTGCCCTGGGTGCTCGGGATCTGGTCCGCAGGTCTGACCTCTGGGCCCCGGAGTTCAATCTCTGACCCCACCAGGGAGAGGAGTGCCAGCCCTAATTCCCCCACGGGGAGCCCAAGCTCGGTCGATGTTTCTCAGCCTCAGGGTCTGCCCCATTCTCCTGGAGTCACCAGGCCAGCAGCTCCTGAGAGGGCTGGTGGGTAGGGAACTCACCCTCTGAGTACCCCTCAGTCAGCTGTAGGGCCCCTGAAGGAAAGGTCCCATTCCCTGGAGATGCCTCCAGCTGTTGGCTATATTGTCTTTGTTGGCAGCCTCGGATAGGGAAGGGGGAGGGGAGAATGTAGCAATATGGCACCTGCCAAGGGGCTTGGGTCTGTGCACACGGAGGTGCCCTGAGGGAGTTCGGAGCCTGGTGCCCTGTCTGCAACTGGCTCACTGCTCACTGGTGGTGGCTGTCTCTGGTCTGGTGTCCGCAGGTCTCTCCAACCGCTGGAGAGCCCACCAGCTGTCCAAGATGCAAAGGAGGGGAAGTTAACCTCTCTACCTAACTTTGTCCCTGGTCTCTAAGCTGCTCGGGAGGTCTCTTCTTCCAGTTCTCCTCCGCAACCTCCTCCCGTGGAGTCTCCCATAATCTCAGGTACCCCTGAAACCCTCAGACCCCTGAGACCTTCAGACCATCGTCCGATGTATGCTTGTCTGCTTGTTTATTTCTTCTACTTTCTTCTAAAATCTGTCTTTTTTGCAGAGACACTCTGGCTGGCAGTTTTTCTCATCTGTCATCTAGCTCCAGCTCCTCGTACCTTCCTAAATTGAATCTTTCTATCCATGAACACTGTATGTCTCTCCATTTATTTAGATTTCTTTCATCAGCATTTTGTAGTTTTCAGCTACAACTTCAGTATATGTTTTATTAGATTTACATGTATTTTATCATTATTATATTTCAGCAGAGCTGTAAATGTTAGTGTATTTTTAGCTTTGGTTTCCACACATTCATTGCCCATATGTAGAAATACAGTTGATTTTTGTATGTTGATCTCGTGTCCTGCAGCCTTGCTGAAATCACCTACTAGTTCTAGAAGTTGTGTTGTAGATCCCCTGGGCTTTTCTACATAGACCATTATGTCAGCTGCAGGTAGTTTTATTCTTCCCTTCGGACATGCATGCCTTTTCCTTCCTTCCCATCCTGGCCCTTCCCTTTCCTTCTCTTTTTTCTTTTCTTTTCTTTTTTTTCTTGCCCTGCTGCCCTGGTGAGAACTTACAGTGTGAAGTAGCAGTGACTATCTTTGCCTTGTTCTAATCTTAAGGGGAAATCATTGTCTTTCACCATTAAGTCTAATGTTAGTTACAGGGTTTTTTGGTAGATGTCAAGTTGAGAAGGTTCCCCTCTATCCCTTTTTTTTAGTTTTTGTTTTTGAGAGTTTTTACCTTGAATTGGATTTTGACCAGTCCTTTTTCTGCATCAATTGATATATGCTCATGTCATTTTTCTTCTTTAATCTGTTAACATGGTGGATTACAGTGGTTGATTTTCAAATATTGCACTATCCTTGCAGGTCTAGAATAAACCCCACTTGATCATTATGTAGAATTTTTTTATTTATTGCTGAATTCTATTAGCTAATGTTAATGATTTTTGCATCTATGTTGGTGAGGGATATTGGACTGTAGTTTTCATTCTTGCTCATGGAGTGAGTTGTGATGGACTGTGCTTTTTGAGGCATCCATCTGTTTCATCTCAGTTGTGTGTTGATGTGTGATATTTCTGACTATCCTTTTGATGATGATGCATCCCAGCCCTGTGGTGGTCGCCCCTGTTACACATCTGGTATTGGTAATTTCCATATTTTCTCTTTTTCTTTGTCAGTCGTGGTAGAGGTTTGTCAATTTTATTGATTTTTTTTTTAAGAACTGACTTTTTGTTTCATTGATTTTCTTATTGTTTTCTGGTTTTAATTTCACTGATTTTTGGTCTGCCATTAGTTTTTCCTTCCTTTTGTTTGCTTTGGGTTTGTTTTGCTCTTCTTTTTCTAGTTTCTTAATGTGGGAGCTTAGTTTCTAGATTTGGATCTTTTGCTCTTTTCTAATGTAAGCATTTAGTAGTACACATTTGGAAGTCTACCAGTATCAGCATTTCATCAGTTTGAGTGAAGTGTAGAAAATTCCCCCTGGTGTCCTTCCCTCCTTCATGCAGAAGGGAATTGTCTTAAATGGCCCCTGCATACATTGAGAGCCACATCAGGCAATGATACAATTTTTGTTTTAGTCATCAAACATAATTCAGGAAACGAGAGGAGTTTTTGTACTTACCTATATTTTTCCTTTTTCTGTTCTTTCTTCCTGATTTTCCAAGAGTCCTTCTTTTGTCTCTTTTTCTGTTTCAAGAACTTTCTTTAGCCTCTTCCTTAGGATAGATCTGCCGACAGGAATTCTCTTGATTTCCCCGAGCCTGTCTTTGCTGGGTGTGGGATTCCAGGTGACAGCTCTTTCCTTTCAGCACTGGGAACATGCTGAGCTGCCTCTTTGTGCTCACTGTGGTTTATGAGAAGTAACCTGCTGTCATTCAGGTGGTTTATTCCTTAAAGTAAGGTGTCATTGCTCTCTTGATGCATACAAGATGTTTGAGTGGTCTCTAGTTTTCAGAAGTTGGTTATGAGATGCACAGCATGGTTTCTTTGGGTTCATCCTGTTTTGGGTTTGCTTCAGTTTCTTTAATGTGTGGGTTTATGTCTTTTGCCAAATTTGTGAAGATTTCAGCCATTATTTCTTTGAGTGCTTTTCCAGGCCCACCCTCTTCCTCTTTTCCCTCCTGGACTCAGATGACACAAATGTGAAATGTTTTGTTACAGTCCCACAAGGTGTCTGAGTGCTCATTTTTTTTCAGCCTATTTTCTCTTTGTTGAGACTGGGTGGTTTCCTTCTATCTTCAAGTTCACGGAGTCTTTCTCTGTCCTCTACATTCTACTTGTCCCCATCAATTGATATTTTTATTTCGCTTATTGTATTTTCCAGTTCTAAAATTTCCTTTTGGTTCTTTTTCAGATATTCTATTTCTCTGCTGAGATTTTCTATTTTTTCACTTCAAATGTGTTCATAATTGCATTTTTGTAGCATCATGGTAGCATTTTTATTACAGCTGCTTTGAAATCTTTGTTGCATAGTTCCAATATCTGTGACGTATCAGGGTGGGCATCTGTTGATTGCCTTTTCTCATTCAAGTTGAGATTGTCTTGGATCTTGGTATAGTGAGTGGTTTCTACTTGAACCCTGGGCATCTTGGGTATTGCTGCAATCTCTGTCTTAGGCCTCCTGTGACCTGGGCTGGTGGGGAAGGAGGCTGCTGCCTTGTCGCTGTCAGTAGGGGGTGGGCTATAGGTTCTCTGTTTTGCCTTCACAGACACTCTGGTCCATCCAGTGGAGGGTGCCCATCACTGCTGAGAGGTTCCCCCACCCGGTAGGGTGAGAATCAGAGTCCCAGTTGCCAACAAGGTCTCTCTGACACCACTCCAGCAGGGGGAGGGTGCCTCGTCGTATGGCCAGGTGGAGGTGGAAATCCAGGATCCTCATGGGGACTCCAGTGGTATCATGCAAAAGGCAGGTGGCCTTTTACTAGTTTTTCCTCTTTGGCTGGAGTAGGGCAGTTATTGTCCCAAGTCTCCCTGTCTTGCTAGGCTTCCCATTTCCTGGTCCCTTGGCTAGAGACAGCTGGCTGCTCTTAGGCTCTGTGTGTGCCTGTTGGCACTACTGGTCACCGGCTTCTCTAGCAAAGGAAGACTTGGGAACTCACAGTCACACTGTGGTCTCTTGCACTGTTCAGCCTTCTTCCCACCTTCCAGAGTCGTCCATGGTTTTCAGCTGCACTTTGTGGGTGGAAAAGGGAGACATTTGTCTACTCCATCTATCCGGAACTAGAATGTAGATGAGTTTTGAAACCACTGCCTGAGGGAGCTCCTTTGGGGTGGGTGGGAGAACTCAGAGGCTGTTATGCCTGCCCAAATCAAGCAGGACACTTCTCTCCCCCATTGTCTGGCTCATGTACTGTCCCCGAACACTGAGGACCTCATCAGCTGCTGGCAGGAGAGGACTGTGCACTGCTCTTGCACACCTCGTCCATCAGCTCAACTCCCACAAGTTTCCGCTTTCCTGCCAGCCTGAGCTGAGAGGGTCACTCTCTCTCCTGTGGCATCTGCCGCTGCACTTGCACTATTTTGTCTACCTCACTCTTTACCCATCTGAGTACCTGACAAGGAGACACTCTAAGTCCTTGTCACAGTGACCATTTTTCTGTTTGTTTCCCCAAACCCAGCTCAGAGTCTGTCCCTCATGAGCCATGAGCTGAGCTGGGTGGGACTGGATGGCCCGAGAAGGCCCTGGCATCTGAGCAGGCATGAAGGGAGGCACTGGGGAGCTGAGTGCTGGAGCTCAGGTTGGGAAGGGTGTGGGAAAGGTCCCTTGGTTCCCAAGGTGTGAACTTTGGGACCTCCAAGCCCTCAAGTGATAAAGATCTGTGTGAGACTTTTCTTGGGGTCAGGGCAGTTAATGCTTCTACCTTATCTGACACCCAAGTGTCAGATCCTAAGTGGAATGAACAGAGTTGGAGATTTAAGTAAACAAATGAAAGCTTATCTCCTGCTTGAACTACCTGGGCTATTTCCATATTCAGCCCTTCTCAGAGGAACTCAGAGACTCATGGGGAAAGAAATGAGGACTACCCACATTCGTAGGAGATTCTAAGGTGAGTTTCACTGAACAGTTACGTTCCCAAGTCAGGGCTGGAGCTGGCTCAGGTATGGGCGGGTGGGCGTGGTGGTATGGTCCTTTGCCGTGACCCTGGATGGTCTCCTGCCCTGCCTGGGCCTTGGTCTCCTCGTTGGTCATCTGAAACAGCGGGACTTGTTCGCAGACCTCATGTTCTGGGAGCCTTAAACCTGATTTCCTTAAAATTCTTCCGTAGCTCCTCGTGAACACATGAATCAAGTCCAAATGCTAAAAGGTCTCCTGGGTGTGGCGCAGTGACCTCTCTGTCTTCATCTCTTCCCTCTCCCCCATTTGGCAGGGTCCTTCAGTCACACCTGTGATCCCTGAAATGGGTGAAGCTCTGCCACGCCCCTGGATCATGTCCATGCTGTTCTAGGCCTGGAGCACCCACCCAGCTTTCCACCTTGCTAGCTGCTGCTTATGGCTCTTGCTAAGGAGGTGGCTCCTCCTCCAGGAAGCCCTCCCTGACCTCCTACGCCTACCATGTCCCGCAGTCCCCTAACCTTCCCTCTGCCCTGCCCTTGCCACTCTTCCTTTGCCCTCTGGTCCAGGGTCTCCTTGTGGGGTGGGGAGGGCTCTATTTTGGTCACCTTTGAATACCCTCTGCCTAGCACCAGGGGAAAGGGACAGTGTTGAAATGCACTGAAGGTGAGGTTTGGCTGTTGTCCGTAGTGGGTGGGCTGACCGTGGGGAATTGGACAGGGAGGGGGAGAGGCAGTCAGAAGCTTTCTTGTCTGCTTCCCCACACGTAATCATAGGAAAGTCAACTTCTTTGAAATGAGTGGTCCTAATGTTATATTCCTCTGTGCCAAAATATTTTGAATGGATTATTATGCATTTTTGTAGTTCTTTAAAGGTGTTTAGAACTAGGTGACCAGTGTGTCCTCGCTTGCCCAGTGCTTGCCTGGTGTTAGCACTGCAATTCCCATGTCTTCAGTCCCAGACAAACCCTGACAGTTAGTGGCCCTGCAGTGTCAGTCACCCGGAGGGGCCTCTTGCCTTCCTGCCCTGGAGTCAAGCTCGCTGTGTGGAGCTGTGGAGTCAGCTGGAAGGAGCGGGTGTTTGAAGGTGACGAGGTCACGGCTGGCCCCTGCCTGGACAGCAGCTCCCACGGTGGCTGCAGTGGGAGCCCTGGGAGGAGCCCAGCAAGCCTTGCTGTCCAGCTTCCTCTGTCCCCACGGGAGGGTCAGCTCCTGCCTTCCTGCCTCCCGGGGAGGACAGCACTGACCAGCATGCCAGGTCCGGCCAGATCCCCGCCACTCTAGCGGGTAATCGTGAGCAACTTAATTCACTCTGGGACCTTCATTTTCCTGATAGACAAACTAGGCATGAAAATCCTAAATCAGATTGCTGGAAATTTTCAGTGTGATCACATAAATAATGCCACTGGGTCAAGGTGGTCACAGCTCTAGTGAGAGCACAGTGTGGTCCAGGCACTGCAGTTTAAACCCTCACAATAGTCCTAGGGGCGAGTACTAAGGTGATTCCCATTTGACAGATGAGCAGATGGAGGCACCGCGAGGCTAGGGGATTTGCCCAGGTAGGAGGCAGGGCTAGGCTGTTCTGACTCCCTGAGGCACGTGTCTGTTCTGAGTGTGCAGTGTGCAGTCTCACGGTGGAGGCCAAGTGTGCTGAGGTTATGTGGCTTCCGTGTATGCTCTGGGTCAGCCTGCCCACCCTACTTCCTCCCGGACCAGGCCTCCCCCCGCCTTCCCCCATGATCGTGGGGCCACCCTACTGGGGAGCGCCGGGCTTGACGGTCCTCTGGCCTGGGGCAGTGGGAACAGCTAGCAAAGCAAGCAGCCCCTGGTGCTCACACTACATGACCAGGGCTTTGTCAGAGCTGGGAGAAATCAAGGGACCCAGCGGTTAATGTGAGCAGTGGTTCATTCATTCACTCATGCATTCCCGCATGCATTAATTCATGGCAGGCATGTACTTTTCATCTTTGCCACCTCTGAGCTCATAGTCTAGGGAGGAGAAAGCCCCACAGTGAACACACTGGTGTTCGGAGGGAAAAAGGGAGGAGCTCCCAAGACTGTCTGCCTGGGGCGGTCAGAGAACGCTTCCTGCAGGAGGAGCATTGGAACCACGCCTGGAAAGACTGCATGAGCTGCCCGGGTGGACGAGCCCCAGGTGGCATTTGTGCAGCCAGGAAGGCAGGTGCAAAGGCAGTTGGACACGCTGGATTGCAGGAAAGTGTGGCAAGGGGTGGTGGGGAGGAGGCCACACCAGCCCTTTGGCCTCATGAAAGTGCTGCAGTCATTATGGAGGCTGGGAGCCATCACCGGGGAGTTCCGAGGAGGAGGTGGTGGCTAGCTTTGTAGGCTGAGAAGGCACAGTGCGGATTATCAGGGAATAACATGGTCCAGGTGAGGGATGGTGATCACTGAGAGCTGAGCAGTTCAGGGTCCCAGTCCCTGCTCCCCCCTGCCTCGGCACAGCTGTGGCCTTGTTCTTGTTGTCCCCCCCCCAACCCCTGCCTCCCCTGAGGGTCAAGCCCGGGCCACATGGTCCTGGACATGCCCTGGAGTCCCAGACTGTAGGTGGGAGGAAGGATGGTGGGTAAAGGTGGCGGAATCTTCAGGGCTCAGTGACTGATAGAAGCCAGTGTGGGATGGGTGGAGGGACGGGTCTGGGCTGAGGCCCAGGGCTGGGAGTAGATGGGACACCCTCAGTGGGCACACGGGGGAGGGGTTGGGGCTTTCTGGGGTGAGGGGAGTGGTGGTGAGGACAACTTGAATTTGGAAAGAACAGTGTCCCTCCCTGCCTTCCCCAGAAGGAGCAAGTGCCTCTCAGCTGCCCTGACAGCTCCTTGTCCTGCTGTTTTGCTCAATATACAATTTCTTTGTATAACAGACAGAATAATCTCATTTTCTCACTGGCTACACAGCTTAGCTTTCAATCAATTATCCCCAAATACACTTAAAAAAGTCTCCATGTCACATCCCTGCCTGCTCAGTGCTCCCTTTTCCCTGTCAAGGAATTTGCAAATCAATTGCTTTAACAATACTTTCCACAAATTGCATTCAATTGCCTGTGATGTCACCCACAGTTAATGCGCTTCTGATAAATAATGCATCAGGAAGTGCGAGGCCGCCCCCCTCCCTGGCATGCAATAAAGGAGACGGTGTTTTCGGTGTTTTCGGGCTGGGCAGCCCGCCTTCGGCCTCCAGGGCTCAGCCAGGGGCACGACTCAGCCAGGGGGCAGAGCTGGTGCTGGCGCTGGCTCTGCCCATTGCCTGGTCTGCTGCACAAGGCCTGCACAGCTTGTGCTGGCCAGGCCTGGGAGGGACGCCTCACAGCCGGACTGGCAACTCCATGCAGCAGGTGTGGGGAAGGCAGCTGCTCCCACTGTGGCGCTGCGGCCCGATGGGAGGGAGCACATTTGGTAGTGGCTGGGAAGCTACTCAGAGGGCTGTCCCCAGCTGGCTGAGCTCACAGCCGGAGGATCCTGACTGGTCTGTAGCCGAACTCACAGCTCTGTCACCATCACCCCTGCAGGTGACTCTGCACACTGAGTGGGGCTGGGGACCCTCAATGCAGGGCCAGGAGATCCTGAGGAGTGTGGCCCTGGGGAGAGCCAGGTGTCCTGGAGACTCAGGCAGCACCTCAGCGGGCCTTGGCTGAGGAGGTGGGGTGGCCCGAGGGTCTGCGCCTCCATGGCTGGGGCTTTTGCATGTCCTTCACCATCTGCCATGGGCAGAGTGTGTGTGTGTGCCTGTGGCAGGGGACGCCAGTGTGGGCTGGGCCTGGGGGGGGAGCGTGGGGAAGGGGACACGCATGGAATGGGGTGTGCACTGCTCTGCCTTTTCTGTCACACAAACTCGACCATCCTGGCGGCTGAATCCCTTAGAGAGCTCAGGGTTTTGTTTTACTGTGGACAAGGAGGTTGGAGCTACAGAATTTGCTTGCCAGAATAAAGTTATTTTTTTCCTGCACAATTATTACTAGTACTAGTGTCTTAATGGCTGTAAGTGTATTTTGATACAATAAGCTAAAAGCATAGGGTCCTAGAAATCCAAACCAATTGCAGCGTGTTTATAGCAGCAACCACAAACAAAGGTCCGGAAGGGGAAGGCCTGGGGCTGGTGCTGCCCATGTGGCCCCCATGTGTGAGATGTAGGCCCTGTCCCCACTGCGTCTGGCCTGAGATCCTGCGTGGCAGGACACTGTGTCTCTTGACCAAGCCATCGCACTGGGTCTAGTTCATGTCACAGACCACACTCCTCGGGAGCAGAGCCTGTCTGCCCACAGGCTGCCAAGGTAGGGACGGAGGGCGACAGACTGGGAAGTCAGGGAGACTCCAGGAGGAGAGGACTTTGGGCTGGGTGTGAAGGGTGACTACAGCACACGGTAGTTCCTGAGGCCGCCCATGGAGTGGGCCCAACACAGCATCCCTAGAGAATGCCCGGCCTTTCCTTCCTGGTGCGGCAGAGGAAGACGACAAGGTTCTCTGTTCCACCCTGTGGTGTGCTCAGCTGGGTGTGTGTCTTGAGACACACTTGGGTGCACGGTGGGACGGTGGTCTGTGAGGTGCTTCCCCTGTGCTGCCCACCCATGTGGACGGGGGGAGCTTCTGGGAGGTCAACGACATACTCCCCCAAATGCAGGCTGCCAAGTCACTTTTATTTCATGAGTTCATATTAGCATAACATGGAAGTGAATTTCTGTGGAATGTACTTTGGGAAATACTTCACGGGTAAGTGGGCTCAAGAAGCCATTGAATACTAGGCAATAAAAACAAAATAAGAGGTATAAATTTACCAGATTTCAAACTTTACTACAAGGCTATAGTAATTAAAACAGCTTAGGACTGGCACAAGAACAGGGACATTGACCAGTGGAACAGAACAGAGAACCCAGATATAAAACCATCCTCATATAGCCAACTAATCTTCGACAAAGCAAACAAAAATATACACTGGGGAAAAGAATCCTTATTCAATAAATGGTGCTGGGAAAACTGGATAGCCACATGTAGAAGACTGAAACAGGACCCACATCTTTCACCTCTCACAAAAATCAACTCACACTGGGTAACAGACTTGAAACTTAGGTGTGAAACTATTGGAATTCTAGAAGAAAATTTTGGAAATACTCTTCTAGACATTGGCCTAGGCAAAGAATTTATGAAGAAGACCCCAAAGGTAATCACAGCAGCAACAAAAATAAATAAATGGGACCTGATCAAACTAAAAACCCTCTGCACAGCCAAAGAAACCGTCAAGAGAGCAAACAGACAACCCACAGAATGGG
>VBSM01003020.1:1792059-1808638 GCA_008086735.1 Cheirogaleus medius
ATTATACGTAACCATAATATTTGTACCCCCATAATATGCTGAAATAAAAAAAATTATATATATAAAAAAAGAAGCCATTGAAGCTTCCCTTGCTTCCTGCGAGCTCCTCAGGCTGGGCTCTGGCCTGGGACAGCAGATCACCAGACACGACAGCACCGCAGGCCTCAGGGCAGACCCAGCTCTTGCAGCTGGATCTTCTAAGGACGGGCAGTGCTTGGGACTAGGTGTGCACAGGGCTGTCTGTGAGCATCCATGGTGTCCTGGTCTTTACATGGAGAGAACTGAGCCAGAGGAAAAGGTGGGTAAGGAGAAGAAATAAAACTTGGAATGTGTGGACTCCGAGCCAGCCAGGATTCTTCTGGATTTTAGCCCCACAAAACCCGAATCCACCCTGGAGGCAGGGCGGCATCACGGCGGGGCATGCGGGGAGGAGTCCAGGCCACCTGCCAGCACAGAGGCGCCCTGCTCTGATGCGTGCCCCTCCTCCACTTCTAAACCCACTGCCAGGCCCAGGACAGAGCTTAGCCCTCCACTCGGACCCAAGGTGGCTGTGCCGCTAGGGCAGTATGAGCTCAAAGGCAGAGCACCGAGGCAGCGATGGGGACTCGCAAAGGGCTGGTGGCTAGTACATGCAAGACAGCGGCTAACCCCACGGGTCCTGAGAGACATCGAGGCACTCCTACCTCACCCCCCACGGGGCTGGAGGAGTCGGCACATCGGACGACAGCAGTGCTGGAGCTGGTGCGGGAGCGGGCCCCCTTGTTCTGTGGTGCGGCTGGCCGCCCGACGGTGTCTGCAGCTGTTTGGACTGGGTGTGCCCCAGGACCCTGTGGTCCTGCACCTGCTCTGTCCTGGAGAGACGCTCAGCATAGGCCCTGAGGAACTTGAGAATGTTTGTCCGGTGTTCTCAGGGGAGTGGGTGAGTGACCTGCAGCAGTGCCATGGACCCCCACGCAGCAGTGGAGGTGACAGCTGGGCACTGATGTGCAACTCAGGTAGACTGAGGACGAGGGGCTGGGTGCCAAGGTCAAGAACAGGAGTGAAACGTGTGGTACAACAGCACACATGTAAATTAAAATGCACACCCTCGAAAGACAGATTCCAGGAGGCCTCCACGCTCCGGGAAGTGCACCCAGAGTATGGGAGCAAGACGCTCCGATGGGGAGGAGGCTGGAGGGTGGAAGTAGGGATGAAGGGGAAGCGAAGAGAAGACCAGAGCAGTGCCTGAGCCTGGCTTCCCGGAACACAAAGCTGGGGAGGACTGAGTGTAAGCACTTTGCTGGAGGGGGTGGCTGGGGAGGAGGAAGGGGCCACAAGGAGATGGCAGTCACGCCACAGGTGCATACTCTTGGCCACATGGCCACCCCGGACCAGCATCGTGGACAATTCATGCTTTGGGTGAGTCTGTGGGAGAGAGGGAGGGGACGATGGGGCTTGTCTGTGGGCTCCCGCCCATCGCCCACCTCAGGGGGTTCCTGGTGCCGGGACTTTCTGGCAACATCTCACTTCTGAGTCTGCACGTGGCAGGAGGAGCCAGGGCCTCCAGGAGTGTGGCTAGGCGGCTGCAGGTGGCAGGGCTGCACAGAGCGCTGGGTGTGCTGGCCCCAGGGAGCAGGCTGGGGAGGCCGAGGGAGCTGTGAAGGTGCCCGGGGCGGGGGTGGAGATGGCCCAGGGCCGTGCACTCCGGGCTGAGGAAGGTGAGCCCAACTCTCCTTGCCAGAGGATACACTCATGCATATCGCTTAGATCCAAATGGACTGAGTTTGAGTCCTTGAGCAAACTGTCCAACTTCTCAGGCTCCCTTTGCACCTGGGAGAACAGAGATAATGAAAGTGTGGTGAGGAGTGGCAGGAGATGCAATGGAGGTGTTTGCTGGGGCCAAGCCCAGGTTACTCTGTAGGATTTTAAACATTTAGAAAGACCACTCTGGGGTAGTGGGGGTTGGGGGGGCAGGAGCGGGGGTAGGCCAGGGTGCAAGGAGACTGACCACAGACTGAACCAGGTCTGGGGCCTCTGGCCAGACCAGGGTGGTGTGGGGTGTGCACACTCTGACTCCCTCCAGGGCTGCCTGTCTTCTTGGGCTCCCGCTTCCCCCATCCTCATCTCCCTCCTGGGCATTTTGCTCATTGTGGACACCTGGCTCCACTGTCATTACTGCAGAGTTCAGGGAAGTGTTGGTGAGGGAGGGGCAGGCAGCGTGAACAGGGGCGAACCCCTGACTGAGAGGAGGGGCCATGTCCCCTTCTACCATGACATGGACATCGAGGAGCCACGGCCATGTTGTGAGATCCTGCAGGTCAGGCAGGTCTCTATTACGGTCCCAGTGTTAATCCTGGACCTCAGGGCTGCCAGGGCTCCTGGTGGGGGTGGTGCAGATGGCCAGAGCCTGTCACGTGCTGTGGCACTTTGCAGAGGATAGTAAAGGAAGCAAAGCCCTGGCTCACTGAAGTAGCTGTTGAACAAAGGCATTGGGTGAACTTGAAAGTCACCTGTGAGCTGTGCAAGCCGTGCACAGGCCAAGGATGGAGGCCCAGAGAGAACCAGAGAGTCTGAGATGAGAGGAATGTCGGCACATGGCTTCCATATGCTGCTTCTGGAATCATCTGTCTACTCTTCAGGGTGCTGCTATTAGCACAGGTCAACTATTCACAGGTCTCATCTGGTAGTCTCCATGCAGTTCCAGTTAACACCTTGGTTAACTGTACCTGCTCCTGAGCTACAAAGCCCTCTGGATGGATACTTGGCCAGCCGCAGTCAAGATTATGGCTCCCGGGGTGGGCAAAGCCTGGGCCACTCCCCTCTCATGCACGGAGAGCCCACTGTCTTGTGGCGTTGAGATCTTGCACAAGAGGCAGCCCTGCAGTCAGTAGGAGCACCGCATGGCAGTTGGGCACTTGCTCTGGTGCTGTCCCTGCCACTCAGGAGCTGAGGCCCTGGGACAGGTCACTGCCCCTCTCTGAGCTGCTGTTTGCTAAGCCATAAAGTGAAGGGTAGGGTGGACCCAGTGAGCCCTGTGGTCCTTGCAAACCTAGACTCCCAGATTCTGGACAGCGGCCTCCTGGGCAGTGGAGACCACACTGCCCCTTAGCAGGCTCAGGACCCGTACTGTGCATCTCTGGTGGGGCCTGTATGGAGAAGACACCCAGGCTGCTTCCTTGGTGGGCTCCCCCACAAATGGTGGCCAACTGGAGGCGGTCCGGTTTCTCCAGGGTGTGTCTTTATCAGACGTAGAACCTCTGGCGTGGCCTGGGTGTTCAGACAGCAAACCCAATGCTCTCTCACGAAATCTTAGGCCACCCCGGGGGGAGGTCAGAGTGGAGCAGACAAGCTCAGTGCAGCGGCGGAGAGAAGGGAGGCTTGGTGGTGGGCTCCGGCAGCCCCGGGTTCCATTCCATCATTGAACTCCCTGCTGGCCTCTGGCCAAGGCGGGCCTGCCATGAGCCATTTACTGCCCTTCCAGGGTGATCAGGGACAGTGTTTCTCTACCTCCTGGTGCAGGGTCAGGTGCACAGGTGGTGGAGATAAAACTTCCCTGGAAGGCTGCTGTAATAGCCAATAGAGATGGTGGCAGATTGTGCAAAATCAATAAGCCAATTACACTGGTTACATCTTTGCCTTCTCAGAGCTGCTTGCAAAGTCGCCTTGCCAGCCGGCCTGTGGCTCCGACTCCAGGGCTGTGCCAGGGGGTCGCTGGGGCTGCCTTGCAGATTTCCTTGCTTTCCTTTGGGGACTCTGTCCCTGCTTCCTGGCCTCTCCCCAGGGCCCTCAGTAGAAAAGCATGGCTGAAATCTCTTTTGCATTCAGGTGTTGAGATGGGAATGGGAGATAAGGACATGAGCGGCTCCATAATGTGGCCTGGTGGGTAGCGATGGCCGGTGGCGGGTGGGGTGTGGGGACAGGACTGTTTAAATTGTGCGGCTGTTGCATCCTCCTGTGTCGTGGGGCTGGGCCTGGGGTGAAGGGGACACCTGTCCACAGTGCCCCTGTCTGCCCGCGTCCTTCACAGCTCCGTTCTTGTCTTCTTTCAGGCTCACTGCGCACGTCAGGGTGTGCGTGTGCGCGTGCGCGTGTGCGCGTGTGCTCAGAAGCCGCGTTTTTGGAAGTAATGAAGTTTAAAACAACACATTTATATCAAATGGATTTCCGTCGGCAATGCTCACAGCTGTTTACTTCCACATTTCTAAATAATATGCTGATACTGCTCTTTCCTGATCAATCAGTTCTGAACATTGTGTGTCGACCGCAGCGGGAGCGGGTGGTTCAGACGCCACGCACTTTCTGTCTTAGCCCTTCCCCCATCCTCAGTGCGTGTTTATCACAACTCTTGGTTAAATCAATAGGTAGTATTTCCATTATTATGGCAGCAAAGTGCGCTTACTGATAAGTGAAGTAGACAATGATGATGTTTCCGGGACTTGCTACGAGCATATTTCCCCTTTATTTGGATTTCTACGTACCCATTGCCGTTGTTTCTAGGTGCTTCGCCAGATCAGTTATGTGTGAATCAATATTGCTTTCCAGATAGTCAAATTGCCCTCTGTCGACCTCCTTTTCTCCTGGATCTCCCACGAGGGGTTTCTGGACTGGGCCGCTCCCTAGACACCCCCGCTCCATGCCCGCCGGTGGTCCCAGGACTTCCCTTCACAGCAGCTTGGGGGTCACGATTTCTTTTCCTGCTTCATACCCTCATTCTGCTGAAGCATGTCCTCCAACAGCTTCCTAAGAACAGGCACATGGGGTAAAATTTGAGGGTCCTTGCACAGCTGAAAATGTTCCTCCCAAACAGACTCTGGGACGTGGGTCTGTGTGCAAGCGGTTCATTGAGAACATCCTCCCAGCGAGTGGGGACGTGGGGCAAGGCAGGAGGAAGCCACACTGGTGCAGAGTCAGGCCCAGCCTGGTAGAGCCCCGGAGGGGAAATTATACCACGGAGTTTGTCCTGCAGGGGCGCAGAGTTTTTATGCCATGGCCCGGGCAGGCATTGGCTGCAGGTCCCCAGTAGGCCAGGATGGGCGTAGAGAGAAACCTTAACTCCAGGTACCGTCTGGGCACAGGGGTGGTTGCCGGAGACCACTGCCCTGAGACACTGGAAGCAGCAGGCAGCAGCTGGCGGATTAGGGCAGAAAAGGCCAGCTGGGGACCTGGGCCATGCACTGCTGGGCGCTTCTCCAATCTGTATCCGTGGCTGGCACTTTGGCAGCTGTATCTGCAAGGTCCCACATCCAGTGCAGGACATATATATAAATCGCAGTTGTTGGAAGGGCTATATATAACAGAAGTGCTTTCTAGGGGGCGCCTCTTGGAATGATTTTCACAACAGTGCAGGATTGCCACGAGGGAGGTGCTCCCCTGAGGTGCTCCGGAGCTCTGGCAGCCTGGCTGGAGTTGCTCCTACCCACCCCTAGAAGCTGGAGGTTGGAGCCTGCAAGCTTCCACTGGGCTCAGAGTTGTACAGAAAGAAGCTGCCCCACCACTGCCACTGCTTGGCGGCAGCCGCAGGAGGAAGCTAGGGCCTGTTAAAGGAAGACAAGCCCTTTTGAATCAAACTGACCTCTAAAAGCTGCGTGAAAACTGCCTCCGCCTAAAAACAATGAAACAAAATGCCTCCACCTACCTCAGAGGCTGGTGTCCATGTGGGGCCGCTGCGGCGTGGCTGCACCGCCCGCCGGTGTGGACAGGAGGCGGGAGGACTGGAGCTTGGGAGGGCAGCGCGAGCAGCCCACAGCTGGGTGCAGAATTCTCAACTCAACATTTCTCTTCCTGGGAGCGGGGAAGGCATTGCTCTGCTGTCTTCTAGCCTCGGATGTCATTGTCGAAAAGTCTAACACCATTCCAGTTCCTTCACAAGTGACGGGCTTTTTTTCACCTTCTGAAGGCTTGTGGATCCTGGCGCTCTGAAACGTCGCGGTGACGTATGCTTGTGTGGGCTCTTTCTCTTTCACCGTGCTGGCTCCTCAGTGGGCCCCTTAGTTGGAAAGTCAGGACTGGGCGATGTTCAACAGCTGTTCCCTGGTGGCCCACCTGCGTCCTGCACGTCTGCGCCACGTCGCTCAGGTAGCAGGTCTTTCCCAGAGACTGGTACGCTTCTCGTCTCTTCTATTTTCCATACTTTTTGTTCTATTCTTTGTCTATTTTTTGTTCTACTTTTTGTCTTTTTGTTCTACTTACCTCAGCCATTATAATTTTAATTTCCAAGAGCTTTTTGTGCATATGTTACTTTTTCACAGAACTCTATTCTTGCTCTGTGTCTACAATGTCTGCTTTTATTTTTTACCTCCTTTTCCCCCCTGATCTCTTGGGTTTCTTTTCTTCTATGTTGGAGGGTTTCCTCAAATATTTGGTGACTGTTGGCTGCCAATTTGTATTTAAAAACAAGCACTAAACAGGAGTGGGGAGCTCTTGGGTATGGGTGGGGTTTTGCTATGTAGTGAACAACTTCTTTGGGGACTCTCAAGCATCCGGCCTGGGGGGCTCTTCTCTGCACAACCACTCTGGTATGTCCTCTCTGGGGTATGGGCCAGGTGAGGCCCAGGGGTTGTGGTCCTACCCTTTGGAGTGTAGACCCAGTCGGGAGTGAGGGGCCCGAGCACCTGCCATCATCGCCAAATGCTGAGGTTTGAATGTCTTCCCACAGTTCATGTGTTGGGAACATAATCCTTGTTGCAACCGTGTGGAGAGGTGGGACCTTTGGGAGGTGAGGAGGTCACTGGGGCTCTGACCTCACTGATACCTGTCAATATCTATCACAGGAGTGCGTGCCTGATTTCAAGAGTAGGTTTGTTATAGACGTGAATTCAACCCCTTCGTGTGTGTGAGTGTGAGTGAGTGTGTGTGTGTGTGTTCTCACACACTCTCTTTCTGTCTCTCTCTCTCTTTCCCTCTTGCCTTCTGCTCTGGGATGACACAACAGGAAGGCCTTCACCAGAAGCTAGGACCTTGATCTTGGACTTCTCAGCTTTCAGAACTGTAGAAATACATCTCTGTCCTTTATAAATGACCCAGTCTGTGTCATTCTGTTACAGCAACACAAAACAGACTAAGACACTGACGTTTGCAATATCGGAATTTGCACCCCCAGGCCAGCCTGGGCTGCACCTGTTGTCCTGGTGAAATTATTAATAGTCCCCCTCCCCAAATTGTATGGGCTGGGATAATACATTTTGTGGCCCACTCTTCCTGCTGGCCCTTGGGTGTGTGCTGGGCTCCCTCTCCCGGGCCTGGAGGGTGGTTTGGGGCGGGGATCACGTCCCCTAGGCATTGCCTCTGCCCTTCCCACGGGCACTGGCTGGGCTCCCGGGTCAGTTACCGTTCTCCATTCATTTTCTAGATCCCAGATGTGTTGCAGTCTTGCATGTGCCACTGCCTCCCATCCCATCCTCTTGGACCTTATGGGTTTTTATTATATACATATTTTAAAAATCCATTGATGCCATGTTAGTGGTGCATTGTGAGAGAGACCAGATGACACTGATCAATCTCTCCTGTTTATCTGCAGGTCTGAGGCCATGCACTGCCTTCAGGGAGAACCGCAGCCATCCCCACTCGCACCCTGGCTGTGCGGCTCAGAGCTTTACTGCTTCCTTGTTTACTATGTGCTGTCGTGCTGAGTTTGCTGGCCCCCCAGGCATTTACAATCCGCAGGGTTCCTGATGCCTCCGATATGCCTGACACTGGGCTGGTGATGAGGGTGGGCACTGAGCAAGATGCGCCTGCCCACGGGGGTCTTACATTCTGTTGGAAACAGCAGGTCTCAGGTCACGGTAGTGGGCAGATGCTGGATTGAAAGAAACCTGCCCAGGCCAGACATTGTTAGAGGTGCAAGGCTGAAAGGGGTCGCCTCAATGGTGGGACTTTTGAGGATTTTAAAGAGGAAAGTAGTCTGATGTCCATCAAAAGCCCCCCCACCCTTGGCCAGAGACACCATGGGGGCCACCTCCTGCCTCTTCAGGAAAATCTACAGCAGTATTTGATGAGCTAATCAGGGCTAATTCTAGTTACTGTGCTCTTGGAGCAGGGTGAGAATTTTCTTTCGAGTCAGATCTGCGTAAGTTATGACAGGTATGTGTTGGTGGGTCTGCCAGGCCTCTCCCCCATGTCTGATGTGGAACAGTCCAGTTCAAGGCAGATTCTACTCTGGCCCTGTCAGACCAAGCGTGGTCCGATCTCATTCACATGGGTCAGTTCCTCGAGCGGCTGTTGCACATCACCCCGCATCAGTTTTCTATGCCGGGTAATGAATCACAGTAAACTCAGCAGCTTAAAGCAACACTTGGTTTCTTGCTTGTAGTTCTGTAAGTCAGAAGTCCAGTGCGGGCTGCTGGGCTTCCCGCTCGGGAGGTGTAGGTTGGGCCAGGTTCTCTTCTGGAGGCTGGGAGTGGGGGGGAACTCCCTTTCTAGCCCATTCTTTTTGTTGGCAGGACTCAGTTCCTTGTGCTTGCAGGACTGAAGTGCCACTTCCTTGCTGGTATCAGCGGGGGCCGCCCACATTCTGTGCCACGTGGCCCGTCTGTCCTCAAGCCAGCACCGGCACAGCGAGTCCCTGTGTTCTGAGGCTCTCAGCAGGAGGAAGGAAACTGGTGTGACTGTGTCGGGCCCGGTTGGACAGTCTCCCAGCTTGAAGTCACCTGTGCCTCATGACACAACCTAACCCTGGAAGTAAAACCCATCATGTTCCTAGTTCCCAGATGATGCAGGATGTGTACACTTGGGAGGTGGAACTCTTGGGGGCCACGTGAGAATTCCCACCCTCACACACCCTGAACCTGCTCCTGTGTGAGGGAAGGGCTTATCTGGGCCCTTCGAGACTGCTCTATCCAGGGACCCGAGGCCAACACTGGCACACTCAGTCTGGTGCGTGGAGACGGTGTCTGGAGAGTTGTCATGAACGAGCGGGGACAGCTCACTGCCTCTCCCTGGCACTCCTCTTGTAAATGGCTAAACTGGATCGACAGATCTGACTACTGCGGCTGCTTGGTGGTGGAAGCCTATGAGGTTAGCCTTGGCCCTGGCAGGGAAGGGTGTGGTGACTGAGTAGCTACGTCTGTCAAGAACACCAGATGACAGGCTGCTGGCTCTCTTGTCATCTACTAAGTGCTTCCTGAGCCTGGAGTTGATGACCTCCAGGCCCTTTCAGTTGATTTATTCAGTGTGCACTCACTGATGCCCCCTCTGCTAGGTGCTGTCCTTTGCGTAAGCAAAGGTGTGTGACCCAGCGCCCAGACACTGGCTCTCCTTGGAGTTCTGGGGGCTGCTGTGTCCACACTGAGTTATCACGGTGGCTTTTGGGGTGGGGTGGGGTGCAGCTTTGAGCTAGACTATGGCGAGTGGAGTAACAGGGACTCAGGGCTGGGGCACTGGGGTAGAAGGCGGGGAAGGCAGAGAACGGACATTCCCGATGCTGCTCCATAGGGCCTCTCATGCATCTGCACAGTCTCAGAAGGACTCTGCTGGGCGGGGGCCACACCCCATTTAATAAATAAGAAACCCACGGCTCAGAGAATTTAAATCGCTTACCTGAGGCCACACGACAGGGCAGAAACATGAATGGAGCCATTGTTCCTAGGACAGTATTAAGCCTTGGGGCATTGGGTGGAAGGTGGGAGAGCAAGAGAGACCTCCTGACTCCACATCCACCTGCTAACTGATAAGTCCCCGCAGCAGCCCAGGAGGACAGGCCTGGTTTGCACTGAGGAAGTTGATAGCGGAAAGGTCGGGAGCTGGTTGCTCCTGGGTGTGATTCCTAATCACTTCTTAAATCCCTTGTGCCTTGGGAAATAAACACGATTAACTCTGGGAGCTGGCTCGGCAGCCTGGGAGAAGAGCAGCTGGCGGACAGCTAATTTGATCAGAGGTTGCGATTTCCTCCTTGGGCCTCAGTGTCCAGGGCAGATAAAATGGAGGGAGATCCATGCTTAATTAACCCTGTAATTTGCATGGGCTAATTAGCATATAGATAAGGTGTCTTTCCACCCTGTCTCTGGGAGGCCTCCTGCCTTTGTGAGGGGTGCAGGGGCACAGGCCCCACAATTCTCTGTTTTCTTTCTCACTTTTCTTTACATTTATTTATTTAAATCGTGTTGTGGTAAGACCAGTTAACGTGAGACCTGCCCTCTTCACACATTTGTGGGAGGATGTGCATGGTGCTGACTTTCGGTGTAGTGAGTTCTGCAGATCTCTGCAACGCACTCGCCCCGCTTGCTCACGCTTCTTGCCTGCAGAATCCTCCCCACGCCCCCTCCCCAGCCCTGGCTACGCTCTCTGAGTCTATGAAGTTGACTGTAGGAGGCCCCTCAACATGGCGGGGTTATGCGGGATTTGTTTTTCTGACCCCACTCTACTCTTGCACCAGTTCTTACAAAATTCGCTCTAAAAGAGGCCAGGGAGCTGCCCGAGGCAGGGGGCTGGCTAGAGGGGCAGGGATCTTACTGGCCCAAGAAGGGGGCTTGTGAATTTTGACACAAACCCTAGCTCAGTGCTGAGGATGATACTCCAGGGGCTACCAGGGTTTCCGGTTCTGGCATTTAGGGACTTCCAGGGTCCATTCCCCACCTCCAACCCCGTGGATCCCTGCCCACCTGTCTTCCCGTGCTGGCACAGAGCCTGTGTGGCCATTGTTGGGAGGAGGAGTCCTTAAATATTAATGGACTCAACTATGGAAAGATGACTTTCTCTGTCCTGGCTTTTCTGGAGACATCTTGGTCACCTCTCCCGTCCCCTTGTCACGGTTGCTGTGTTCAGGAGTTGGGGACTCTTGGAAGCTTTTCCTCTGGAGATTACTGTGTGCTGTCTCCTGTCCCCATTCCCACCTGCTGACCAGGCTCTTGGCACACAAAGTCCAGCTGTTTGTTTGGGCAATGGGTTGGTGGTCTCCCCCACAGGCCTGGGGGAGGCTCTCCAGCGTGGCACCGAGTGGGGTGACTGGTGGAGGACAGGCTCAGCAGAGGCGGGACCACCCAGTGAGCCAGACCGACCCTACCCAGCCTCCCGCTGGAGCTCCACCCAGACCCTCTGCAGTGCAGGGATTTCCACGCATTGTGGAGAGTGGGACTGGGGCTTTGACAGACGAAAGCAATATTTGTTTAACAGATTCCAGGTTTGGATTTGAGCTCGGTCTGGGCTGAGGGTGTGCTTGTGCGTGGGTGTGAGTGTGCATCCATGAAGGGTTACGATCACCCCATCTGGCACCCACTAGCTTCTCCCAGATGCATGGCGGGAGGGCACACTCTCTGAAGGACACACTGCCAGGCCAGGGACTCTGACATGCCATCCACCTCCCCTGGGCCCTGGTGGGCTCTACTTTTGGGCTAATCTCTTGCATGCATGTGCTGTGGTGTTTTATTAGCAATCATAATAATATTTATTGACCCCAAATTGCTCATTTGTGCGACGGGAATGCTGAGACCCACTTTGTTGACACTATCTCTGAGCCTCAGAAGGAAAGCCCCACAGGGTGGGACAATTTCCCCGTTTTACAGGTGAGGCTGTTGAGGCTGAATGGCCATTGCTTGCCCGACATGCCAGAGCTGGAAGAGAGCCTGGAGCAGATCTGCAGGACTCTGAGCTCCCGCTTCCCCCAGCAGGAGGGCAGGGTGGAGGGCTTCTGTGTAGGGCCTGGCAAGTTGCGTGTGTGGGTGTGCGCGGGATGTGCACTTGTGCTCCTGTTGCGTGCACATGCATGTGTGTATGTGTGGGCGTGCATGCGTGGGAATGCTTGTGGCTCGTTGCCAGCAGTCCTATAGGACTACTCTGTGCAGGTGAGTCAGGTCTCAGCAGCTGGAGAAGGGTCTGATCTTCCTATCACTTCTTATGGTAGGAGGGGGTTGGGCAGAGCTTACAAGCAGCCAGAAATTTTTTAATTGAGACAACTGTAAATTCATGTGAAATTTTAAGAAACAATAATGACCACTGTAGCCTTTGCGTGGTTTCCCCCAGTGGCAGTGTTTTTGCAAAGCTCTGGTATGATAAATCCACTGTTTCTTGACATTGATATGACCCACTGATTTCATTCAGATTTCCCAGTGTACTTGCATTTGTGTGTGTGCATGTGCGTGTGTGTGCGAGGGGTTTGAGGGATTTGGGGCAGATCAAGGAAAATTTATGATCACAAGAGGTGGTGACACCAACGAGCTCTATTGGGCAGCACTGGGACAGGGCTGCATGTGGGAGAAGTTCTTCCTAGCAGGTGTCTGTGCAGAGGAGATGGGGTGGGTCTCTCCTTTGAAGGGGAGGAGGAGGGGGTGGAGTGGAGCTTAGTATCTAGGCGAGGATGTCCTGCAGAGTCTTTGGGTCAGAGAGCAGCTTGGGGCCTTATCTTATCACTAGGGAACAACTGGTTGTGAGGTTTTCCGGGTATGCAAAGCAGGCAGTTCCTGAATGGCTAAAAATTTGCTGTGTGTGGGCTATATTTTAAAGAATAGGATGTGTAAAATTTGAGTTTGGCACCCGTGGGCTTTTGAGCTACCAGGTCTCAGGGTCCGAGGCACAGTGGCAATCTTTGGCTCATTTATATTGAGGACTAAACTCTGGCCTTCTTCTGCCCAAATTTGTTTCTAAGGGGGCCTGGTGAGTCACGCCTACAAATGATAAAATCTCACAGAACGGGTTTTGTTAACCCAATATAATGTGGTTTACTTCCCGACTTGATTCCGGTAGAGCATCACATGAAAGGTAGAAGACCCTTACCTTAAGTGTTTCTTTCCATCGACTCCTGGTGTTTTAGACAGAGCCTTACTCTCTCAGCCAACTGTCAACTAAAGAATCCTTAAACCCACCTATGACTTGTAAGCCCCCACTTTGAAATGTCCTGCCTTTATGGGCCAAACCAATGTATGCCTTCCACGTATTGATTTATGGCTTTACCTGTAACCCCTGTCTCCCTGAAATGTGTAAAACCAAAGTGTAACCCTGCCACGTCGAGTCCACTTGCTCAAGGCTTCTTGGGCCACTCTGGGCCTTGGTCCTCAAGTTTGGCTCAGAATAAACCTCTTTAAATTATTTTACAGAGTTTGGCTTCTTTTCCATTGACAAGATAATTCTGTGTGTGTGCGTGCTTGCACGCCTGTGAGTTTTGTACAACTTTATGATGTGTTGTTTCATGTATCTATATTTTGTTTTTTGGAAAGGCTATCCTTCCATTGAATACATTTTGCAGTTTTGTCAAAAGTTGCTTGGGCGTATTTGTGTGGGTCTGTTTCTGGGCTCTCTGTTCTGTTCGCAAGTGTGAGTCCCTTCCACCATAGTGCTGCAGCGTCTTGATCACTGCCACCTGAGTGACGGTGACATTCACTCCCATTTTACCTTTTCTTATCTCAATTTTGTTTACTGTTCTGGTTCCTGGGACTTTCCATATACATTTTAGAGTAAGTTTATCTACGTCTGCATACAACATTGCTGAAATTTTTGTAGGAATTGCATTAAATCTATCAATCAATTTGAGGAAGAATTGGCATCTTTACTATTTCAAGTCTTTGAAACCAGGAAAATAAAATGTCTCTTCATTTATTTATTTTTTGATTTCTTTCGTCAGTATTTTGTAATTTTCAGCATACAGATTCTGTGCATGTTTTGTCATTTGTAAGATCTAAGTGTTTCATTTTCTTTGAAGTAATTGCAAATGGTGTTGTATTTTAAATTTTGGTTTCTGTACTTAGTCATCAGTATATCGAAATATGATTGATTTTTGTAGGTTTATCTTGCATCCTGTGACCTTGCTGAGCTCACTTGTTAATTCTAGGAGGTTTTGTGTGTGTGTGTGTGTGTGTGTGTGTGTAGATTATTTGAGATTTTCTATGTAGATAATTGTCATTTTTAAATATAGATTTTTTTCTTTCTTTCTGATCCTTATGCCTTTTATTTCTTTTTCTTGCCTTATTGTAGTGGCTAGAACTTCTAGTACTACATTGATTAAGAGTGATGAGAGTGAATATCCTTGCCTTTTTCCTGATCTTATGGTAAAACATCTGGGTTTTCACCATTAAGTATAATGTTAGCTATAATTTTTTGTACATCTTCTTTAACAAGTTGAGGTAATTCCCCTCTGTTCCTAATTTTTTGAGAGATTTTAAAAAGCTATAAATGGTTAGTGGGATTTTGTTGAATGCTTATTATGCCTCAGTTGATATGGTCATAGGATTGTTCTTCCTTTGTTCTTTTGTTCAGTTGCCGACATGGTGGATTACACAGATCAACTTTCAAATGTTGAATCATTCTTTCATTCCTGCAATAAACTCCATTTGGTCATGGTGATAATACTTTTTATACATCATAGGGTTTCTTTTTAGTTTTGTTGAGAGTTTTTGCATCTAAGTCCATGAGAGATACTGGATTGCAGGTTTTCTCTTTGGTTTTGGTATCAGGATAATTCTAGCCTCATGAAATGAGTTGGGAAGTATTCCATCCTCCTTTTTTATTTTTTTCAAGAGATTTGTAAAATTGATGTTAATTCTTCTTTAAATGTTTGATAACATTCTCCATTGAAACCATCTGGTCCTGAATATTTTTGAGGGAAGGTCTTTTTTGTTTGTTTGTTTTTTGAGACAGAGTCTCACTCTGTTGCCCTGGCTAGAGTACCGTGGTATCAACTCACAGCAACCTCAAACTCCTGGGCTTAAGCAATCCTCCTGCCTCAGCCTCTCAAGTAGCTGGGACTACAGGCATATGCCACCATGCCTGGCTAATTTTTCTATATATTTTTAGTTGTCCAGCTAATTTCTTTTTATTTTTTAGTAGAGACGGGGTCTCACGCTCGCTCAGGCTGGTCTCCAACTCCTGAGTTCAAATGATACGCCTGCCTCGGCCTCCCAGCGTGCTAGATGGAGAAGCTTTTAAATGATGAATTCCTTTTGTTTGATGGGCTATTCAGATTGTCTGTTTTAGCTTGGTGAATTTTGGTACTTTATTGTTTTCAATGAATTGGTCTATTTCTTCTATCGTCAAATTTACGAGTGTAAAGTTGTTCATAGTACTCCTTTATTGTCTTTTTTATGACCATAGGATCTGTAGAGATATTGGCAATTTGTGTCTTTTCTCTTTTTATTTTTGATAGTCTTGCTAGAGGTTTATTAATTTCATTGATTTTTTTTAATAATCAATTTTTTTCTTTTATTAATTTTCCATAGTGTTTTTCTATTTTCAATTTCACTGATTTTTTGCTCTTGTCTTTATTTCCTTCCCTGTACTTGCTTTGAGTTTGTTTTGCTAGTTTCTTGAGGGAAGGAATGTAGGTTATGTATTTGAGTTTATTGATTAGGCTACTGATTTCAAATATGTTATAAGTAATAGATATAAATATAAATTGTGCTATAAATTTCCTTCTCAGCAGTGCTTTAGCTACATCACACAAATGTTGTGTTTTCATTTTCATTATGATCTATGTATTTTTAAAACATCAACTGCCACAGTAGAAATTTTTTTTCCCTTGAGGCCATGGTGTTTTATTACGAAAATAGAATAAAAACTTCTAAAATAAAACGATCCATTCTAATTTAATGAAACATTTGTTATTTTTTATTGTTTTCTGTGCATGAGTTACATGCAACTTGAAAAATAGTTCACATGGCTCCCAAGGTAAAGAGACGTGTGAGTTACATATGCTTCACAAGGCCCCAGGCTTAAAACTAGTGTGAGCTAAATACAACTCACATGGCAGTTAATGTGTTAAAATTGCCTCTGAGACTTCCTCTTTGACCCATAATTTAGAAGTGTGTTGTCTGATTTCTATGTGTGTAAAGATTTTCTCGTGTTTTTGTTATTGGTTTCTAGTTTGGTTTCATTATGGTCCAAGAGCACATTCTGTATGATTTCAATTCTTTTAAACTTGTTGAAATTTGTTTCATGGACTAGGATATGGCCTGTCTTGGTGAATGTTTCATGGCTGCTAAAAAAATGTGTATTCTACTATTTTGGGGTGGAGTGTTCTACGTATGTCGATTTGATCTTGTTGGTTGATTTCATGGTTCACAATCCTTCTACATCTTTGCTGACTTTCTGCCCAGTAGTTCTGACAGTGGCTGAAAGGCGGGTGCTAGCCTCCCACTATATTGTGGCCTTATCTATTTTCTGTTTTAGCTCTATCAGGGTTTGCTTTTTGTATTTTGAGGCTCTGTTGTGTGGTGCAGACTCATCTAAGATCATTATGCCTTCCTGGTGGTTTGGTCGCTTTTTCGTTATGTAATATCCTTCTTTGTCTCTAGAAATTCTTCTTCTCTGAAGTCCATTCTATCTGTCATTAATACAGCCACTACTTTTTTAAAATTAATATCTACATGGTCTGTCTTTGTTCATGTTTTACTCTCAGCCTGTGTATGTCACTGAATTTGAAGAGAGTTTCTTATAAGCAGCATATAATTGATTATTTAGAAAATCCACTGTTGCAATCTCTGTCTTTTGGTTGGAGTATTTAGACCATTTACATTGAAGGTAATATTGCCATGTTGGCACTTAAGTCTGACATTTAATGCGCTGTTTTCAATTTTTATTTGCTAGAACAGAGGAGTTCTAGCTCTTCTGTTTCCCTCTTCTTGCCTTTGGGCAAGGATTCAATCTTGACTTATATTTATGGATTATGGAGCTTTTTTTTTTG
>VBSM01003020.1:1808738-1824295 GCA_008086735.1 Cheirogaleus medius
AACCCTAACAATATTTGTACCCCATTATATGATGAAATAAAAGGAAAAAAAAATAAATAAAAAAATTATTTGTAGAGACAGGGTCTTGCTATGTTGCCCAGGCTGCCCATGACCCTAATGGCAGGCTAAGTACCTAATACAGACATGTTGGGTTCTGGTGTTCTGTGGAGCAGTCTGCAAAGAGATAAGCGTATGGGATTGGACCAAGGTGGAGACCAGGTTTAGAGGTAGGCTGGAAAGGCATACCTGGCCTCAAGCAATCCCCCTGCCTGGCCTTCCAAAGTGCTGGGATTATAGCACTTTGTGCCACCACACTGAGCTTTACATATGTGACGTATAGCAACGGTCTATTGGTGTCAACATTTTACCACTTTGAGTAAAGTGTAAAAACCTCACTTTTATTTAAGTCCTTTTATCTTCCCCACACTAAATGTCACTGTCTTGGGTTAAAAATGGTATTATAATTTTTGTTTCAACTACCAAATATTATTTATACAATTCATGAGGAAAAGGATGGTCTAAGTAGCCACCCATATTTTGCCCTTTCTCTGGTTCCTGTTTCCTTCCTTGTGCTCCCAAATCCCTTCTTTTACCACTTGTTTTCTGTCTGCTGAGCATCCTCTAATCAATCTTTAATAGTAGGACTATTGACAATAAGCTCTTTTGATTATCTTTTGGCTAAGAATGTTTTTCTTTCTCCTTCATTTCTGAAGGATGGTTTCTTAGATGTAGAGTTCATGGTTGACAGTCCTTTCAGCACTTGGAAAGTATTATGCTACTTCTTTGTGCCTCCATCATTTCAGGTGAAAGTCTAGTGCTGTTGGAGTCGGTATTTCCCTATAGATGATGTGTCCTTTCTCTCCTGCTGCTTTCAGGATTTCTTCTTTGTCCTTAGGTAAGCTGCGGTTTGGTGTGCTGTTCTTTGGGTTTATACTATTTGGTTTTTGTTCAGTTTCTTGGATCTGTAGATTTGTGTCTGTTGCCCAATTTGGGAAGTTTTCAGCCAAATAGTCTTTTGGCCCCACTCTTCTGGTACTTCACTGATGTAAATGTTGGATCTTTTGTTATTTTCCTATAGGTTCCTGAAATTTTGTTTATTTTTTAAAAATATCTTTTTTTCTCTGTTGTTTGGATAGGGTAAATTCTATTGTTTTGCTTCATATAATAATATATACCTGATTCTAGTCCCTATAATCTCCACATGACTATTGAACCCATCCAGCAACATTTTTATTTGTTATTACATTAAATGTTATTATATTTATTACATTTTTCAGTTCTGTGATTTCCATTTGGTTCTTTTTATAATTAATATTTTGGGGGCTGAGATTTTCTGTTTTTTAATTTGTTACATGAGAATTTGTAATTGATTGTGAGAGCATTTTTATGATATCTGCTTTTAAATGCTTGTCAGATAATTCCAACATCTGATTCATCTCAGTGTTGGTGTTAATTGTCTCCTCTCACTCCAGTTATGATTTTCTTGGTTCTTGAAATTATAGATGATTTAAAAAAATTGTATCATGGCCATTTTGTCTATTGCATTGGGAGACTTTGGGTCCTATATAAATCTCGTTTCAGCAGGGGATCACCCTGTCAGGTTTACATGCAGTCCACTTTGTTGGCAGTGGTTCCAGTCAACCTCAGAGCACTGTGCTCTCACTGTTGTCTGCCTGGGCTCCCACTGGTCCTGCTGGTGCTCCTGCAGGGCAGAGAGAGCTTCACTAGTTCAAACTACCCAGCGCTCCTTGGTGGAGAGAGCAGGGACACCACCTCTCTACTGGTGCCTCCTGGATGTCCAGGTATCTCTGGCGGGAGAGGTTAGTCTTGGACCCATCGTGACAAAACGGCTTCCCTTCCTGGGCCACTTGCTGCAGCTAGATCCCTCCCCTACCTGCCCTTTCTGAGTAGAGGAGGACAAAAAGCCTTTCTGGACTAGGCTGCCTACAGAAGCCTCCCATGCTGGCTCTGCCTGCCCCCTGCCCTGGCATCTCTCGGGTGTAAAGGGGGTCTGAGGCTCAGTGGAGACAGAGAGCATTTCCCCTGCTACTTATTCTGGGAGGTCTCCCAATCAATCACTCTTGCTGGTGGCGTTGGCCTTGCCTGCTGTGGTGTGTGTTTACGTGTGTGTATGTGTGGGGGGCGTGGGGGATCCCCAGTGAATCTGGGGGAGGTCGGAGCCCACCTGAGCTGCCTTCTGTTGCCAGGTTGGGGCTGGGAAGTGCTGAGCCTGGGCCACCTTCTGCTGGGTGGGGATGCCAGCCCCCGCCGCTGTGCTGCTCCTCCGTCCTGGAGTGCAGAAGCAGCTCGCTTCCTTCTTGCCTTTGTCAGCGACCTCCTTTGGCAGCTGGTCTGTTGCACCATTTGCAGGGTCTGTGGTGAATTCAGTGGGGAGAAGCAGGGAAATCAGGTCCCGCAATATCGCCACTAAATGCCATCGCCTTGTTCCAGGACTGCCTTCCTTGGGCCTTGTCACAAATACATGTATGGGGTGTCGGGAAAAGAGACAGCAGGGCGAGGGGCACTAAGAGGTGACTGAGCGTTGACAGGTGTGACCTAGTCCTAGCTGTGCTGTCAATTGTGTGGCCTTTTCAACTCTGGGCTTTAACAGGGTTCACGATACACCACCCCAAAATGTGGTACTTTGGCATTTAGGAAACAGCAGAAGCGGGAAGTTCTCTCTGACTTTCTTCTCACTTCTCTCCCTGCAAGACAGTCAAAAAACCTTCATTTAAGAGATACCCTCTTTATACCTGAAGGAAAGGAAAGTGCCCATCTCTGAAGACACAGGGACACAGAGAAGAATATAAACAAGGCTTGCGAAGTTCCCCCGGGGTTGTTGCCGTTAGATCACACCCACTTTGTCTGATGGCACGTCTCCATTTGTATTAAACAGATTTGTGTGCTTTTCTCTTGCTGGTCTGTCTTTCGTTACAAGGGCCTCAGCCATGAACCTGGCCATGGCTCAAGAAAAGATATTTATTCCTCCCCTAGAGCCTCCTTCCTTGATCTGCAACTCGGAAGGAGAGGCTGGGGTCGAACAAGGTGACCTTGAAGGCCCTCCTAGTGATGATGGCCTGTGACTCATGCCTGCCATGTGCTTCCTGGAGGAGCAATGCTGGGTAGTACCTCAGTGCCAAGGATGCCTCCCTTGGGGGTGCAAGTCTAGGGAGCAGGAGGGAGGGCAGGAGTGTGGCAGGCAGGAGGGAGAGCCCACAGAAGGTGTCCCCCCAAGCTGCATCCCCTGAGCAGGTCTGCTGGGCCTCAGGGCTATCCTGCAGGCAGGGCAAGGAGGGAAGGGGGAGGCCTTTGCCCACCGGTTCCCATGTGCTGCTGGTGAAGGGTTGTCATGTGGGTGCTGACCCGCTGCTCCCCCGGGCTGCACATGTGTAGATGCATGGCACTCCCCAGGGATGTTGCTAGGAGAGCTCAGGTGGCAGGGGGAGGGCAGGGGCTGTATGCAGTCGGTCAGAAACCATACTCGGAGTGGGCCAAGAGGTGGGCAAGGCTGGAAGATCTGAAGCAGTGGCCCGGGTCGTCTCTCCTCTGTGTCATTGGCACTCACACCAAACACCGCGTGTGTAAATGACTTGGTTATTGTTGGTCTGCCATTCCTGAACTCGACCCAGGGAGCACCTGGCTCCCAGCTCCAGGGTGGTGGAGGCACAGTCTGCCGCAGCACGGTGGCAGACACGCCTCCTCTGTGGCTGGCTGGCAGCTCCACTTCTGGGCTGTTCCGGCATCTCCCCGATGTAGGAGCCCAGCAGTCCGGCGTGCTGATCCTCTGACATCGAGCCGCTGTGTGCACACTGGTGTGGCCAGCCCTCGTGCCGCCCCAGCTGCTCTGGGCAGGTGTCCTGTGTGCCCAGCTCTCACACGCGTGGCAGCTGCGCCACAGATCCTTGCCCCACGGATTTCCCGTGCACCATAGTGCTGCGTCTGAAACGCCACTGTCAGTGCACCGTTTCTGCCGGGTTTCAAGGACAACCCATGGAGTCCCGGGCCGTGGGGTGGTAGCAGGGATGGAGACCAGTGCCAGCGGTCAGGGCGAGATCCCGGAGCCACAGGGAAGCCGTGTGCCTGGTAACGGTGCCAGTCTGTAGCAAGTCAAGAAAACCCTTTGTTCCCCTCCTGGCTTCTGGCAAGTGGCAGAGATTCCAGCAGCGGTTCCAATTAGGACATATGGTGGGACTAACGAATCTCCTCCACTGCACACTGTCAGCCAAATGTAGCACGGACAGGATGTGAGACTTTCTTTGATGGTGATAATGCCAGCAACTGTCATCTCCTAAGCACCTACCAGGTGTCAGATCATGGCCTGCATCGTCTCATTTTGGTGCCATTGCCCAAAGTCGCTGGTTCTGGATGGGGGCTTGGACATTTCTTTAGTCATGTAGGAGGTGGGGCCTGGATCCTCCTCTCATTTGGACTGCACTCCGGCCGCAGGTGAGGCCTGTGTGAGCAGGGTGGGGGTGTCCTGCCGGAGAGGGCCGTGAGAGGTGAGGGTAGGAGGTTGGAGCCCCGGCTGGAAGGGCCAGATGGGCCCTGGGCCGCTGAGGAGGGGGTGGCCTGGCATCAGCCCAGCCCCAGGCAGACCGGCATCTGCCCTTGCCCTGGGCTGCCCAGCTCTTGAGTGTGGAGAACCTGGTTGTAGGCCCCCATGGTTGAGTCCTTGGGACTTTATAAGGCATCCACTGGGCCCGAAGGTGTGTGAGACCCTGGGGAGGGAGCATGGAGCTGGGGAGTCGGGCTGGGTGGGCACCGACCTGGCCTTCTGGGGGAGGTGTGAGCCGAGCAGCCTGTGGGGCTCGGGTGTGGCTTGGACAGGCCCCTCCCCTGGAAGCCCCCCAGCAGGCGATGAGGGCTTGGGGCGGACAGCTGCCAAGGGCCAGCATGGGATGTCATGGTGGTGGCCAGCAGGCGCCTGAGGGCTGAGGCCAGCTGGGGAGCCCAGGGGGGCCCGGCACTTGGTCAGCGCCGTGCGTGTTCCTTGGCCTGTCGGTTTTTCAAGAGAAATCAGAAACCTACATTTTATGTGTTATTTTCTGAGTTTTAAATGTTGATAACTCATTAAAAACCAAGCAAACAAAAGACTTCTATGGGGCTAAATAAGACCCTTTGCCAGCCGAATGTCCTGTGGGTGTCAGCGTGAGCCCCGGTGCTGGTGGCTTCGAGTCCATGTACCGTGAAGCCAAATCCCGAGGAGGCGGACAGGGGCGTCTAGATTAGCCCCACCCGCTCCCGCCTACGGCTCCGTCTCTTTCCCCCCTGCTGCTTCCCAGCGTCTCCCACGGGCCTGGCAGTGGTAGGTCTTCACTGCAGTCCTGTGGAGCTGGCTCCTCTTCTGTCCTGCAGGGCTCTGCAGTGTTGTGCTGCACTGTCGTTTTGTGTGTGTTAGGTGCGGTGTGTGTGCGAGAGGTGTGCACACATGCATAGGCGTGCACGTGTGCCAAATCTCCTCTCAGAGTCGGGTTGCTCTGTAAGCTGAGCACCTTTTCAGGCAGGACGTCTGCCCATCTGCTGACCAGAACACAATTATTCTAGGCTAGTGATACCCTCAGCTCCTCTCCAAAACGCTCTCCCTACAGTGAAGGGGACTGAGCCTTTCCCCTGCCAGGCTTGGGTCTGGGCTCTCGGCATCTCTGTCAGGACCACTGGCTCCTGGTGGCCTGAGCTGCCACATCAGAGCCCCAACTGCCCTGTGGAGAGACCTGGGGATCACAGGGAGAACTCCCTCGTGTGGGGTCCACACAAATGAGACTGGACCCTCAGACTAGCTGCAGGCTGAGCCCCACAGAGCAACCTGTCAACATCCCACAGAGCAGAAGAATCACTCAGCTAAGCCCTGCCCCAGCTCTGACCCCCACTCCCCGCCCCAGGCAGTGAGGTATATTCAAATGGTATTGTTTTAAGCCACTAGATCTTAGGACAGTATGTAAACCAGTAATAGATAAGCAGAATAATAATTTCCTTTAAATTTCCCAAATGGCAATGTGTCATGTTTGGTAAAAGGTTTCTTTTAGGTTGCTTCAAATTAGAAAGAACCATGTCAGCAAACTGTGAAAAAAAAAATAAAAAGCAGCAGCCAGAATCCCAATGAGATGCAGGCTCATTCATTTGGATTCAGTTCTAACGATGATAGCTTATTTTCCCCTGCTAGCAGCATCACTGGTAACTAAAGTTAGCCTTGGCCCAAAACTCGGTGCATTACTGTAGAGCCCTGATCGCTGGGAGGGAGGTGGTGAGTGAGCTGATGATGACTACAAACAGGACCGTGGCCCTCGGTGGGGCTCAGAGCCCCCACTCCTCCCTGCTGTTGCGTCCTGGTGGCAGCAAGGAGTGGCTGGCCAACTACACTGGTGGCCAGGCACACAGACGCCTCCAGTAGGTCTCTGCCTTCCCAGGCCCAGTCTTGTGCAGGAAGGCAGCACAAGTCCACCGCCATGTGATGCTAGTGGGTGGATTGTGCCCACCCACTAGCTCCTGCTGAATTCCTAACCCCCAGGACCTGAGGATGTGGCCTTATTTGGACACAGCATCCTTAAGAGGCACTGGAGGTGACATGAGGTCATTTGGTGGGCCCTAATCCACCACGACTGGAGTCGGTATGGGACGAGGTGATGAGGACAGGGACACACACAGAGGCCAGGCGAGAGGCCGGGCCAGGTCCTTCCCTCATGGCCCTCTGCTGCAGCCAACCCTGCTGGCACCTGGATTCTGGCAGCCAGAATGCAGGCGGCCCCAGCGCTGTGGGATGGCAGAGCTGCCCAGTGTGTGTCACTTTGTTATGGCGCCCGAGCTGACCAACAGGCCTGGCGCTCCCACGCCTGTCCCACCCCATGTATGGGGCAGCTGATGGGGCACACGCTCAGATGCCCGTCCACCACCACGGTGGCCTCAGGAGGCGGGCGGCTCGCAGCACCCCAGCGGCTCCCACTCCCTCCCTAGGGCCTGCTTCCTTGGTGGTGTCTCTGCTCTTAGTGGCTTCATTCACGTTGGGGGTACCAGAGTGGGGACAACCGGGAGTGACACTGTAGCCAGGCCCTTGGTCCCCCCACTTCTGTGTCTCACGGATGAGAAACCCCCAGGGCAGGACAGCCCAGCACGCTGTAAATGAAATCTCCGCTAGCAACCAGTCGGCAGCTCCTGCGGGCCCTGCGTGACGCACACAGGGCCGGCCTCATCACACGCGGGCGGGCGGCGGTCCTGCCCCTCAAGCCGCGGGCCGAGGCTGAGGCAGGCGTGGGCCTCAGGGGCAAACTCCTGCGGCACCGAGCAGGCCCTGGCAGCTCTGGGAGGGCACGGCCGGCACGGCAGGGCCGAGTGCTGTGGGGCAGGAGAAGGGTGAGCTGGTGGGGAGGAGGTCTCCCTGGCAGTCACGGCACGGAGTCGCTGGGGAAGCCCAGGAGGAGGAAGCGGGCAGCTGAGGCAGGGGTGGGGTAGGGGCCGGGCGGGGACCCATGGGTGATGGCGGCACTCTGGCTGCCAGGAAGCGGACTCGGAGAGCTGGCTGGCCAGGGTGGACTTCAGGGAACGGTCTTGGCGTCAGTCGGGAGTGAGCGGGGAAGTCAGGGTGCTAGGCAGACCAGCGACCACCTGGCCGACTGCCAGGGAGCACTGGGCCGAGTGGCCTGCAGAGGGTCCCTGGGCGTCAAGATGGACGTGGGCTGCCCAGGAATGGCAGCTCGGGCCAGGGCTCATCCCAGGGAGCCATTGGGGGCCACTGCTGCCCCCCTGGGGGGTGCTCCAGCTGGCGAAATGGTCTGCCGTCACGGGCTGGGCACCGTGCCCCACTGGCCAGGCACTTGGTCTGTCTTGCTGCGCTCCCGGCACTCTCCCTGCCCCCCCCCCCCCCCCCCCCCCCCCCCCCCCGTGAAGTCTGTGCGTGATCTCTCTCTCTCTCTCTCTTTCTCTCCTGAATACTCCTGGACTTTCCTTGCCCCTCTCTCCTTGCCCTGGTGTGCTGGGTGCACAGTCTGGGGGGCCTCCCTGTGACTGGGCATGTTTGAGAGCCACCCGGCGGGGGCCTGGACAGAGCAGCTCTCGATATCCGTGGCCTTGTGCCCTCTGGTTTTCTTGGGCCCCTTTCTTCCTTCCCCTCCCCAGTCATTGTCTCAGGTTTCCCCCAACCAGCAGGCAACTCATCAGCAGGTATGTTTCAGGGACAGTTTGTGCAGAGGGGAGAGGGGCCCTGGGAGAGCTGAGGCTGGAGAGGGCCTCCTTGGGGCACTTTGCTCCAGGGAGCGAGGAGGAACCTGCAGAGGGGCAGTTCCTGGGTCTCCTCTACAGAGGGCAGGTCCAGGTGAGCAGGGACTTGTGTGGGCCGTGTGAGCCTCCGCCCTGCGGTGTGCTTGGCGATGCTGACCACACTTCCTGCTCAGAGAGAGGTCCTGAGGCTTTATTTATGTGGCTCAAAATTGGCAACTACTTAATGCCCACTTTAGGGGAGTGGCCAGCTAAATTATGGAGTGATTAGAATGAATGCCATCGCTGCCATTAAAAGGTTTATGAAGCATATGAATTAACTTGATAAAATGCTTGCCATAGAACCTTCTTAAGTACAGAAGGCAGCCTACAAAAGCGTGCCTCTTCCTTGCAATTTTGCTTTGTGAGTGGACAGCAGTTACACATAGAAAAAAAGCTGGAAGGAATTACATATGCCAATTGGGAACAGTGAGTTTATGAGTTATTTATTTTTTTCTTTCCAATTCACTCCCTGAACTACCATGCCCTGTGGGTATTTGTTAGAGCGAAGGTGGTGCAGCATGTGAATTAACAAGATAGGGTGCTTGCTGTGAACCTAAGGTACACAGGCAGGCTACAACAGCATGCCTTGTCCTTGCAGTTTTGCTTTGTAAAAAACAGAAGTTAATGAGTGAGACGTGCAACGTATAGGGGATGGTCATGCTTGAGGCTCTGCCTCGAGTATGGAGGGGGGCATGGGCAATATACATAACCGTAATATTTGTACCCCCATAATATGCTGAAATAAAAAAGAAAAAGAAAAAAAAAACCCTGGGAGCATGAAGGGAGGGGCCAGGGTGTGGGCCTGAGGGCACAGAGGAAGAAGCTCAGGGCTTAGACCTGGGGGAAAACCCATGGCTGTGAGTTTGGAGGAGGATTTTCCCTGGTTTCCTGGGGTGGGCCTGGGGCCACTCCCCGCACCTGTTTGGCTCCCTGGAGGGAGGGAGCTCTGTGGCTGCTAGTCTCCTCTCCTCTGGCGATCTGCCAGTAAGGGGCAAGTGGAGACTTCTGTGGGCCCCTGTGGCCTACTGTGTCATGGGAATAGTAACCCGCTGCTGCCGAAGGGAGCAACCGGCGTCCCCCAGGATACTGCTGGGGGACTCCATGCCCACCGGTGCAGCAGCAGCTCTGAGGCCTGGTACTGGCGAGGCCAGGGAGACACAGGACGGTGGAGGGCAGGTGCACCAGGGCTGGGTGCCAGCCCTCACCCCTGGCTGTCTGAGGGCAGGGCTGGTGGGCTGCTCTTGTCTGAACCTAGGTCATTAAACAGGTGGAGAATGGCCGAAAGGACAGCATCTGAGGCTGTGGGCGGACATCTATTTTTTGCTGAGGCTGGCATTGCTGGATGATTCAGTACCTGCGGCCCGGGGATGGTCGTTGTGACTTGGCAGGGACTTCGCTCCTGCATCTGGGGGCACTGGGAGTCTGGGTCCTGGTAGGGCCCAGCATGTGAGCATGAAGCCACACGGCTGGCAGTGACTCCCTAGTCCTAATTCTTGCCAACCCTCCTCCTGCCCCTCCCCCACTACACCACTGCATTTCTGGGGTCCCTGGGGCCCCCAGGTGCCAGCCAGCATGGTTGTGTTTCTGCTCTGTCTTCTCATGGAACTGCCCTGTGCACAAGGTTCTCAGACGCAGGGCACGTGGGGGGATCACTGTGTCCCCAGAGCAGTACCAGCTCTGGGGGGCAGAAGCCACCCCTCTGCCCGAGGTGTTGCCGTCTGCTCCTGGCGCAGCCTGCATGCCTGGTTTGCTTGCGGTTGGGTGGGAGCGAGTGACTGGCTCTGGCTTATCACTGGCACCGTGCTGGGTGTGACCCCAGGCTGGGCATTGGATTTCCACCATGAGGCCCTTCAGAGTTCTTTCTGCCTCTTCCAGTGACCAGCAACTTCCAGACGATAGTCCTCACATTCCAGCCTGAGTCTTGGCACAAGGGAGCCCTGGCCTTCCCGCGGGAGTGGGTGTGGGCAGCGCTGTGTCGTCTTTTGATTTCAAGTCCCTATGATGCAGGTTGTCAGCTGTGGCAGGGCAGGCAAAGTGGTCCCCACCGAGACAGGCCTTGCAGGAGCCGCATCCTGCCCAGGAGGGGCCTGGTAATCCGTGTAGCTCAGCCCTTTCACTGTGCAGAAGGGGAATCTGAGGCCCAGAGAGGCAAGGACAGAGTCTGGGGTCACACAGCAGTTGGTGGCACAGCAGGCCCAGGTCTCTGCCTGCAGAGCCGGCCCCTCTGCTGAACCGTGTCACCTCCCGAGAGCGGATCTGTGGGAATGCTTCCAAAGCAGAGTAGAAAAATGAATAGCCCAACTCTGGGGTGAGTGAGGGTTAATACAGAGAATTTTCTCCAAACTCTCGTCTCAGTCTCAGCCTGGGCCGTGTGGGCATGCCCACGGCTGGCATTGAGCCTGTGGCTTCTCAGCAGCGGTGAGGTGAGGCGACGACTGGGGACAAGCTACCTCGTTCAGGGAGTGGTGCTGGCCAGGCCACCATTCTGGACAGACTCATGGTGCCGAATCCAGGTTGTGTCAGCTTGTAAAGGTGAGGACGTGGAGGTGTGTAAACATTACGTGACTGGTCACATGGCTTGTGGGGGATGGAGCTGGGATTTGGGCCTGGCGGTGTGGCCCTGGGACCCCGCTTAGCACGCAGATGTCGCCGCCTTTAAGCTGTGCGTCTGGGGCTGAGCTCTGAAGCTTGGTTTTCTTGCTGGGCAGGTGGAGACCCTAGGGCAGACCCTGGAGCTGACGTCTTGGTGTCCTGCGAGTTTTGCAGACGTGTGTGAAAGGGGGGGCAGGCACGACTTCCGCACAGACGTCCTCGTGGATAGGGACCCATGTGGATGCCACAAGCACTTTCCCCATGAGAGAAGCCCGATTTCCCCAAGGCTTTGGCAGCAGCTCTGAGCAAGGGCCGCCCCTTCTGGGAAGGAAGGAGGAGAGAGTGTGGCGGTGGAGAGCAGCTGGCCCCGAGCACAGAGGTCATGGGAGGGGAGTGGCGTGCCGGGAAGAGCCTATCGATTTTCTCCTTTTGAAAATGGACTCAAGTAGAATCATTCATAATGGCTCTCCCCACGCTGACAGTACCACACCCACCACTGTCAGGGAAATGGATTTGCAGCACCCGGAGAAAGCAAACAGGCTGCTGGGGTGTGCAGAGGTGGCTTGGTTCCCTCCCCAGATGCTTTCTGGAGGGCCAGCTGGTGGCCTTCTGGAGACAGAGGGCGGCAGGGCGTGCTGTCTGGGGGCCGGACCAGGTCCTGCTGAGCATTGTGGCCCTGAGGGCCCCCACTGTGGGCGGGTGTTCATGGAGGAAGCCCCAGGTTCTGATGGATCCTGGGGTTGGGAGGCCGGCATGAGAGCTGAGCCTCAGAAGTAGGAGGGGCCGTGCAGAACCTTCTAGGCAGAGGGACACTGGGCCAAGCACCTGGACATGCGGCTCCATGCAGGGCCCCCTGTGTGGCTGGGACCCTCAGGATGAAGGCAGGAGGTGGGAGGCTCCAAAGAAAGGCAGGGGCAGCCCCAAGGGTCCCATCACGGGCAGCCCGGCCAGGTGTGTCAGATCATCTTTGGAGATGGAGTGGGGTGCAATGCCTGCTGGTCAACCCAAGACGTCCCCTGGGCCTGGCACTGGGCAAGGGGACACTGACTGGGGTCACGTCTGCTTCCTTTAAGCTTGGCCTGAGGCTGCCCGGCAGCAGGGTGGCTTCAGAGGACGCGGCTCAGCCATCAATGGCCCCGGTGAATGGCCCACCCAGGTGCCAGGTGGACTGCCTCCCCTGCCAGCAGCTTAGGAGGCCACCACACAGGGGGGCATCTCGGCGTTTGTTCATTTTATTAATTCATTCGTTTCTCAGGGGGAACATGGACACGGAGGACTGCCGGAGGCCGTGGCGAGTCGGGCTCCCAGCGCTAAGGTGGGGCACACAGGCAGGCACGGGCGTCAGAGCCAGGCACGCCGGGATCGAGTCACGCCCGCTAGCATATAAGATCTCTGCACTCAGGTTCCTCAATGGCAAAATGGTGCTAATCCTCGGCAGAGGGTTGCGGGCTCCGGGGATGTGGCGACTGTAGGTACCTGCCTGGTACTAGGCCCCACCTGGGCACCGAGAGCTCAGCCAGGTGCCCTCCACTTAGCTGGGTGCTTTGGGCAGGCTGTGCCTCAGGACCTTGGCACGTGCTGTCACCTCCCAGTCACTGGCCCCTGCCCTGCAGCATCCTCCCCGAGTGCTCACCACAGCGCACATGGACGTCCAGCACCAGAGTGTGGGGCTGGGTTTGACGTGTCTTGTTCCCGGCGTCTGTCCGGAGAGCAGCGCCTGGCACGCAGCAGAAGGGCCTCGCTGAGAGGGACTCTGCAGAGCGAGGGCGTGGGTGTTTCTGCGCATTCACCCCTCAGGGCCAGGAGAGCGGGGCGCAGGCCGGGCCTCGGTGGGAGGGCTGTGACCCTGAGCCGCAGGGTGGAGGGAGGCTCGGGCCTCCAATGAGGGAGGCTCCATCTCTGCCCTTGAGGGGCTCTTGGTCTGGAGGGACTCAGGCCTCAGGCGTGAGACTTTCCTCAGGCCCCTGGCTGGGACAGCGCCCTCTGTCTCTGGGATCAGAGAGCCTGGCTGAGGCTCAGCCCTGTCCTGGCAAGAAGGGAGTCTGGGCCTGTCCCCAAGGCCTGTGCTGAGGCAGGGCCGCTCAGGGCACACGGCTGCTGCATGCTAGGTGTGGGCCGCACCTGGCCCTGCTGCAGTGAGGCCTGTCCTGGCTCTGGGCCGGGACGGTGGCTGCGCTCTCAGGAGGATTGTACCTGATTTGGATCTCTGCCCCACCCGGCCCGACTTTGGTTGCCTCCAGAAGGTTGCCCCCAATCCCCGGCTTTGTCTAAACAAACGAGGGCTGCAGAGAGTCGGCCACAGGCTCTGGGGAGCCATTTCTAATGGGAAAACATGCCCATTTGCAAATGAATCAAATCCATTTCTCTCCCATACATATTTCATGGCTTCTTCTCTGTGTAATTTAATTATCGCCGCTCTTAGTGCCCTGGTCAGTGCAGCTCTGCTCCCCAGACCCTCTGAGCCTGACGTTGCACGGGGCTCCAGGGAGGAGCCAAAAGCATGGAGCCATCTCTATGGCAACAGGATGCCATAATATTTCCTGGTGATCTATCGCTTTAATCTTGAGGGCTCTGAGTATATTGCCAGCATTAATAAATAAATCTGAATAACACACTGCTGAGATTGACATTATTCTATCCATTTTACTGTTGGATAAACAGCAGCTCAGGGGCTTAAATGCTTGGCTTGGGGAAAGGGCAGAAGGATGGTGCTGTAGACGTGTGTGCTGGGGGCCTGGTCAGGTAACAGAGAAGCCTCTGGGAGCCCTGGGACCGTGACACTGGAACGTGCTCTGGATGTACTATCCGTGACTCTTTGTCACTGGGTCGGAGCCAGCCCTGCTTCCCATGGTGTGGAAGGAAGGGCCCTCTGGCCTCAGCATAGTTGCCTCTCTACTAAGTCTGGAAAGTCCACCCTGTGCAGGTCCGTTCCTCGGTTCCTGTATGTTCACCAGCACACTTCCTTGGAAGTAATAACCTTTAATTCAGTCTCTGTCTGGGCACCTCGTTGGGAGGGTTGCCAGGATGTTCTTGAGGCTGGGTCTTGAACGTGAGAACCTGAGGGAGCAAGGACACAGGTGTGGCACGTGCGGGGTGTCTGGGTGAGCCAGGCCTGCTTCTCCTGCTGCTTCAGATGTGCTGTCACTTTTACTTTTCCTGCCTCTCTCTGGGTGAGGCCTCCCTTACCCTCGGCCGTCCTGGGTCTTACTCAACTCAAGGAGTTGATCCCATTTCCAGGGTCACCTTGTGTTGCCTGGCCCTGCCACAACCATGTCATTGCTGAGCACTGGTTCTGCACAGCCCGGTGGCTGCTTGTCCAGCCTGCCACCTGCCCCTTCACACACACTGTCACATGGCTGCTTTTGCGTGACAGCTGTGACCCCCTCCCCACAGGGCAGTGGGCACCTCCCGTCTGCACCCGGCCTCCTCACGGGTCCTCGGCATCGCCAGCCTCCTCCTTCCCCCAAGCCAAGGGCCCTTTTGGAGTTCCTTGGTGTCCTTTCCTTTTGTGACCCTCAGTCCATCAAAGGGTCCTAATAATGCAGGATACAAAGCCAGTGGGTCCACATCCCTGTCCCTTTCTGCACCTCCTGGCTCCTGCCTGTCCCCTTTCCTGGGGCCAGTTATGTCCACCCTGGGACTTAGGAGTAGCATCAGGTCAAAGTGTCCTTCAGGGCAGTGAGGTCACATCATTGTAGCCTGTTTTGGGTCTTCTGCAGTGCCAGGATGCTGAGCGGGTGGCTCCTCTGGCTAGAGCAGGCAGTGTGGCCTCCCGGCTCCTTGCGCTGTGCATGTACCTCCTGCCCGCTGCTCTGTGAGCTCTCGGGTCTCATCTGCCCTTGCCAGCACTGAGCATCTGTGTCTGTGGAGTGGACAAGCTTTGGGGAGTCTCCTCAGCCCATACGGCCTTTCTCTACCCTTGCCGCTCTGCCTGTGGCTGGCTGGACCAGGTGTGAGCACCTCACCCAAGCTGCTGCACTCAGGCTCTCTCTGTCCCAGTCGTTCGGAACCCGGCCTCTGTGACACTGCAATACAATAAGGAATGTACACTTTGTCTATGTGCCCGGTTCCTGGCACAGAGCTCCTAAAACCCTTGGAATTCCCTGAGGGGTAGGGCTGAGAGGAGCGTATTTTATTATGCATAACAAGCCCCTTTCCACCATACCGGAGTTTATGCTAATGAAGTGACTCTTGCAGGATGGGGCTGGTTGGCAGAGGATCCCACCATTACAGGGTGGGAACTTTCAGCCCCAGCCCCACTGTGTGGGAAGAGGGAGGGTGATTGAGTTAGTCCCACGGCCAGTGTTTCATCAGTCATGTCCATGGAATGGAGCTGGTGGCACACCTGAAGAGAAGGTGACCCCTGTGCCTTGCCCTGTGCATTGTTTCCACCTGGCTGTTCCTGACTTGTATCTTTTATAATAAACTGGTAAGTAAACCATATAATAAACAGTAAAATATTTTCCTGAGTTCTGTGAGCTATTCTAGCAAATTATTGAGCATGAGGAGGGAGATGTAGGGACCCTTGACTTATTTCTGGTTGGTCTGAAGTGTAGGTGACAACCTCGGACTTGCAATTGGCACCTGAAGTTGGGGGCAGTCTTGTGGGATGAGCCTGGGGTCTGTGCCAACTCTGGGCAGTTAGTGTCAGAATTGAGTTAAATTCACTCTGGGAGGCTGAGGCGGGAGGATCGCTCAAGGTCAGGAGTTCAAAACCA
>VBSM01003020.1:1824395-1873970 GCA_008086735.1 Cheirogaleus medius
CAGGAAAGTCCCCCGCCCCTTAGTCCACCTTTCCATTGTTCGCTTAAGTGACGGGCCGCTTGCTTGCATGGCTGCCAGCCCTCAGGGTATAAAAAACCGCAAAGGCTTTGTTCAGGGCTTCTCCCTCCTTGCATGGAGTGGGGACAGCCCCTGCGCAGGTATCAATAAACTGATTTGGCTGATTGAATTCTGGTGTCCGAGTCCCCTTGATCCGCTGGTTTACAACAATAGCCCTGGCCACTGTGGCCTGGCAGGGAGAGAGCTGGAGGACGTGCAGCCTGGTTCTGACCACGTGCTGGCCATCTGCCTCCAGGCTCCTGCAAGGACCTCTGGCCAGCTGGACCCGACAGATGCTCTAGGGCCAATGGAAGTGATCGGGAAGGCTGTGGAGCGGCGGGCGGATCAGTGCTATGTCAGAGGCCCTGCATGTGACCTCTGCCCTCTCATGTCCTCCTGCCCACCTCCTCCTGGCCCCTGTGTCCCTTGGCCTGCTGGTGGGCTCTGCCCTCCACGCACCAACTGCAGTCCGTCCCCAGCTTCCGCTCTGCCGCTTTCCTGTTTCCAGACCCGTAGCTCCAGGGCTGCTGGATGTTTCTGCTGGAATTCCCTCCAAACCTGACATGACCCAGGATGGACCGACACTTGCCGCCTCCCACCTGCACTTCTTGGTGCAGGTGCCCTTGGCTGAGGGTCTGGATGCAGGGGGTGCCAGTCCAGGCCTGAAACAGGGGCTGTCCCCAGGACTCCCGCTAGGAGCTGAATTGTATCTCTCCAAATTCATGAGTTGAAGTCCTCGCCCCCAGTGTGATGGTCTTAGGGGGTGGGGCCGTTGGGAAGTGCTCAAGGTTAGACGAAGCCATGAGGGTGGGGTCCCCATGATGGGATCAGTGTCCTCACAAGAAGAGACATCAGAGAGCTCCGTTCCTGTCTCTCTCTTTCTGCCATGTGGGGACATGGTGAGAAGGTGCCCACCTGCAAGCCAGGAGGAGAGTCTTTCCCAGAACCCGATCAGCTGGCACCTTGATCTTGGACTTCCAGCCCCCAGCCCTGTGAAAAATAAGTGTCTGTTGTTTAAACCACCCTGTCTGTGGGATTTTGTGGTAGCAGCCTGAGGTGACAGAGGCTGAGTGCAGGGTGCCGAGAGGTCCGCCTCACGCCTGCGTTTCTGTGTTGTATGCGTTGCAGTTTATTTGTGTTGCTCTGTGGCTTTCCACTACATGAATATACTCTGATTTATTTACCCATTCTACTGTTGGTGGCCGTGTGCATTGTGGCTATGATGATCATTCTTGTATCTATATCCTAGGGCACATGTCCTAACATTTCTCTGGAATATAGACCCAGAAGTGGAACTTCTAGGTCAATAAGATAAGCATCTGTTCAGTTTTTCTAGACGAGGCCAAACTGTTTTCCAAGTGGATGTGCCAATTTGCACCTCCCCTGTTCCAGTGTGCTGACGCTGGTGTCTTCAGGCTCTTGGCGCTTGCCACACTGGTGGGGGTGTAAAGGTGTTCCCTCATGCTCTTGATTTGTGTTTTCCTGTTTTATTAATGATGCATGTGTTTAAAAGATTGTACCAATAATAAAAATAGTAAGAAACTGACTCTAAAAAATTCCAAATGTCAATAAAAATGGGAAGCAAGGAGAGGAGCATGTAGGAGGAAGTAAACATGTGCTTTTTGTTTATCTTATATTGGAGGAATCAGTGGACATTGCCTGGAGCCTGAGCCATTCACCTGGGCTTTGTATAACATAAATGTAAGAAAAATCAGAAGGTTCTCATACTGGAAACTTCCTCTTTGACCTTAGTTATGCTTCTAAGGGACACAGGGGTTAATGCTATAAAGAGGCAGACCTGGGAGGAGGATGGGTATGGTTGTAGGCATGGGCTGGTAGTATAATTTCAAATCCCTTAACTTAGTGTCATGTTCTGTATAACTTCCCAAGCAGTGTCTGTAGGCGGGTAGTCCAAAGCACTGCAATCTGGAACCTCCCTAACGTGCTGCCCATGCCGGAGTCAGAACACCGGGCAGCCTAATGATGTCCCTTGAGCAGCAGTCCCCAGGCTAGGGTGTCCCCTTTCTTGGGCAGGAGGCCTGGCTCCAGGGCACACAGGGGCTCCTGCCACTGTCCCTGAGTCTGAGACTTCTCCTTTGCTCAGGGACATCTGCCAGTTGTATTTCTTTGCCCTAAGCAGCAGAATTCCAGAGTAGCATTGGGTCTTAGGTTGATATCAATCCCCTACAACTGAACTAAGGAAGGAAAACTCAAAAGAAACAGTAAGAGTGAAAAGCCACAACATAGCTCTCTGGGGGCCCGACAAGTCAGCAAGTAGGACGTGGGCCCTGCGGGTGACGTAATTAGCAGGATGACTTAATAGTTTACATATCAAGCTCTGTACCCTTCAGGCTGAGAAGCCGAGTTCTTTTCCAGTGCCTATGGGACACTTACAAAAATTTTTCATTCATTGTGAAACAAAACAAGAAAAAAATTAACGGACATTTTCCCTAATACAAATTGTGCAGGTCGGCGCTTTGACCCAGCATAGCAAGACTGGAGATTAACAACAAAAGAAAAACCAAAAACACCATCCATGTGGAAATTAAACACAAACATAAAAACACTGTGACTATTTCCTAAATAACTTTTGAATCAAAGAGAAATTTAAAACTGTAATTGCTGAATACTAAGAAAACAGCAATGTGAAAACCCCTGTATATCAAGACCTAGGAGAGCTGTCAAAGTTGTAATGAAGCAAATTCATGACCTTACAGCTTTACAATGTTAGGCAGAAAGGGAAAATAAATAAGGTAAGTTTTCAATTCAAGGTAAAAAGAGAAGAATAAAGTAAACTTAAGGAAAGCAAGACAAAGGAATTAATATATAGAAACAGAAATAAGTGAATTAAAAACTCCAAACCATAAATAGATACCGGACTGGTTCTTTGGAAACCCTCCACAAAAGAGATAAATTGCTAGCTGGCCTTGCTGCCGCAGCGTGTTTGGCCAGTGTACACAGGACGGATGGCACTGCCAGCAGAATGGCTGCCCATGAGAGGACGCAGGGTAAATGTGCAAGTCCACACTCCCTTGCAGGAGCTTGATTCCTCAAAAACTCACGAACTCTTCCTGGAATGCAAGTGAGTGAAGTGTGCTCAATTCAGGAATAAATTTGTATTTGCTCTAATTGAAAAAAAAGGAGTCTGTAAAACTTTGGAAATTTAACTATAATTAGAAATGAAAACTTTCATTGTTTGTCAAACCTGATGCCCCCAAAGCATTGCACCTTCATGGCGGCGAGGAAGGAGAAGCCTAACGCATAGATTTGGAAGGAAGGTGGGCAGCATATCAGATGTGGAAGAGGTTGAAAAGTAGCTAAGAGACTGCTAAACATAACACAATAGATGGCCTCCTAGATAAATATAAAGGACTAAAACTTACTCCAAAACAGAAAACCTGAATATAATAAACATGAAAAAATGAATAGCAGTCCACAAAGTGGCAGATTAACAACCAGCTACATGTCATGGAAGGTGGCAGAGCAGGACGCTCCAGGAATTGGCCCTCTGCCAAGCAGCTATTGAGCACCAGCAAGGATCGCTAGAAGTGATGAGTTCGGAATTCTGGAATCCATCAGCATTCAGCATTCTTCTTGATGAAGAAAAGGGCTGATACATTTTGGTATTTCATGTAGCAGCTACCGTTTTCCATTCCTGGCCTTGAAGCAGGTAGCTGTAGGGAAGATGGCCCACATTCTTTGTGGGGCTTGCTGGTGCCAGGGTGGACAATAAACCTTGTCCTTGAAGACAGGATTGTGTATTTTGTTCTGTCTGATGGTTCACTAAGGGGCCACCGTAAAGACTGACCATCATTTCAACTCACTCTGGCTGAAGCAGCACCTGTCCAAAAATTTTAAAGAGACAGAACAACTCTTTTTTTCCCCTTTTCTTATTGAATCCAGACATTCAAGGAATTTTCTGTCAGGTTACTGAAGAAAGACAATGGAATAGAGACTTCAGTGACCACACACAAATAGGCATGTAGGTTTTGCAAAAATAGTTTAGAAAAATAGTTTTGCAAAAATAGTTTTCTAAACTAAACAAATGGATGACTGCAGCTCTTAACAAACAAAACAGCAATTCCTGGGGAGAGGGGAGAATCTGGTTTCTAGTGTTCCTATATTACAATATTCAAAACATCCAATTCTCAACAGGAAAAAAGAAATGGACAGAAACCGTCTTTTAGAAAGATGCCATTGAACTTAAAAGTCTTTAACTCTTATATATGCTCAATGAGCTGAAGGAAACTATGTACAAAGAACTAAAGGAAATCAGAAGAACGGTATATTAACAAGTAGGGATATGCATAAAGAAATAGAAATTACAGCGCTGAAAAGTACAACAGTTAAAACAAAAAATTCACTAGAGAGTTTCCACAGCAGATTTGAGCAGGCAGAGAACTTGAAGACAGGGCAATTGAAATTACTTGGTTTGAGAAGCAGAAAAAATAAAGAATGAAGAGAAATGAACAGAGTTAAGGAATCTATGGGACACTATCAAGTGGAAAACTATACACATTCTGGCAGTTCTAGAAGGGGAAGATAGAGAAAAGGGGCCAGAAAAAGTACTCAAGGAAAACAATGGCTTCTCAATTTGATGAAAGACACAAATTTACACATCCAAAAAGCTTGAGGCAATCCTACCAGGGGAAACTCAAAGAGAACCATGATGAGGCACATTATAATCAAACTGTAAACAGACAAAGACAATGAGAAGATCTTGAAAGCATCAAGAGGGAAATAACTTGCCAAGTACAATAAATACTCAAGTAGATTAGCAGTCAACTTCTTATCAGAAACCATGGTGACCAGAAGGCAGTGAGATAATACATATATTCAAAGTGCTGAGAAGAAACAAACAAACAAACAAACAAACTGTCATCTAAGATTTCTATATCTGGCAAAACTATCCTTCAAAAATATCAACACCTAAGTGGACATATAGGAATAACATTTATCGGGTGTCAGGCAGGTGGTAGGGGGAGGGGATGGGTATATACATACACAATGAGCGCGATGTGCACCATCTGGGGGATGGACACCCTTGAAGCTCTGACTTGAGGGGGGAGGGGGGCCAGGGCAACATACATAACCTTAACATTTGTACCCTCATGATATGCTGAAAAAAATAAATAAAAAAATAAAAAATAAAATAAAATAAAATAAAAAAATAAAGAAGAAATTAAGACATTCCTAGATAAACAAAAGGTAAGTGAGTTTGTCACTAATAAACATGTCATACAAGAAATGCTAAAGGGAGTACTTTAGGTTGAAATAAAAGGACATTAGAAGGTAACTCAAAGCTGTATGAAGAAATAAAGATTTCTGGCAAAAGTAACCACATAGGTAAATTTAGAAGCTAATATTATTACATTTTTGCTTTGTAATTCCTCTTTTGGTTTCCTATATGATTTAAAAGACAAATTAATAAGATGACACTTATGAATCTATGTTAATGAGCACACAAAGATGAATAAAGATGCAATTTATGATATTAACACCTAAACAGGAAGATGGATTAGGGTAGGAATAAAGTTAAGGAATACTATAAAAGCTAAGTTGGTAGCAATTCAAACTAGAATGTTAATGTAGGATGTTAACTGTAATCCCCATGGTAACCAGTAAGAGAATAAATAAAAAGTGCAGCAAAGGAAATGAATCAAGATGGCACACTAGGAAAAAATCAAATACAAAATAAGGCATTATTGGAAGAATTGAGAAAAAAATGATCTAAAACATGTAGAAAAAAATAACAAAATGGCAGACACTTTTAATAATAAATATAACATCTAGACAGGGAATAAATCAGGAAGGATTTATTAATGAGAACAATAAGAATTTGAACAATACCATAAACAAACTAGATCTAACAGGCATATAAAGAACACTCCACTCAACAACAGAATACATATTTTTCTAAAGTACACTTGAAACCTTCTCTAGGAGGGAACATATTAAGGCCATAAAAATTCCTAATAAATTTAAATAGACTGAAATCATACAAAGAATCTTCTCCAACCCCAATGGAATGAAGCTAGAAGTCATTAACAGAAGGAAAATTGGAAAATAAGAAAATACATGGAAATTAAACAACTTATTCTTAAACAACCAATGTGTCAAAGAAGAAATGACTGGGAATATTATAAAATACTTTGAGATGAATGAAAATAAAAACACAGCACACCAAAATTTATAGGATACAGTGAAAGCAGTGCTCAGAAGGAAATTTATAGCCATAAATGCATACATTATAACAGAAGAAAGATCTCAAATCACTAACCTAAATTTACACCTTAAGGAACTGCACAATAAAATCAAACTAAATTCAAAGCCAGCAGAAGGAAGAAAATAATAAAAATTAGAGCAGAGATAAACAAAATAGAGAATAGATAAACAATAGAGAAAGTCAACAAACCAAAAAATTGATTCTTTGAAAAGATTGACAAAATTGACAAACTTTTATCTAGACTATGAAAGTAAGGGAGAAGACATAAATAACTAAAATAAGAAATAAAAATAAGAACATTACTACCAACCTTACAGAAATTAAAAGGATTATAAGAGAATATCATGAAATTATATACCAACTAATTTGACAATGTAGGTAAAATACGCACATTTATAGATATACACAAATTGTCAAAACTGACTCAAGATGAAATAGAAAATCTCAGCAGGCCTATAATGAGTAAAGACACTGTATCAGTAATCAAAAACCTCCCAACAAAGAAAAGTCCAGGACCAAATGATTTTACTGGTGGAGTCTACTAAACATTTAAAGAAAAATTAATAGCAATCTTACTCAAACTCTCCTAAAAAGCATATGAAGAGAGAACACTTCTGTGCTGGTCTGCTTGGGGTGCTATAACGTGATACCGTAGACTGGGTGGCTCTAATCACAGATATTTGTTTCTCACCATTCTGAAGGCTGGAAGCCTAAAATCGGAGTGCTGGCAGGGTTGGTTTTGGGGAAGACCTCTCTTCCTGGCTTGCGGATGGTTGCCTTCTTGTGTCTTCATGTGGCAGCTCTGTATGTGGAGAGAGAGTGGGGTGTGGGGGGAGAGGGAGATGGGAAGAAGAAGATAGGTGGATACCAGGTATATCTTCCTTTTTAAAAATAGGGATACTAGTCCTATTGGATTATGGCCCCACCATTATAACCTCATTCAACATTAATTACCTCTTTTAACCACTTCGGTACGGCGCTCACCAGCTGCGAAGCCTCGCCCGCAGCCGGCACTCATAGTCTGCACGGTAGTTTGCGCTGTGCATTGACGACGAACCGTTCTGCTCTTGTGTGATGAGGAAAGCTTTAAAGCACTGAAAGCTTGTTTGACTTTACAGGCAGCTTTACTTGTAATGTAAATCAGAATAGGTAACATATACATATATGTTTTCATTACATTATTTTTAAATGTTCACAATTTTATTTTGATAAATGAAAAATTAGAAAAGTCATATCACGGCTGTCGGCTAAAGTCGCTGTGCGCGTTCATCTGTGGCTGTCGGCTACAGTCGACGCTGGGCTGTGTGCGTTCATCTGTGGCTGACGGCTATAGTCACGCTGGGCTGTGCGCGTTCATCTGTGGCTGACGGCTATAGTCGACGCTGGGCTGTGTGCGTTCATCTGTGGCTGTCGGCTATAGTCGACGCTGGGCTGTGCGTGTTCATCTGTGGCTGTCGGCTACAGTCGACGCTGGGCTGTGCGCGTTCGTCTGTGGCTGTTGGCTATAGTCGTCGCTCGTACCGAAGTGGTTAAGTGGAAAGGCGTTCGTGTTCCCAGATGGGAGATGTGCGATTGTCCTGGCGGCAACACCCCCAACATTTTGCTGGTTCAGTGAGACCCCTGTCAAAATTCCAACGGCCTTTTACGCACAAACGGGCAAACTGACCTTCGTGTCCCTATGGCACTGCAACGGACACTAAGTAGTCAAAACAACACCGGAAAATGGAAACAGAAACAAAGTGAGAGGACTCACACTTCCTGATTTCAAAACTTCCTTCAAAGCCATATAATGTGAACAGTGTCGAGGCCGACTGTTCCCGGCACAGTGACAGAGCGCCAGCAGCCCATTCCTCACACCACCTGCTGCTCCTGCTGAGGTGTCCCTTTGCTGGCGCCTCCCTGTCCAGGGTGGCTCCTTTGGGCTCACTCTCCTGTGCCCAACATTGCTGCCCAGAGACCCTCCGGAGTAAGGTGCACTCGGACCCCAAGCAGCGTTCCCTTGGGGCCTGCCACTGGTGCTGATCCGGGTCGCCACCAGGGCCTTTCTCCAGGTAGTGTCTCTCAGAGGCCCGACGGGTGGGCCCCACTCACACCTCAGGAAGCAGAGGCGGGTTCCTGGTTCCAAGGCAGGGGTCTGCGTGCAGACGGGTCCATCGCTAGCCTGCAAACCAAGAGTTGTGAAAGGACACAAAGGTTCCAGCTACACCTCCATTCCTCGCTGCTCTGCATTGCAAGTGAAACGATGCTACTTTGAGGGGCAGAAACTTGGCTTCTATTAAAACAAACGCTCAAAACATCATGCGAATATCTCTCTGCCCATCTATAAACACAGGAAAGCACCCAAATATCAACAGTGAAGTAGGATTATGGGCACTTTTTCCTTTGTAATTTCCTACATTTTCCAGTTTTTCAGAATTGACATCTATCCTCATGCTAAAAGGAAAGTGATGCTATAAAACTACTGTGTTTCCCCGAAAATAAGACAGGGTCTTATATTTATTTTTCCTCAAGAAGACACCCTAGGGCTTATTTTCAGGGATGTGTTATTTTCCCCTCAAAGCCTCAGCTTGCAGCACGCACAGGATGGCCGGGACCTGATGGGGAGCCGACCTTGTTGGTGGGGCTACCCGCACCTTTCCGGTCACCTCTGGGATAGCAGCTGTCACCATGGGGCAGATGAGAAGGGCTGCTCATCTTCTTTACCACTCCGCGACAAAATGCTGCGTAGCCACGCCCTTCACTAGGTCTTATTTTCGGGGTAGGGCTTATATTGCGCAAATGCTTAGAAATCCTGCTAGGGCTTATTTTATGGGTAGGTCTTATTTTTGGGGAAACACAGTATTGGGGAGTGTCTTTCCTCCCTCTTACAGGGCTCTGTGTGGGGCTGGGCAGCTGCCACAAGCCTATGGAGGAATTTTAAGTCGAATCTGCTGGGCACTGAAGGACCACGCTTGGGTCGAAGCAAGGAGAGAACTCTAGAGGGCTCCTCCGCCTCCTACCCCCTCCCCTCCAAAGCCGGGGGCATGAGGGGTGGGCGTGGGCAAGTCCCAGGGTAGGAGGAGCAGGTCTCTCTCAGGGGCAATGCTGTGGCAGGTGGGCGGGTGGCTTCCCCCAACCCCCTCTCCCCACCATGGCCTCAGGGCTGTGCTTCAGCTCACCAGCCTTTGCCTTGGCGGGTCCTGCTCCTGGCGCACTTTTCCCCACTCACTCGGGCCACTCCGTCCGCAAGAGCATGGTGCCTCCCCAGCTCTTGCTCCCTGTCTGTGGGTCCCAGGAGGGCGGGACCTGTCTGTGGTGCGGCCTGCTGAACTCCAGGCTGTGGGCTCCCCGCTGCTGGACGAGCATGGCTGTGAGGTGGGCACTGGTGTGCTTCCCACATCTGTGCCCTGGGGGATGGCCACATGGGTCTCGTCTGTGATGTGGCTCTAAGAAGACTCACGTCACCTGTCCACCTGCAGGACCAAATGCACACCCTAGGCGGGACCTTCAGGCTCTCTGGACTGGCCTCTGCCTGGCCCTGACCCCTGCAGCCCAGGGGCCTCAGTGCTCCTCACCCTCACAGGAGCCTGGAGTCCTCTTCCTTTGCTCACCTGCAAACTCTTCTGCAGACTTTGGGCTGGTCCTCAATGTGTCTTGCCCAGGGACACCTTCACGGCCTGCCCGGCCAGGTGGCCTGCTGGAGGCTTACTGGGCCTGGTGCTGAACTCTTGGCCCGGATTGGCCAGGAGACTCTTGCGAGCACACTGCACCTCACCCCAGGGAGGCGGGCTGGGACAGGACAGCCCCCACTGCCGCGCCTGAGGACTGAGTGGCTTCTCCAGGGAATGTTCCTTGGGGCGGAGTGGCTCTTTCTCTCCCCTTCCCCTGCCCATCTCTGGTTTCCACTTTGTCTCCGTTTCCCTCTCCCGTTTGCATAGAGCCGATCTAGCTTATGAAAAACAAGCTGTCATCTTAGTGTTCTTCATACCCTATTCCCCTGCAGCTGCCGTGTTTCCAGATGTTCATTACTGCTGTATTAGCAGAAGTTGTTAATGACACTCAGGCTGACAGAATACAAATTGATTTTCAAAAGTTATGCTGATTGCTTAGGCATGTTTCTTGCACCAGCTAAGCAAAATGGGGGAAAACCCCCCAAAATCATGCCATGTGGCACATGTGGTCTTTGATCCAAGGGGCTTGGGCCACATGGGAGTCAAAAGCCAAAGGCATTGCCCTGACTGGGGATGGCGCAGATAGGACGGGTTTCCAGGGAGCTTCAACTAGGCGAGGCCCACAGGGAGACAGTGCCTGGCGGCGATGCTGCTCTGGGATGTTTTTCAGTCTCTGGCTTCTGCTGGGGGCAGAGAGCGGCCTCGTGGAGGGCGGAGGCAGCATGAACCCTGGAGTCAGACCGACCTGGCTTGAATCCCAGCATTGCCACTGACTTGTGGTGTGTGGCTGTGGGAAAGACATTAACTCCTGACACCCTCATCTGCAGAACGCAGACCGCGGTACGTGCCGCCCCGCTGCGGTGGGCAGTAAACAAGACAGCACGTGCGAGCCTGGGAGGGCCCCGCACCAGCGTGGTGGAGACAGGGAGGTGTGTTCACATGGCATGAGCTACTCCGGGCGGAAACTCCCCGAACCATCCAGGCCTGGAGCTGGTCCTGCTTTCAGACCCCACGGGAGAGACTGAAGACCCAGTCAGGATTCTGTCGCTGCCACAAGGTGTCGCTGTTGAGCACAGCCCTGCGCAGCGCTGCAAGTGCCGGTCCCTTGCCATGGGGAGGGCCTGGTTGCCGGTCCCCACGCAGGGTGCTCTGCGTCCCCTGCCCCAGCTTGCTGGGCTGTGATGTTATTCTTCTTCCTCCCAGAGGGCCCTTGGGATCTTTTTCTAGAGACTGTACGTCACAGAAAACAACAGGTCCTCTGCTCGCCTCTGCCGGGGCGCAAGGCACTTTCACAGAGGCCACAGCTAGACAGGGACCGCTTTTGTGGTTGTCCAGAAAACACAGATGGACTGCAAGGCGGCCGGTCTCTACTCCTAGGAACTGGAAGCTGTCTTGGTTTTTAAAATACCAACTCATCAGCACCTCCTCACATATAAATCACTGAGCTCATGTGATTGGTGCACAGTGATTGGTCAGCTAATATGACCTATTCCCTTTGCTTTCCGCTGGGGTCAGTTGGCAGGTCACAGGTCACATCAGAGGCCCTGGTGGAGCAGTGTGGTGTCCAGGATGTTTATCAGTTGGTCATCCTGCTGCCCTTACTCCTGGGAGCCCTGGAGGTGGAACATGGAGGAGACCAGGCCTGGGCAAGGCGGACGTGTCCCCTCCCGCCCAGAGCCCGCTGCACCAGGCTGCTTTGCACAGGCCTGGGAGCTGAGTGCGTGAGGCTGGCCGCATGGACATGGTGCCTGCAGCACCTGTTATTTGAGTCTGCAGACAGAGGACTCTGTGTGACCTGGGCTGCAGAGACTCAAGTTGGCAGGGGTTAAGCCTTTCTGGACAGTTACTGGGAAGGTGGGACCGTGGTCCCAGAGCCGCAGCCACAGCCAGAATCCCAGTCCTGCCATCGATGAGCCAGGGATCCTGGCAAACCACTGCCCCTGCTCAGGACTGCACTGTCCCCAGCACTCTTGTCAGAGAGTCCCGAGCGTGGGGTGGCCTGTATAGGCCATTCTAGTTAAATCCCTTCCCTCCCTGACCCCCTCCTGCACCGCCCCAGAGTGAAGCCAAGGCCTGGCGGCTGTTCCCTGTCTCACAAGTCTCTGATGAAAGGAAAGATCGGGAGTAAAGGACGTGGAAAAGCTTTGAGAGAACAGATCGGAGAGGGAGTTTTAAGGGTTGATTTTTTTGACCACTGAGTGGAGCAGCGCCTCGCGGGAACAGGCTGCACGGGCTTGTCCTCCCCTGGGAGGAGCGTCTGGGCTCCGGGCCGCAGGCCTGGCCCTGTGGGTGCTGACCAGGGAAACGCACGCTCCCCGTTTCCCTGCGTTGCAGCTCGCCAGTTTTATGGGTTGGTCATTCATTCTTTGCCGAGAGCCAGAGTGTGTGCGGAGCTGTGGCGGGCGTTGTGGGGTGCGTCTGGCGTCTGAGCAGGAGGACCCCACTGCACCTGGGCACCTGGTGCTGGGGTGAGGGGGACAGGGAGGGTGGGGCTGTGGAACAAAGGCTTGGGCTGGACAGCGGTGGCTGCGACTGTGCTGTGTGAGGCGGAAGTGTGGGCTGCAGTTCAAGCAAACAGTTTGTTGGGGCCGGGGAGGGACCCCCGGGAGCCCCCTGCCCTCGAACTCTGCCTGCCTGCTTTTTGTCTGGCCAACACTTCAAGTCTCGGCTGAAACATCACATCCTCGGGACAGCTCTCCCTGCTGCCCAGCCCCAGGCCATGTGGTCTTTCAGCCCCACACGCTTTTAACCATAATTTATATTAAATCACAGTCTGAGCGAGGATTTGTTTGTCGGCGGTGTTCCACACAGTGATGCTGAATGAATACTTGCACCGGCTTCCAGGGGGAGTGACTGTGCCTCTGAGGGAAGGTGCTGGCCCGCAAAGGTCTGGCATTTCACAGTGCTGTCGCTGACAGGCTGGGGGCTGCAAGCTCATTCCCCGCTGCTCTTGGTTCTTTTCCGAGAAAACAGAACAAAGTATTGCAGCAAATGATCTCCGAGTTTCTGTGCCTTCCGAGCCTGCGTGAGCCGCAGCGGAGCAACATATGCAAGCATCTGCAGGGCCTCCGCGGTCTGGGTGCGTGGCCTCCCCCTTCCTCCCCTTCCTCCCGCGTCCCTCCTTCCATCCCTGCAGGACCTGGGGGCCCTGAGCACCCAGCCCGTGGCTCATGGGCAGATCTGCTGCCTCTGCCCACTGGGGGTGGGTTTTGGTTGAGTTGACTGGAGCTATCAGATCCCTTCCTGCACTGGGTGGCCTGGCCCTTCCTCTTGCGGTGGCCTCTGGCCTCCTGCTCCTCGCTGGTGTCTGTCACGAGAGTTTGCGGCTGAGAAGACCAGTGGACGCTCCGTCACACGATCGCATTTTCTGCAGATGGTCTCTCTGGTTTCTGGCTGTTAGGGGAGATTGATGCTGTGGTGCGAGAGGTGGAAAGATATATCTCTCTTGATCACACACGATACCTGTGACAGATGGTTGGGTTTCCTGGAAACGGAGCTGGTGATTTCCACTGACACTTGTGTTAGAGAGAACGCAAAGCAGATTTGCAGATTGCCTTGCGCTGGTCTGTGCGGAACACTTGGCTCACTGCTGTCGGCGGTGCTATCCTGTTCCCGAGCTGTCCTCTTGGCAAGGCCATGCGCAGACGTGACCGACAGGGCTTGGGGAGCACCCTTCCCATTGCACCGGCCACACATGGTCAGGGCGCACAGAAGCTGTGCGTTTGCCCCAAGTGGAAGGGGCTTGGGGACCCTCTGCGTCAGCAGGGCCCTAAAATAGCCTGAGGAAAGCAGGTTTGGCCCTGGGTGTGCAGAGGCAGCCGACAGCTGGCACTCAGTGGGGCCTGGTGCAGACCAGGCTGCTGGACAGGTGATCCCCACATCATCTGGATGCCTTCTGGGGAGGGACCACTGCACCCCTCCCGCAAAGCCCCCCAGGCCGTGCCAGCTGGAGGGCACCATCACGCAGCGGGACCCAGCAGAAAGGGTGACCTACCAGTCTTGCCCCTTCTCCAGCCTGGGCCCCACACGCTCAGTCAGCCTGCCCCGCAGCATATCCTGCTCCTCAAGGGGGGAGCCCTGAGCCATGTCGGCTTACAGAGCTCTCCTGTCCACAGGGGTGCATTGCTGTCCCCAAGGATCCCTTCTGCCAGCAAGACAGGCCACTGGCCACATGGGGGAAGGGCTCACCCCTTGTAGGCACGTGCTTTGGGCTGGGCAACAGGTGTACACTATTACAGCGTGGTGGGTCACTAAATTAAAAAGCAGAGCTGAGGTTGTGAGGGGACCAGCGGCCTTGCCACGTGGTGCAGGTGTTATTCTGAGTTCATGGGTGACTCTGAAGGATGCTGACACCTCCCCTGGGAGGTCTGGCTGAGGGGATGGCACACCGACCCAGACCAGGGGACACTCCACATGCTCCTGCACCAGGGACCTCTCTTCCCCTCTCCCTCCATCTGTGCAGACCCCACTGCCTCCATGTGCCCTGGGGAGCCAAGGGGTTCTGTCCGTCCCTTACCCCGGACTCAGCCCCTCCCAGTTCCCTATGGCAGAGCTGTGTCCCCGGAGTGCTCTGTGCACCTGTGTGTCTCTCGGGCTGCCCTGAGCAGTACCCCGGCATCCTGGTGAGCCCTAAGCCTCAGCGTATCTGTAGCGCTTTTGTCCTTGGTCTATCCCTCCATATGACATAGGCATTTGCTGTCCCTCTGCTGTTGACTCAGCCCTCTGTGGAGCCCCTGGCATGCAGTAGGTGCCTACTACCATTTTAAAGATTCATCCGGGAGTGAATTGAAAGAGCAGGGCTTCCACCCAGCCTCTTGGGCAGACAGACAGGGGCCCCTCGCTGGGGAGTGGGAGGAGGGGTGCAGGTGTGCTGGCAGGTGGGGCACTGAGGGTGTCCTCTTGAGCCCTGCTGGCCTTCAGGCTGCCTCAGCAGCATCCCTCAGTGTGCCAGGGAGACTGGACCACTCCACAAGACGAGTGCTGCATATCCTATCCAGGGAGGGGCCAGCTCCTCTCCTGGGGCTGCCAGCCCTGCAGCCTCGCTGGGGTCTTCTGTGTGCTCTGGCCTGGTGATGCGGCCACACCACAGCCAAGACCTTGGGCTGCCCCTTAGAGCCCGGGCCCCTGCCTCTGCCATGCTCCACCCCATGCTGCCTGCCTCTTGGCCTTCCCTGGCCACGGCCCCACCTAAACTCCCAGGATCCCTTCCAGGTAGAAGGCAGGGAGTTTTATTGTAACTTCCCTCATCTTCAGAGTCCTGGTCAGGGAATAGGGGCCTCGGTGCACCGCTGTGGCTCTTTCTGAATGTGCCTGGTATGTTCTAGCTTGGCTGTGGCCACGAGTGTAGACTTTGGTCTGGACTAAGCCCTGAACCTCCACTCGTGGCTACTGACATTAGGCAAGTGACTTAACCTTCCTAAGCTTCTGCTCTTTTTTTGTTTTTTAATCTGTAAAATGAGGACACTAATGGTATTTGCCTTTCAGGGTTGTCCAAGTATTAAGTGATGTTAAGGGCTTAGCACAGGCTGGGGAAGGGCAGCTGGGACTGTCCGTGCCCCGGTCCCTCTTCTCTTGGGGAGACTGGAATCAGGGGAGTGACCAACTGGCCATTAAATGGAGCCCTGGGAGATGCTGGGGCCACCTCCCCTGTGCTCTGTCCCAGGGCCCGACTCTACTATGGAAATGATGTGCTCTGGTGAAGAGACTGGTCTGCAGAGTGTTTTCAAAAGTATTTTTGAAATCCTGCCCCAAGCTTCTGCAAAGATGCCACAGGCGCCAGAGGGAGGATGGCGAGTGGGCTCTGTCCCCCTCTGCCCCTTAACGAGGGCCACTTTGCTTCTGCAAACTCTTTTAAATATTAGGTTCCACATAAGATTTCTTTAAAATGCATGACTCGCTGTTGAAAAAGTTTGAACACGGACGTTTCTGTAATAAAATTTGTTGTAAAGTGTGGACACTGCTGTGTTAAAATGGCATCGTCTTTGCCATCATCACCATTTTTGAGATAAAACCATACAGAATGCTGCCATGTGCCAGGCAGCCTTCTAAATTCTAGGAGTATAGAGAGGTGTGAAGTCACGGCCTTGACTCCCACACCAGGAGCAGGAAGAAGGCAGGTCCACTCTCAGAAGGTGGCCCGGTGTCTGCCCACCCCTAAACTAAAGCCTTTGGATTATTCTAATATAAATATTAGAATTTTTCATGGAGAAGATTTTCAGGCAGAGAAAGCAAGCTGTAATTTTGTGTGCTGTCCACACCCGTCACTGAGAGACCACTTAGTCTTCCTGGTGTGATTCTGAACGAGGGTCTCTCAAGGAGGTACTGGGATCCTGGTATCTCCTGGGATTGGACTCTGTCCTCCCCCGGCCAGGTCTGAGCCCTGCCGAGCGACAGTCCCAGGGGGCTCGGTGCCTTAGAGGTGTCAGTGTATGGGTCAGTCTGCTGCTAAGCGTGCGAAGGGTCCGAGCCCTGTGGTCCCGGAAAGCACCAAACTCCAGGGCCAGCACAGCGGAGTTCCAGGAGAACTGGCACCAGCTGGTGGTGACCTGGGGCGACTCGCAGCCACTCAGCATCCTCTGCCCAGATAAGCGGTGTCTGCAGGGTCTGAGCACAGAGGTGCGCAGACGACTGCGGCTTTCTTTCCTTTGTGGGCCTGTTGCCCTGGGCAGGATTCTTTAGGAAAAGTAGCAGCAACTGTGGCGGACCAATTCAAGGATAAGGAAAATTTTCAGAAGACTCTGGTCCAGCCAACAGAACTGAAGGATGATTGGAATTGAGCCAGCACAGGAGCGGGGGCAGGAGTCCCAGGACAGCCCCGGTAGGATGGGTGGCGGCCTGTCTCCGCTGGGGTTTGTGAGGCTGCACTGAGAGCTGATCTCAGAGGGACGGAGTGCAGAGGCCCCCTCCTGGCTGAGGGAGGCGGGCTCCTGTTGGCCACCCCACCAAGATGCCATGTAGTGAGGAGGTAGGTGGTTCCCCCCAAATACTGAGGTCCTGTTACCTGAAGGAGGAGAGCTGACATGGATAGACTAAGCCCAGGCCACTCCCCAGGCAGGTCTCTCTGCTTGCATACAGCTGCCTCATCAGTCTTTCTTAAGCGCCACTTGCATCTTGTTCTCCTTAAAAATACCTTTGGAGGGCTGAGGAGGGGGCCGGCCTCTTTAGGGGGCACTTGCGCTCCACCCTCCACTCTTCTCTGCTGCTCACACTTGTCCACTCCTTGCTGCCTCTGCCCGGCCGCTCCCACTCCGACTCCCACACTGGTTCCTGCCCGCCCTGCCCTCCGCCCAGGCCCGGCTCGGTGCTGCGCGGCTCTGGGGAGTCTCTGGGATTGTACCCTGGCTAGAACCTGAGCAGCTGTGCCTGCACGTCTCCACATTGGAGGTGATGATGGACTGAAGCATTTTATCTTTTCTTCTGGGTTTGTTATTTCTTTCTCTTTGGTTTTGAATTGTAACTTTGTTCACTCCATCTTTTCCAAAATTCCAAGTCCACTCCTTTGGAAGCCGTCAGCTTGGTCATTAGTTTTTTCCAGGGCAGAGACCACTGTCTTCCCCTGCTCCCTGTCTTGCCTTCTCCTCCCCACCACTGCCCCACCGAGTGCCAGGAAGAGGGCCTGTCATCACGTCCAAGCGGACGCCTGTACAAGGGCTGCGATCGGGGAGCGCGAGAGCGCGGCGGTGTAATCCCGCGAGGAGAACTCGGGCGGCCACGAAAACCATGTTTATGAGAAAATGTTAGTGACATGGATAGATGCTTGTGGAATGTTACATGAAAAATGTAGTGCCTTACACACAACAAAAAATTACACACACACACACACACACAGAAGGGTTACAAAAAACCAAGATGAAGTATCACAGCATTGGGGAAAAAAAAATTTAAAAAAAACCCAAGAAAATTCACCAAAATGTTAATAGTGATTGTTTTTGAATAGACAAATCTGTGTGGTTTATATTTTCTTCTTTATACTTTTCTACATTTTCGGATTTCTTCCAAGGATTATATATTATTTCCATTTTAATGCTTGTATTGTTTTTATAATGAGAAAAATGTTTAAAAATGATTGAAAAGTAACAGAACCATCCGTATTCTGAGGCGAGACTACCCAGCTTGATGGAACATGAATGTGATTCCATTTTCCCCCTTTAGTTAAGGGTTTCGTTATCTCATGGGAAGGTAAAGGGAGTTGTAATTTAAAACAAAGCCAAAACAAAAGCCCTTGAGCCTCTGAAACCACATTTCCCTTCCTGACGTTTGGACTCTGCAGGAGAACAGAGTGAAATCAGGAGGGCCTGTCAAGGCAGCTCCCGAAGGAGGGGCAGGAGGCGCCGCTTGCTTGCGCTGAAGGAGCGTGCTGAGCGTGGGATCACACGCGCTCTGCTGCCGCAGGAAGCTCCTCCAGCTCTGGCGCTGGAATAAGATAAACTGGTTTAAAATTTTTTTCTCATCTCTTGACATTAAGCAAGTCATTTAATCTTTCTCATCTGTAAAGCGGGAATGATGACACCTCCCTGGCCAGGCTCTTGTGGTCATGTTTGCAGTGTGCCTTGTCTCGTGGCTGGCACACAGCACGGCTTCAACCATGGGCTTTTCTGTGACTACCTCCAGGCAGGCCCCAAAGGCAGAGAGCTCACTCTGGCCTCCCTGGTTTCTCCTGCTTTCATGAGTATTCAGTGCCTGAATACTCCCAGTTCTGAATGTCACAAGAATAACTGCAGATGCCTGGTAAGGGGCCAAAGGAGGGGAATCAGAATGAGGGAAAGGGAAGGGTAGAAAAGTGACAGATAAATGTGAAAAATAGAAAATGGTAATTATGTAATTATAAAAGACAATATAATTGCATATTTTTCTTTTTTCCTCTCAACTGACTTAAAAAAGCAATTGTATAAAATAATATGTCTGTAGTGTATTGTAGGGTGTGAGACATAGGAATGTATTATATTTGTTAATAATAGCACAAAGGAGGTAGGTGGGAGCAAAGCTGCATTTGGCTAAAAACGACTACAAATAGGAAGGTAATAATTATAGCAATGTATTGTTTGGTTTCTAATATTAATAAATATAATATACACAACAATAATGCCACAAAAAGGGGGGAAAAGAAAATAGAGTTTTATCAGGATAACATTTCCATATATCATTGGAATTAAGCTAGTATAAATCTGAATTTGATAAATTGAGAAACACATGGTAAGCCCTAGAGCAATCACGAAAAAGATAACCCAAAAATACAGTGAAAAAATTATTAAAGAAATTAAATGCTACATTAGAAAATATTAATACTTAATACAAAAGAAAGCAGTAGAGGTAGAATAGAAAAGCAAAAATGACATGAGACATTTAGAAAATAAAAAGTAAAATGGCAGATGTCAATGCAACTATATCATTAATACATTGAATGAATGGATTAAGCAATCCAATCAAAAGGCAGAGATTGTCAGACTGGATTAAAAAAAAACATGATCCAACAATATGCTGTCTATAGGAGATACAATTTAGAGTAAAAGATACAAATAAATTAAATGTAAAAGGATGGAAAAAGATGTATTACACAAACAGCAACCACAAGAAAGCTGGACTGGCCATACTAATATCAGACAAAATAGACTTTAAAACAAAAGCTATTACTAGAGACAAAGAAGGTATTTTATGATGATAAAAGGGTAAATTCATCAAGAAGATACAACAATTATAAACATATGTGTACCTAATAAAAGAGTACCAAAATACAAGAAGCAGCAACTGACAGAAATGAAGAGAGAAATATACAATTCAGCTATAATAGTTGGAGACTTAAATAACTCACTTTTGATAGTGTACTGAACTAGACATAAAATTATCAAGGAAATGAATGCTTGAACAGCACTATAAACCAAATAGACCAAACAGATATCTACAGAGCACTCCACACAACAACAATGACAATAACAACAGAATATGTATTCTTTTCAAGTACACATGGAACATTCTCCAGGATAGAACAAAGGCCATAAAACAAACCTCAATAAATTTAAAAGGATAGAAATAATACAAAGTATGATCTGTAATCACAATAGAATAAAATTAGAAATCAATATCAGAAAAAAATTTGGAAAACTAGAAAATATGCAGGAATTAAACAGCACACTCTTAAATAACCAATGAATCAAGCAAGAAATCAAAAGTGAAAAAACATACTTTGAGATGAATGAAAATGAAGACACAATATACCAAAACTCATGGGATGCAGCAAAAGCGGTGCTCAGAATGGAAATTTATAGCTATAAATGCCAAGATTAAGAAAGAACAAAAATCTCAAATCAATAATTTAATCTTCCACCTTAAGACACTTATAGTAGAAGAGCAATATAAACCTAAAGCAAGCAGAAGATAGGAAATAATAAAGATTATAGAAGAAATTAATGAAATTTAGGATAGAATAAATATAGAGAAATTCAGTGAAACCAAAAGCTGGTTATTTGAAACCAGTAAATTGACAAACACTTAGCTAAATTAATCAAGGAAACCAAGAGAGAGGACAATTACTAGTATCAGAAATAAAAGAGAAGATATTACTACTAACATTACAGAAATTAAAATGATCATAAAAATACTATGAACAATTGTATGCCAAAAAATTAGATAACTAAGATGAAAGGTACAAATTTCTAGAGAGATGCAAACTATGAAAACTGACTCAAGAAGAAATAGACAAACTGAATAGACCTATAACAAATGAAGAGATTGAATGAGTAATCAAAAAACTACCCACGAGGAAAAGCCAAGATCCAGATGCTTTCATAGCTGAATTCTACCAAACATTGAAAGCAGAGTTAACACCAATGTTTCACCAACTCTTCCAAAATATAGAAGAAGAAGAAACACCTACAAACTCACTTTGAGGCCAGTATTACCCTGATGCCAAAACCAGAAAAAGACATCACAAGAAAACTACAGATCAATATTTTTTGTGAATATGGATGCAAATATTCTCAAGAAAATGCCAGCAAACTGAATCCAGCAACACGTAAAAAATTATATGCCATGACAAGAGGGATTTATCCCAAGAATGTGAGGTTGGTTCAACATGTGCAACTCAATTACTGTAATACACTATCTCACTGGAATAAAAAATAAAAACCATATGATCATCTCAATAGATACAGAAAGAAATTTGCCAAAATCCAACACAGTTTTATGATAAAAGCACTCAATCAACTAGGAATAGAAGGGAGCTTCTTCAATCGATAAAGGGCATCTATGAAGAACCCACAGCTAACATCATACTTAATGGTGAAAGACTAGATGCTTTCCCCCTAAGATCAGGAATAAGAAAAAAATGTCTTCTCTTGCCACTTCTAGTTAACATTGTACTGGAGGTTCTATTCTAGGCAATTAGATAAGGAAAAAAAGGCATCTAAAGTGGGAAAGAAGAAATAAAATTATCTCTATTCACAGATGACATAATCTCATATATATATGAAAACCTTAAAGAATTTAAGATATCCACTAAAAACTCTATTAGAACTCATAAATGAGTTCAGTAAGTTTGCAGAACACAAGCTCAATATAAAAAAATCAATTGTATTTGACTGTAGTAAACAATCCAAGAATGAAATTAAGAAATCAATTATATTTAAATAACATCAAACATGAATAAAGTATGTAGAAATAAATTTAACAAAAGTGCAAAACTCTGAAAACTACAAAAGATTATTGAATAAAATTAAATACTAAATAAATAAATAGGAAAACAACCCATGTTCATGGATTATAAGACTTAATATTGTTAAGAAGGTGTCTTAGTCCATTTGTGTTGCTACAAAGGAATATCTGAGGATGGTTATTTATAAAGAGAATTTATAAAGAAAATTTATAAAAATTTATAAAGAAAAGAGGTTTATTTGGCATATGGTTCTGTAGGCTGTACAGGAAGCTTGGTGCCAGCATCTGCTTCTGGTGAGGGCTTCAGGGAGTTTCCACTCATGGTGGAAGGGGAAACAGGGCAGGAATCATGTGGCAAGAGGAAGATTGCAAGAGAGAGAGAGGGGAGAGAGGTGCCAGGCTCTTTTTAACAATCAATTCTTACAGGAACTAATAGAGTGAGGACTCACTCATTACCATGAGGATGGCACCACGCCATTCATGAGGAATCCACCCCATGACCCAAATACCTCTCACTAGGTCCCACTTCCAACATTAGGAATCAAACTTCAACATGAGCTTTGGAAGGGAAAAATATGCAAACTATATCAGATGGCAATGCTCCCCGATTGACCCACAGATTCAATACAATCCTCATCTGAATACCAGCTATTTACTTTGTTGACAATTTGATTTTCAAATTCATATGGAATTACAAGGAGTCACAAATAGCTAAAACAGTTTTGAAAAAGATGAACAAAATACAAGGACTCACCTTTCACAATTTCAAAATTCACTACAAAGTAAAGATAATGAAGACAGAGAAGTACTGGCACAAGAATAGACACATGGAGCAACACAACAGAACTGAGGGTCCAGAAATAAATCCAAACATCTATGGTCAACTGCTTTTCAACAAGAGTTCCCAGAACATTCAATGGAGGAAATAACAGTCTTTTCAACAAATGGTGCTGGCACATACAAAAGAATTAATTTGGATCCTTCCCTCACACCACATACAAAAATAAACAGAAATCAAAGGTCCTACAATCATAAGAAGATTATTGTGGGAAGAAAACATAAGGATAAATCTTCATGACCATGGACTTGGCAAAGGATTCGTAGGTATGACATTGAAAACAAAAGTAACCAAAGAAAAAAATAGATAAATTGGATTTCATAAAACCTAAAAACTTTTGTGCTTCAAAGGACACCAACAAGAAAATGAAAAAATAACCCATATAATGGGAGGATATATTTGCAAATAACATATCTGATAAGAGACTTGTATCTAGAGTATGTAAAGAACACTTATAACCATTATTATATTACAAACAATACAATGACAAATGATCCAATTAAAAATGGGCAAGGGATATAAAGAAACATTTCTTCAAAGTAGATGTATAAATGATCAATAAGCATATTAAAAGATGCCCTATATCATTAGTCATTAGAGAAATGCAAATCAAAACCACAGTGACATACCACTTCACACTCACTAGGATGGCTAGAATTAAAAAGTCAGCTAACAATGAGTGTTGGAGAGGGTTGTGGCAAAACGGGAACCCTCATATACTGCTGGTATAAAATAGTGTAACCACTTTGGAGAACAGTCTGGCAGTTTTTTGAATGATTAAATACAGAGTTACCATATGATCCAGCAATTCCACTCCTAGAAATACACCTAAGAGAAATGAAACCATTTGTCCACACAAATACTTGAACATGAATGTTCATAACACCATTATTCATAACAGCCAAAATGTGGGAACAACACAGATGCCCATCAGCTGGTATCCTCGTAATCAAAAGTGGTACAGTCACACAAAGGAATGTCATTTGACCATAATGAGAAATCAGTACCGATACATGAGTAGCCCTGAAGACATCATGCAAAGTGAAGCCCAGAACAGGGACGTGTGTGGAGACGCAGGCAGAGCAGAGCTTGCTCAGGGCTGGGAGGCGGGCTGGGGATTAAGGGCGACAGCTAAAGGGTGTGGGTTCTTTATGTGACGGAAATGCTCTCAAGCTGACTGTTGTGATGAGCGCATCTATCTGTGGAGCTACTAAAACCATTGCACTGGTCGCTTCAAATGGGTGAATTGTAAGTTATATGAATTATCTCTTAATAAAGCTGTTAAAAACAAACAAATATCAGTAAAATTAAAAAAGATAGGAAAAGAGAAAATGGAGAGAGAAGCAAGGAGAGAGGAACAGAGAGGTTCCCACTCACTGTCAGGAATGAAGCCCTCAGCTTTAGTTGGGCAGAAACATGGTTAAACACATGATGTCATTAGCAATCATGTGCAACACACAGGCTGACATCAAGTGAAACGTCACCGAATGCCAGAAAGAGCAAGAGCAGTTCTATAGGCTGTGACGCTCACAGGGCGTGCGTGGGGCCAGGGGAGGTGGAAGGGTGGGCTGTGCCAAAGGACCAGAGTTGTTTGTCCCAGGCCCCTCTGTCCTGCTGCTCTGGCTTCTGGGTGGTCCCCAAGGCAGCCTGGCGCCCAGGAGCTGAGGTCCCAGGGCAGGACTGCTGGACCGGTGAGCTCTGGGGAAACCATGAGCCGCCGAGAGGCCGAGAGCCAGGCCCGGGTGGACGTCAGGCCTCCCAGAGGGACGCCCGCGGCGTGAGTGGCTCCTGTGCCGCGTGGGGTGACAGCTGCCGAACACCAGAAGGCGGTTCCTCCTTCTTATTTTTTGCGCTATATTCAAGCTCTAACACCTACAGACACAGCACACTTTTAAGTGTGCTTTGCATTTTTCACACTTCTGTATTGGTAAAATCACTACTACTATAAGCCAAGCCCAACTCTGCAGCACTTGCTGATTTCTGTGGTGCAAATACTCCCGTCGTGGCCCTGTGAAGGCCCCCCCCCCGCCCCCCGCAATGTCACGGATCGCTGAGTTGGGAAGAGGCGTGCACCGGCCGGCACTGCCAACAGACGCGGTGACTCCACAGCACAGAGAAACCGTGCAGCAGGTGGGAAGTGGTGAGTTCTGTGCATTTATTGCCTTTGCCCTAATATAATGTGTTTAGTTGTAAGTTCATATAATTTAATCCTTACCAATGCCTGTGTGTGACAACCGGCTCACACCATTCCTGAACTTCCAACAGCCAGTTCTCGAAGGCTAGGAGCGAGCCTGCTCCACACCGCCCAGTTGAGTGACTTGGGTGAGCTAGTCGCCCTCCCAGTGTCCCTCTGTGGCTAGTAAAGCAGGGACTTAGAAGAACCTCCTTCTGAGGGTGTCAGAGATGGCAACGAGGCGGCGAGTCCAGTGTGGAAGAGACCCGCAGGGTCTGTGAATGTCGGAGGCCCGGCCCAGGCACATCAACCCTTCTTCTCTCACGGAGAACCTTCAGGACTGGCCACTGCCCTAAGTCAGGGGTCCCAGAGACAGGCTGAGGTGGAGGCGTAGGTGTCAATGGAGGTGCTTTGTACCCATGTGAGAAGGGACAGAGGAGATGCTGGCCGTGGCATGGGTGCAGCCCAGCCTCCTGCCAGCCCCAGCAGGGTGACATGTACCCCGTCTTTTAGGCTGCGGCTTTGTCACTGGCTTTTTCCTCTCTCTGAACTGCCTCTCCCACATCTGTATGGGGCTCACTGATCACTTCCTGTGGGTTCCAACGTCCCCCCACAGAGTGGAGGGTGACTCTGACTTCTCCAGCAGAGAGGTTCGTCCTGGTGCTGGCCCTGGTCCTCCCAGTGAGGACATCAGGTCATCGCTGCCGACATGACAGTGGATAGGTCAGCTCAGATGGTCAGGTCCTCGCTCTGCTTTGTCTAGTCCCTGTGTAGTCACAGCCCCTCGGACAGCACCTGGCACGCAGAGAGGCTCAGCTGTTGCCGGAGGACGGCGGTGCTGGTGCAGTGGCAGGGAGGCTGGGGGGCAAGGACGCGGCTCTGACATTAGCCGTGTGGCCTGTGGGGGCTGGCACACGGTACACAGCCTTGTTCTGCCCATCTGTACGGAGGGAATAATACTGGTCTCCACTTGGCAGGGTGTGCCGCGCGGATGCCTGCCTTAGGGAACTAGCCGGATGGATCCGCAGAGAACCGAGCACAGTGCCTGGAACTTGGAGGGCGCCGTCAAACTGTGGCTCTAACTGTCGTGGAGAATTACGCCGTTGTGCACGCTGCCGTGGGGCCACCCATGTTCTCCCCAATCTCCCAACCTGCCGTCCTGGGCTTTAAAGTCGAGGAAGCCGAGTTCAGACGCCAAGTCAAGAACTCAAGGACAGGAGCTGATGTGTGATGGAGCTGGGACGCAGAAGCAGGCCGGCATGCCCCCTCCCACCTCTGTCACGTTTCTGCTCAGATGTCCCCTTCTCAGTGCACTGATCACTCTGCTAAATTGACCCTGCGCAGCCTCTCCCTGTTTCCTGCTTCAGTGTTCCCTGCAGCACGCCCCACTGTGTAGCACGCTACCTGTTTCACTTGCTCACTTGTTGGGTCTGTTAGTCCCATGAGGACAGGAACTTTGTCTGTCTGTGAGGGATGCAGGGAAGCACAGGGAGGATGCCACATGCAGGGCTAGAGTAAGAGCGCACACTTCAGCTTCACCTCTAGGGAGCTCTGTGACTTCGGATGAGTTACTTAACCTGTGACTCAGTTTCCTCATTTTCAAAGTAGGGATAATAATGGTGCCCACTGCTCAGGTGTTGAGCAGATGTCTGTAGGGTGCTTAGCAGGGGTCTGGCACAAAGTCGGCCTCCACAAACGCGTGTGCTAACAAAACAGCTGGGGTCGTAGCTCTTTTAGCTCCCCAAGGTCGTCAGGGGCTGGAGGCTCCAGTCTGGCTCCTCGCTGTGTCCCCACGCATGCAGAGGGAGGGAGGAAAGGGCAAAGGGAGGCACAGTTCTGCCCTTTGAAGACACAACCCAGAAGTTGGGCATCACTTCTGCTTAACACCCCACTGGCCAGAATTAGTCACATGACCAAATCTGCTGCCTGGGAAATCTGAGTCTGGGAAATGTTTTCTTCAGTCTAGATGGTCCCAAAGCCAGCTGACAGTGGCGATAAAGGAAAAGCAGATACTGGGATCACTGGCAGCTCTACCACATGAATTGATTCATCTTTGAAATCTTCAGGAGCACCTCATCCAGGAAGCCTTCTCTGATTACCGTCTCCTCCCCATCCCAGGGCTCTCATCTCTCCTCTCTCTTTTACTACATTTTTCTATCCTAGCATTGGTCACACTGGATTTAACTTAATTGCCCATGTGTATAACTCCCCTCTGGATGGGACCCTTGACTTCGCTTTGCTGTGGTACAGAGCCTGGCATGCCACATCCCCCAGCCCAAATATGCGGTAAGCGAATGGCAAACACAAACAAAAGCAGAGCACCGTTTCCTTACCTGCCTCCTGTTCTTCAACCCAGGTGCCCTCAAAATCAATGTAAAAAACCTCAGAGCAGGAACATGAGATCGAAGGAATGATTTTTTAAAGCAGATAATGTAAGCTGAGGATGGGGAGCAATAGGGAAGGCCAGAGTCAGAATTGAGGGCCGGGTGCTGGAAGGGGGGACAGCTGAGGCTGACCTGTGCCCACCACTCCAGGCTTGTGATGGGAACCGCTAGAAAACACTTCCTGCCTCTCACCCCGGTCTTCTCACTGCACTCCGGGGGCTTTGTCTTAAGAACCAGTGTTTTTTCTTCTATTTAATGACAACTTATTACTCTTCATAATATACGAAAAGTTCAGATAACCCAATAAGATGAAAAATCTAATAGAAAAATGGGCAAAAGACATGAACAGGAAATTTACAGAAGAATTAACACACCTGGCCAATAAATGATTCAAAAGCTATTCAGCCTCATAATTAATTGAAAGAATGAAAATTAAAATAACACCAATAAATCAGTTTTTAATAGGCTTTATTTTGGGGAACAGTTTTATGTTCATAGCAAAAGGAGCAGAAGGTAGAGAGAAATCCCAGACCCCAAGCCCCACACATCATAGCCCCTCACTGTCGACATCCCCACAGGGAATCATTTTTCATATATCAGTTGGGTAAAGATTTAAAAAAAGGTACTCTTACACAATGCCAGAGGTATTGCTTTCCTTTTTTTTTGAGGGAAAATATGGAAATTATTATGAACATTTCAAATGTGTTGCTCATTGGCTCAATCACACAAGTTCCAAGAATGTATTGTATGTGTACAGATGAATTAAATATGTACAAGAATGTTTATTTTAGCAATGTACAGAATAACAAAAACAGTGGAAACACCTTAAATGTGTATGGTTCGGGGAAGATATTATAAGATAAATGATAGCCCATGCAAACTGTGGAATCCTTTCGTCTTGTTAAAAAAATGAAATTGATCACTACGCACTGATGTTGAAGGACTTTGATGATTGTTAGATGTAAAAGCAGTATGTAGAACCATGTATAGAATGTATCTATTTTTGTTTAAAAAAGTAAAGATACAGAGAAAACAAGTCTGAAAGGATCTACACCACGCGGTGGTTACCCTTAGGAGGGAGAACTGAGGGGGAAATTTATGCTCTATTTTATGCATTTCTTAGATCATTTTTTTCTTTTGTTAACCAGCATATGTTATTTTTACAATCAGAAAAAAACAATAAAGGTATTTTCACAAAAAAACAAAAACAAACAAACAAACAAACAACAACAACAAAAGAAGCTAGAAAGACAGACTTGATTATCATGCTAATTGCAAATATTCTTTGGTGACAGATGACTGTAAACAAGGATTATCACGATGGATGCGGCCAGCTGTGCCATGGCTGAGAAAGGGCGAATCAACATCCCACCTTTGCTGGGTCCTGTCCCCGCAGGACAGAGCCCCAGGCTCTTGGACATGGCACAGGCCACTCCTGGGAGGCAGCCTGGGCTCCTCTGTGGCCTCATTTTCCTGACTTCCCCAAAAGGCTGCCTCTTCTCCAGGCCCCATCCAGCCATCACCCTGCCACAGGGGCCTTTCCTCCTCCCACTTCCGGAAACCGGGCTTGTCACCGGCACCCATGACCTCCAAGTGGCCAGATCCCACCACTCTGAGCTCCTCTTCACTTCCCAGCAGCGTTGAGAGCCCCGCTCAGCCCTGTTCTCGCAACAGGCTCTCCTCGCCTGGTCTCTGGGCACCCCTCGCCCTGAGCTTCTTCCCCGCCTGGCTGCCCCTCTCTCCCCTCCTGCTCTGCTCAGCTGGATGCGCCAGCTGCTCCGACCTGGCCCTTCTCCTCCTTTCTCCACGGCTCTCTAGGGGACCCCGCTGGGCCCCGCCTCCCTTTCTCAGTGTGACCCCAAAGGCCATTTCCTTCCTCTGTTTCATACTAAAGAGAAGAAAAAGGCAGAAATGGAGATAAGAGAGAAGGTTTCTAAACGTAGGCAAGCTTGCAGGCCCACGTTTTCCTCTCCTCGAGCTCGGTAAGACCAGGCAAGGGGACAGAAGGGAGGGAAGCTGAAGGAGCCCTGGAACGAGAGAGGAGGGGTCCACAGAGCAGGTGTGAGAATACTTAGAGTGAAGCATTCATTTATGGGGCAGGGGTTAAGGGGATGCGACCCCTGCCCTGCAGCCCTGGGCACGGCCAGCTGCCTGATGGTCCTGGACAGTGCCTGGCAGTAGGCACCTTGGAGCAGAGGGACAGGGCTTTGGGAAAGGGGTTGAGGGGAACCTTCCCTACCTGGGCTCCCACCACCACACACCCCACTCCTGCTGGAGCAGAGAAACACCAGCTGGGGAGGGAGGGAGCTGTGGACCTCATCATGGAGATTCCATGCGCCATTGGCATTTTTAATTCTGCACTGACCTCTCTGCTGGGCTGCAGACTCATGCCCAATCACCTCTATGGCCCACCAGGCCTGGGGTAAAGGCACAACCTCTACCCGCAGTCCAGCCCCAGACCAGGGGTGTACCCATTGCTCCTTTCCCTCTCATCCTCCGCCCAAAAGTCTTCGGTGTATGTGACCCTGGGCCAGTTTTTGTAACCTCCCTACACTTTGGTTTTCTCTTCTGGAGAATGCGTATAATGTCAGCCCGGCTTCCAGGGTTTATCATAAGGATTCATTGTGACAGATTATGGACATAAAACCCTTAGCCGCGGCGTTGATGTAGGCAGTAAGTGATATATCTTCATCACTGTTCTTGTTGCCTAGGCCGTGAAACCCTACTGGATATGAAAGTCAAGGTTCTAAGGTGAAGTAGGTGGCCAGCCTGGGACATGGCTTTGCTCTCCTGCGTGAGGGGTCACTCTAGGAAGAGCTATTTTGTTCTGGGTGTGGGCTCGGTCCTGGCCCTACCTGTCAGTGACCCTCTGCAGCTGGTGGTCCGAAGCTTCTGCAGGGCTGTCCCATGCACAGTCCTAGAAACAGTGGCCCACGCCAACAGCTTCCCTGGAGACAGCGGCGCCCTGTACTCTGCTGTGGTGGCCTCCTCTTCCTAACACTTTCCTTTTGGTTTATTTCCTCTGCATGGGTCTGCATTTCCACTGCGAAATGTAACCAACGTTGGAACCAGTGGGAGGATGGGGCTTGGCGGCATTTGAGACGCGCGGTCATGGTGGGCACTCCTCAGACAGCCCCCAGCTGCCAGCCTTCTCCTCCTGAGGACAGAATCCTGTGCTGCGGCCGGTCTCCTGTCCACCCTCCAGCCAGAGTTGGGAGAAATCCTCTTCCCGGTTCTTTCTCTTGAGTTGTGCCTACTCCCATTTTAAATTCCACCAGTGGTCCCTTAATCTAGCATTAATTGCTCCCAGTCTGCCCGAGAGGTCCCCGCAGCGCTCCACTCCTGCTTCAGCCCCTTCTCCATGGCTCAGCATAGTCCTCACTTTCCAGGGCTAATCACCCAGGCGAGGCAGAATGAGCCCCTCTAGCCCAAACGTGGATTCTTTGCAAGCTTTTGTCTAAAGGTATTTGGAGTGCTCTTTATGTTTGTAAGTGCAGGCATTTTGATGCTAAATCCCATGTCCAGGGCAAGTGCTGGGAATCCTGACTCCGGCTGCTGGGGACACTTGCCCGCAGGTGCTGTGTGACAGGGGCCAGGCCGCGTGGCCCCAGGGCAGCGCTGGACCTCTCTGCTCTCCACAGTCCTACCAGAACATTGGGCCCTCGGGGAGCGGGGCCGCGGGCGGGCGAGCCGCATTCTAGGCAGGGGGGGATTCCTCTCCCAGGAAGCAGGGAGCACGCTGCTTGTCTCGAGTTTGCTCAAGCTGCCTCGAGAGGGTTCATTTGTGGCACCCGCAGTCTCCAGAACCCAGCAGGGCCCGGCTGACCGGCGGCTCCCCGCTGAGCCCATCTGCTGGGCTCGTGTCCCCAGATGCCCACTGAGGCCCCGACCGCAGCGCGGCTGTTGGGAGCGGCGGCCCTGGGAGCGCGAGGCTGAGCTGAGGCCATGAGGGTGGCGCCCGCAGGACGGCACCAAAGTCCTTGCGAGGCGAGGCCATGTGACACTCAGCACAGAGGCGGCCCCCGCAAGCCAGGAACAGGGTCCTCGCCAGGACCTGAACCCGCCGGCACCTGAGCGCGCACCTCGGACCGCTGGACACATTTCGGTGGTGTTTCGGCGGGGCGGCCCGAGCCGGCAAGCGAATGCCCTCCTGCCCCTGCGGAGGGACCCGCTCCTCGCCGCTGCTCCGCCTGCTCCCGCCCTCCCCGCGACTCCCCCAGCTCTGCCCCTGGGAGGAAGCCTGGCTCTGCCCCGGCTAAAAGCTGGCCTTGAGCCGCGTCCCTCGGTCGGCTCCGCTGGGCTCGCGCGTGCCGGCACCGCCCGCAGCCGCCGCATGCCCCGCGCTCCGACACGCAGGCGCCCTGCAAGGGCAGCGGGAGCCGCCCCGCACCGGCACCGGCCAGGGCGCATTCAGCCGCCAGCCGCGGGAGCCAGAGCGCTGGAGGCCCGGGCGCCGGCGCGGAGGGGCCCTGGGCGGGGACCCTGGGGGCGGCGCAGGCGGCTCTGTGGGGCTCCGCCCCGCGCGTGGCGTGCTCCCGGCCCTGCCCCGTCCCCGCCCGCTGGTGGGAGCCAGACCTGTGGCGGTGGACCTGGCGCAAGGCCAGTGTCGGCTGGCTGCCCACGCACTGTGCCCGGGGGAGCGCCCCGTGAGCGAGCTTCGCCCGGGAACTCCCGAACCGGCCCCAGAGGCCCGGAAACAGGGGCTTCGCTTTCTTCCCAGGGACCCCTTGCCTGGGGAGCCTTGGGTGCTGGCCAAAGGGTTGATGGACTAGCCCTGACCCCTTGCCTGTCAAGTTATTTGAAGGAAACCTGCCGCTCCAGGCTTCGATTTGGATGCAAACAACCAGTCAGATTACAGGGCCAGCCGTTACCAGCAGCAACACTTTGGCGTGACTTCTTTATCAGATCTCTTTTCCCCTGGACTGAGAATTGTACTAGAGAATAGACTTTGGTAGAATTTGAAGGGAAGGGAAGATTCTTTTGCAAAACACCATTGCCCCAAACTGTCTCCAGCACAGAAAAATGCAGGGGTGATAACCATCAGCATGTTCGCTGTGCTCTTCACCCGCCTGGAGCATGCTGCCTGAGTCCGCTGATGGCTTCACCTTTTCCTTACCAGCTGAGTGGCAAGGCTCTTAGCCTTCCTCCACCTCAGTCTCCCAGCTGTAGAGTGGGTGGAATAACACCTGCCTCCCAGGGTGCATCAGTGCTCAGTTGTAAGAGTAACACAGTAGTAACTAGTACCTGCAAGTCAATTTGCAAATTACATAGCTCTTTTAGGTGATCTCCTTTGACTCACAAATAACTCTGTAAGTTGTTTTAACTCCCATTTCACAGATGAAGAAACTGAGGCTCAGAGAGATTAAGAGCCTGGGCTTGTAAGTGGTGAGATGGAAGTCAAACCTAGGCTGTTTGATTCCAAATCTGCAGAGTCCTGAAAGACCTCAGGCTTCTGGAGTAGCTGGACTTAGGTTTGAGCACTGGTGACCTCTCTGAGCCTCAGTTTCTCCACCTGTAAAATGGGGGGTGATGTTATGTGTGTGCCGAGTTGCAGGCAGCAGAGGCCTGTAATGAGGTACTTTTTACACCCTCATCCATCCAGCAGCACAAGTGGACTTCTTCACTATTGCTGATGTCTGGGCTTAGCCTGTCTGTTTACAGAATGTCAGCAGAGACCTTGAAGACTGGGAGCGGGTCAACAAAAGACGAAGCTCAGCTCACAGCCTGTTATCTCAGCTTCAGATATCAACGTTGGCAGATTTTTCTGTGCGTGTGGAGGGAAAGCACTGGAACTCTTGCCGAGAGAGAAACTGATTGCCCACATGCAGTCCAGCTCTCTGGTCTGTCCTTGGAGACAAAATAAGGAAACTACCTCTTTGATCCGAAGCTATTTTTATCTGTCTCTGAGCAGTGCTTATGGTGCATTATGCGTTTCCTGGGGAAAGGGGATATCAGTGGGCCAAGATAACCATTACCCTTGGCCCAGCCCTATAAATGGGCACTGTCTGTCTCTTTGACAATGCCAAAGGGGCCAGGTTCAGGTCACCTGCTGATGGCAGCTGAGAAATGGTGCCCCAGTGCCCTGGCCAGTTGGTTCTGAGTAGATAGCGAAGGAGGCAAACATTTTGAATGCGTGTGCTGTGGAGTGGGAAGGCCTGGGTAGGTGCTCACTCTGCTCTGTGGTCTCTCCCCACTCCTGTTCCAGCTTCTTGTCTCTGTGTCACCTGCTCCCTCCCATCAGGGTCCACCTGGACACAGGCTTCTGGCTCCAGTTCACCCAGCGCTCTGGGCAGAGACCAACCCCACAGTCCTGCCTGCCACTTTTTTGGGAGAGGGCCATTCAGAAGGGGTGCCTATGTGCTGGGCCTTGAGGATGAGGATAAGCCACAAGGAGGACGGAGGGGACTGATGGCTGGGGAGCCTTCTACTGCTTGAGTCTCTCTTATCTGCAATGCTCAGGACCAGAATTGTTTCAGATCGAGGATTTTTTTTTGGATTTTGGAATATTTGTGTATACATAATGAGATATCTTGGGGATGGGAGCCAAGTCTAAACGTGAAATCCATTTATGTTTCATAGATACCTTATAAACATAGCCTGAAGGTAATTTGTCATATAATATTTGTTAATAATTTTGTGCATAAAGCAAAGTTTGTGTTAAGTATTTATGTGTAGAATTTTCTACTTGTGGCATCATGTTGGTTTTCAAAGAGTTTCAGATTTTGGAGCATTTTGGGTTTTCAGATTAGGGATGCTCAGATTAGGATGGCTGTAGAAAGAAGCCAGAGATGGAAATTGGTGTAGCAGGATAATATTTAGAGATACTACCCAAGCCTTTGTGCCATTCCCCCCAAAGCGGCCACTGTCCAGCTACCCTGCCTCCGGTGCAGAGGGGAGGCTGCGGCCGGGAACCAAGTGTGATGGCCAATGTTATGTGTCAGCTTTCCTGGGCCACAGGGCGCCAGGACATTTGGTCAAACATCATTCTGGCCCCAGCAGTTGACCCCACAGCCAGTCCCAACCCGAACATCGCCACGTGGGTGGGTTGCCACCCCTGCCTGGCAGCTGGGCCCCCCTACCCCAAATTTATTTATTAAATAAAATTAAAAAATAAACGTCTTCTGGGCGTGCCTGTGAGGGTGGTTTGGATGACATTAGCATTGGCACTGGCGCACGGAGCAGAGCAGATTTCCCTCCCCAGCGCGGGCGGCTGTTGTCCAATCAGTTGAAGACCTGGACAGCACAGAGAGGCTGAGTGACAGGGACGCCTGCTGCCTCACTGCCTTGAGCTGCGACACTGGCTCTTTCCTGCCTTTGGATTGGACTGAAATATCAGCTCTTTCTGGGTCTTGAGCCTGCGGCATGTGGACTGGGTGACACCCCTGGCTGTCCTGGTTCTCCAGCGTCAGGCTGTGGGGCTTGGGACTTGTCAGACTCCATGGTCACATACTCCTTTAGTCTGTCTGTTTCTCTCTCTCTCTCTCTCTCTCTCTATATATATATATATATATATATATCTCCTATTGGTTCTTTTTCTCTGGAGAATGCTAATACTAATTAAGTGTTAAATTTTAACTTTGATTAACTTTGATTCCAAAATATGCCTCTAAAACACACAGCAGGGATCTAGTCTTGAAAGCTTAGGATTTTGATGGCGAGAGCCAGGCTTTTTGAGAGAAGGCTCAGCACGTGAAGTCTGTACGGTAAGGACAGTTTGGGAAGTGTGCATGGGGATGTGACAGCAGCTCCCCCACCCTGAGGGGTCATGTTTTGGTGGGGGAAGATGACCAGATGGATGTGGGTGGAGCCGAGGTGGAGAGGGTCCCAGAGAAGGGCTGTGCCTGTCTCCCCCATTGTCTGGGCTTACAGGGGGGTGTGGACAGAATGCAGTGGCTGAGGGATCCGTGGCTGGGCAAGCACGTACTTAATCCTTCTTGAGGAGAAGGGAGGCAGAATCCTGAATTGGGTGAATATTTACCAAATTATTCAAACCAAATTTGCATACTATGCAATATTTGTCTAGGGTCAAGAGAATTGCCCCCGAAGATGTTGACCTTTGCAATTCTCCAGTACAAACCGATTAGCTTATGAAAGTTTGCCCAGCTCCTCCTTGTCTCCCCATCCTCCACTGGAGTTATGCCAGTAGGGCCGTACCACGCTGCGGCCTGCCACCCTTTGCAAATTTATAACTGTGTCTGTGAGGGTGCTTTGATCTCAAGCAATAGGCAAAGCAGTTCAACTAGTTGAAATGACAGAGACTTTTTCGATTGACTGAAGGGAAAAGTCTGGACCGAGGTGGGCTTCGGGTAAGGCTTCCTCCTGTGGCTAGATGTGTCATAGGCCATTTCTCCACGCTGCCTTCCCTGATGCCAGATCTACCCCGAGGCTGCATCTTGTCAGATCCCAAGGCCGCAGACTGGAGCTTCATGGCGACAGGGGTCTTCTCTCATGTCCAGTCAGAAGGGACTTTGGTTCTGGTGTTCACAGTTGGGAAGTCACTGTCGACAGAGGCTGTGTGCCCATCTCCAACCCAGTTTCTAGGATCTGACACAGGATGTGCGGACTGCCTGAGGCCAGGACACGGGCTCTGTGCTGGAGCTTGAAGAGGAGCCACTTCTGAGGCCCCATGGATGGCCAGGAGGGAAGCAGAGCTGTTGGGAGAGGAGAGAAATATCTAGATGCTGAGGGGCAGCAACAAGTGTCCTCTCCAAATGGGATCTTGCACATTCACATTTTGTTAAAATTCTTTTTTGCCACCTTCTCCCACAGTTTTTCTGCTAATCGGTAGGGGATCTTTCATCTGAGCAGAAATTGCTAGATTCCCATCAGCCAGGTGTGGGTTTCGAGGGGCATTGCTGACTGTGGCTGGGGCTGGCTCCCGGTGTTGAGCTATGCTGGGGTGGCTGCAGGGCTCAGGGAGCCGCTCTTAGGATCACTGTCAACTTCCACGGACGCTGCGAAGGCTGCTCCTTGCAAAGCGCTGTGGCTCGTGGCTCCCGACAGCAGGTGCGCAGGGTGGAGGAGAGGAGGACACAAAGGGGCCCGAGGAGGCTGCCAGCCAGGGCCCCGTGAGGGGTGTGAGTGCACAGGCATGTGGAGGACCTGAGTTACCTGCCACCGCCCCATGAGAACTTGATGACCTGCCCTCAGTTCACCATCCAACTGAGCATACGGACGCAGCCATCCCCGTAGGAGGTGACTCCTAGCCCGGCCTGTCTGTGGGGCCAGGTGCTGATGGGGGTCAAGCCTGGGGAGCTGGTGGTGCCCTGTCACTGCCTGGGCGGCCTCGGGGTGCACCGCAGTGCAAGGGCGCAGCTGAGCTGCAGGACTCTGAGCAGGCTCAGAGCTGGTGCGGTGTGGTGGGCAGTCATCACAGGCGGCGTGACGGGGAAAAGCCCAGTTGTCCACCCCTCAAAACACAGATGGGGTTGTGGCCCAGGACTGTGGCCATGCCTGCGCCTGCGCCTCCTGCCAGCTGCGTGGTCTTCACCCCCACGTTCAGGTGAGCCCAGCGTCCACTTCCTCACCTCCACGTTCCAGGGTGACAGGGAGACCCTTGGGGCCTTTGGGCACGGTGTCGGAGGCAGAGGCATTTTAGCATGGGCCCCTCCCTTGGTTCTGGTGGAGACCCCGCAATGCAGAGGACGTACTGCCGGTACCAGGCGTTCCACCTTCCAGAGGGGAGGCCAGGCTCCCCAGCCATCCTCAGTGAGCTCCTCCTCAGCCTCCTTTGCTGACACCGGCTGGGCGGGGGCCCTGTTCCCTGTCCTCACTCCCCCGGCGCTAGCCAGGCCCAAGCCTCACCGAGCCCACGCTGAGGCCCTGTGTGTGGCTGTGGCCTGGGACAATCTCCTCTGCTCTAGCCTGGAAAGCCTCCGCCTGGCTGCTGGACACAGCCACGGTGGCACTGCTGGCCTGCGTCCCACCAGCACAGCCTCTGCCAGGCAGCCCTGTCCGCCAGCGGCTCAGCCTGGCAGCCCCGGCACTGCCCTGGCCTCCTCCCTTTCCTGCTCCACCACTTTGAATGAATACATATTCTGACTGTGACCCCTCTCCCCACCTCCCCTTCTGGGGCCCGGAGCTCACCTGGATTGTTTACTGGTCCTGACCGGGCACCTCCATTCACAGCTCCTGCTGAGCCCAGGCTGTCCCCAGCACCGGCCTGACATGGAAGGCGGGTCATGCCTTTCTTCAGAGCCCCCTTGGGGCGGGCAGGGCTGTCCCTCACTACCTCAGGTAGGCCGGAGGGGCTTTAAGAGTTGGAGCGGGGACACCTGCCAAGCGCAAGAACACACGAGGGACCGAACGCCCAGGAACCGATGGTGATGGGGAGTGGGGATGGCCTCAGCTTCACCCCTGCAGAGCCACAGCCAGCGGGTGGTGGGCGGGGAGGGCCAGCATGCCCTGCCTGCTGCCTGCAGGACTGCAGGGGGGAGAAGAGGCTCCCTCCCTCGAGTGTGGGGCTCTGACTGTGACAGAAGATGGGATATGTTAATTACGGAAGAAACTCTGCTTTGGACTAGAAGTGGCAGGAAGATGTTGTATGATGCCGGCAAGGCCAGGAGGCTTGTAGGACACACTAGGGATCTCCCCAGGGAGCAGTGCCTGGGGGGCAGCAGTCTGAGGCCGGGTGACAGGGCAAGGAGAGGGAAGAGTGTAGATGCCGCTGCTGTCCCTGTGGAGTTGCTCCTTCCCAGTCCTGGTTGCCGCTGGGCCAAGTCTCTGCAGTGCCCTAAAGCAAGACGCTAGGGCCACCTCCTGAGGAGACTGTAAGGAATGCATCAGTCCATACCCACCTCTGGTCTGTCTGGGATGGTGACGCCCAGTGTAGAAGGCTCCTGGGGGGCGGTCATTGTGTGCTGGGCCTGCCACTCCCCGGGGGCCTGAGGGGAGTGCCTCGCCCTGCCCTGAGCAGGTGAGATCAGGCTTCAGGGGACATGCTTGGAAGGAAGCACTGGGTTTGGGGGGACACAGAGGTCTGACGGTGCTTGGGGTGTCTACGCTGTGATGCATAACGAGCACCCCAAGGCCCGGAGGCTGGACGCCGCGCTGTTTCCCGCGCACGCTCCCTGTCCTGCACGGGCTGTGGGCAGCTTCTGCTCACACAGCCACTCAGGGACCCTCAGCCTCTGCGTGCTGCCATGAGGGGGAGGATGTGGGGGACTGTGCTTCAGCCCTTAAGACTTTCTCCAGGAGTGACACGGCTCACAGCTGTCCCCATGTCACTGTCCAAAGCAGAGTGCTTGGCTACAGCTTTCAAGAGACGCATGGGGGTAGGCGTGGAAGTGGAATGTTACATGTGCCTGGAAGGCAGGGACCAAGACATATTTAAGGACCAGCACTAATGATGGCTTTGGCACGCAGAGGAGGAGGCTGTTTGTGGAGGGGACGGGCCTGCTGGGAAGAGGCCCCTTCCACCTGCCATGGGATGAAAGAGGTGCACTAAGGCCAGTCAAGGCTGTCTTGAAAGGGACCCTGGGGGGCCCCCGGAGAGGGGTGGGCTTCTGGGCCCAGGTGAGAGCAGGAGCTGAAAGCAGCCAGCCCAGGAGGGCACTGCCTGTGCCAGGGCAGGGGCAACCCAGCTGGAGGCCACCAAGAAACCTGTCAGCTGTCCACTGGGGTAAAATATTAAGAAGTCAGCTTGCCCTGCTGAGTGCAGCCACTAGCCCTTCCTGTCACTTTATCCCCCAGTCTTGCTCCCCGAAATGTCCCCTCCTGAGCCCTGGAGCCGCCAGCAAGGGTGGGCGGGGGAGGAGAGAGCAGGCAGGCTCCCTCCCTGGCAGGTGTCCCGGCAGCACCGCCCTGAGCTGGTGCAGGGATGAAGCTGCACCCTGCAAACGCTCGGGCTTCGACGTTAAGCTGGCCGGAACTGGAATTGTGTTAGTGGCCTGGACCAGGCCCTTTGTTGTCCCGGAGAGGGTGGCAAGCTGCAGGCCGGCCCAGGGTGCCCCAGTGGGGCTCTGAGACCACTGGCTGTGTCTAAAACGGGGGAGCCACCCAGGCCTGGCCCGCCTCTCAGCGCACCCTGGCCAAATGCACCACATGTGAGGTGGTCCAGGCTGGGCGTGTGCAGCTCCTGACGGCAGGAGGCTCTGATGAGGGTCCATGGGACATGGGCAGGGCACACCTGGTACTGGGGAGCCTGCCCCTAGCTCCCGAGGTCCTCAGGCCAGTTCCCTCTCTTCCTCCCTCTCTCTCCTTTCCTCCCTTGTCCTCTGTGCCCAGGCCCAGCCCTGGGGCTCTGGCGGCCTATTGAGGGAGCCACATCCTTCCAGACAGGCCCATTGCAGTGGGCCCAGAGCTGTGCAGCAGAGACCTGGAGGCTGGGAAGGGGGTGGTGAAGGTGACCCAGGAAAGAGGGGGCTGGGGTAGCGGAGGAGGGTGTGACCCAGGCAGGGCAGGGGCAGTGCTGGGTGTGGAGTCTGCTGGGGGAGCATTGGGGGCACAGAAGCACCAGGGAAAGGGGGACAGGCAGGGGCTGCAGGGGCAAGCCTGGGGCTGGGACTTCCTCCTGCCGCACCTCCTGTTCTGTGTAAAAGTCCCTGCCCGCACGAGGCTTGTGTGGGCCGGGGGAGTGGACAGCGAGCGACGACATGTGAGAGCTGCTTGACATGGAGAGCAGGCCAGAGTCAGGAGGCCTATTGAGAGTGGGCGTCTGAGCCAAGCTTGGAAGTCGAGGGGTCCTGGAGCAGGCAGGGCAGGGGCACCTCGGCCAGGGGCAGCTTGCACAGGCCTGAGGGCATGCGGTGTGGCCCTGGCAGAGGGGGTGGGGGCAGGTCCTGCACACTGTGGTCCCGAGGGCGGTGGGAGCCCTCATAGGTTTTGAGCAGACGGGGCAGGGCCTGACATGGTTTTAAGGACCACCTGACTCTGCTGGAGTTTGCCGTGAGGTGGGCGGGGTGGAGCGGGGCTACAGAGAGGCTGCTGCAATCCTGCCCACGAGTGTTCATGGTGGCCTGGACCAGGCTGGGCAGCAGGGACACGAGAGATGGCTGGATTCTGGATGGATGTCGAAGGTTGGGCCCAGAGGCTTCACTCTGTGGTGGAAAGAGAAGAAGGGACTATTAAGAATGAACCCGAGGTTTTGCCCTGAGCAGATGGGAGGACGGAGGTGGCACTCCTGGAGACTGGGAGCACTGTGATGGGACAGCCCAGAGTCCAGCGTGGGGCGTGGCAAGCTGGAGATGACTGCTCGGCCTCCGAGTGGCCATGGAGAAGGAGGAAGGGGCTGGACACGTGAGCCCCCGAGTGCAGGGGTGAGGCCTGCAGCAGAGGTGGGGTTGGGGATCCTTGGAGGGGATCCCGTGGGCGTGAGCATGGATGGGAAATGTACTCCAAACCCTGGCTCAGGGCGGCTGCCATAGACCAGAGATGACAGTGGAGAGGCTGAGGAGCAGCCGTGTCCTGGAGCCAGTTCCTGGCAGACCAGAGACCATCCGGGGGCTTGTGAGTCAGCGGAGCCTGGCCTGGGTGCTAGAACAGGTGATGTCCCTCCGCTTTGAGCCCCCACAGCCCCAAAGGGCCGGAAGAGCCCCATCAGCCTGAGACTAAGAGCAAGGCCTCTTCCTTCTCCTCTGAAGCAGGGCTGGGGGACAGTGGCCAGCCTCGCAGCCAGCTGTCTGTGTAGGCTGGGCTGCAGGGATTGGGGCAGCTCTCTCCAGGTGGCTCTGGGTCTGGGCTGGAAGGTTGTGCCACACGGTTGGGGGCCGAGTGTGTCAAGGGAGGCTGCTGTTTGCGCCAGCCTCCAGGCCAGGCCCATCCCCACTGCCTCCCATGGTGGGGCTGCTATTTCCATTCTGCAGATGGGGAAACTGAGGCCAGGGAGGTCGTGTGATTTGACACAGGTCACGCCACCAGTAAGTGTGGTGTTGGCTCTAAGACCTGGAGTCATCCCATGCTGGCCACCATGTCCTAGAAGGCCGTATGGAAACAGGCTGCTGAGCCTGTTGCAGAAGGTTGCAGAGGCCCGAGGCCATTTAGACAAAGTTTAAAATACAAAAGCAGTGCCGGGCATTGCTCAGGGATGGAACTGCACAGTCGCTGGCCAGAGGATGAGCCCCTGCTCGGGAGAGTGGCTCCCGGACAGGGGAGCAGCGGGGGAGTGGGGAGGGGCCCACCTGCCCTGCCCTGCAGTGTTTTCTGTTCCCTGCAGGCTGGTGCCTACACAGGCGTTGCTATTTCCTTGTGTCTGAACTGAGGGAGGCTGACCGCAGGCGCCAGGAGCTGGTGGGGGCTGGCCCAAGTCTGTAGCCCTGCCCCCATGACCCCCACACCCCCTCAGCAGCCCCGCTGAGGGACCAGGAACCAGGGAGGGGAGAGGTGCTCCAGCTGCTGGCCACTCCTGGCTGCGTAAGGAAGCCCCCGGGCAGTCTTACAACCTTCCTCCTTAGGGTCAGGGGTGGGGGTTTCAGCAGGGGCAAAGGGCACAGCTGGCATATGTCACCGTCATCATGTCCAGGCTGCTCTATGGCCACAAAGCAGCTGCCCCTTCCTTCTCAGTGGTATGGGCGTGGGTGGGAGAGCCAGCAGACCCGCCTGCGCAGCCTCCCCCCCGTGTCCCCCCGCGTCCCCAAGTGGTCCTTTACCCCCAGAGCACCAGCTCTGCACCTTTGGTAGGACCCCTGTGTGCCTCACCTGTCCAAGTCAGAGAGGACCCAGTGCCGTGTTGGGGCTGGCTCCGACTGGCTGGCAGGAACTAACTGTCAAATGTTTAGAAATGTTGCAAGCCGGTCATTAAGCTCTTGGAAGCTTGGAATTGACCACAGTGGCGACAGCTGGCTCCTGATGCATGTCGGGCTCTTCTCCTTTTCCTTCGCTCACCGGCGCAGCACTGTGGAGGACTGCTGTGTGTGAGTCCTGGTTTTGCCCGTCTGTGTCTCTGGGCCCTGTGCACTCGCACCCTCCCTCGGGTGCCCATGAGGTCCCCGAGGCCCGCTGGTCTCCCACTGCGTAGTGGCTGCTGCAGCGTGGGCTGCACAGGGCCGCTCTCCCGTGCCGACTGCAGCTGCTCACAGCATACGCGGGGCCACTGCGGGGCAGGAGAGGGTGTCGGAGCCTCACAGGCCCAGCCTTTGTTTCCGGCCATGCCGGTGCCAGCCTGGAGAGTGACTTAGCCTGTGAGGCTGCATTTCTCCCTGGTGTGTGATGCCAATACCACCGGTCACAGCTTCAACTGCCAGAGCCGTGCCTGTGGCTCCAGGCACAGGGCAGGCGCTTGCTCAACGACAGCTTCCAGCATTTGAACCGGCCTGGTTTGGCTGGGGACTCCTAGCAGAGTTGCTTTGAGATGTTTCCCTCTACCTTCTTCGTTCAACACCACTGGTCTGCACAGGGGCTTGTGGAGCACAGGAGATGCCCCCTCAAGACCTCTGGGTGATGGGAAGAGCCACCTCCAGGGTTGTCCTGGCCTGGGGTGCAGTGATGGGGCAGGTGTGTCCTCGGGGCCCCTGCATCACCCCAAACAGGCTCGGTTGGCCTCAAGCAAGAGCACGTGGGCTCCAAGGTCCTAATTCCGCCAGGATGCTGGCACGTGTACGCCTGGGCGTGGATGGTCCCCGCTGAGTGCGATGAACTTGCCAAATTGGGGCGTCAGTTGTGTGTGGAGGACAGACACTGGCCTCATGTTCGGGTTCAGTAGAGGCTAAGTCCAAAGCTGCCACTCTCTCCTGTTCTGGCAGCACAGGGTCTGGCTTGGGCCTGGACACTCAGCAGGGCCCCCACACTGGCTGCTTTGCTGAGTGACCCTTTTGGACTCCAGAGATGACTCTCTTAGATTAAGCATGTGGTTTTGCAGACTTACTCACACACATTAAGGATATACCTGCGTGTGATTTGCATGCATTATTTCACTTAGATAATACCCATTTTACGAAAGCGGTACCTGAAGTGCAGTGAAGTGACTTGTCCAAGCCTACAAGTAGCAGAGCCAGAATTTGAACGCAGGAGGAGGTCACCCCAGAAGCCACTGTGTCGGTGCCACACCATGCCTGTGGTCCCCAAGCAGCCTCTGAAGCTGTGACCCGAGGTGGCCCAGTCCACAGAACGAGGCCAGAAGATTAGGCTCACGACTAAGCCCCTGGAAAGTTGGGCTGATGCCAGGCCCTCGGCAGCGGCTCCCTGTGTCGCACCCTGGCATTTTGATGGATGAAAAACATTCAAATTTTCCTGTAAAAATGTCTGTTGTGGAAAGATAAGGAAATTCTGGCACACACAGCGGAGACTTCTTAGCTAGTTCATGCAAGAACGGCATGTCTATTTTTAGCCTTGGGGCCGGGTACAGCGTGGCCCTAATCAGCAGCTAAGGTGATACTAGCCAGGCCAGCACCAGCCCAGACCCAGAAGCATGGGCAGGGCCAGCACATCGCCCCCAGAGATCAGACCGGTGTCCGCCAAGGGGTGCAGGTACAGGGACACCGGTCTGACCTCTGGAGGCCATGTGCGCTGGCCGTGGGGGCAGCAGGGGAGCCCCGTCCAGCTCCCAGCTCTGGAGGAGCAGTCCCTGAGTGAGCCTGGTGGACAGAGTCCTCCTTTCAGCCGCCTGGCTCCACTCTCCTTCGTGGGAACCCTTGTCGGAGCCCTGCCTGGGTGCCCTAGACAGGTGGTGGTGGTGGGCAAAGTGTCCCTTTCTGTGGCCCAGTGCAGGCCCACAACTTCCCCACAGAAGGTGTCTTAGGTGCTAGCTGGTTGAAGGGGAAGGTCTGACGATGTTCTTAGCAGGGTTAGGGGGAGAGGTAGGTGCCAGCTGCCCCTGCCCTGGTGCCCCTCAGGCTGGCTCGGCCGTGCTGCTCCACTCCTGGCCAACCTTGGCTCCGCTGCCCCGTCTGAGCCCTCTTAACTCCACCAGGTGTGGCCCCTCCCTGTCTCTTGGACAGGCCACACCTATTTCCTCCTCCTCCTTTGCCAAAATCATCAGCCATGCACCTTGCTCCCCACCACAGACTGGGGGTGCCGAGGGCAGACGATGACAGGTCACCTTGAGACACTCAGGCCAGCTCAGGACTGGACCTCAGGGAGAAAATCAGGGGGACTGGTTCTCCTGGCCAGTGTGGGAGTACAGAGATGGTTCTGTCAGAAGACCACTCTTCTCAATATTTTGGGGATTTGCTGTTTGACTCTGAACGATCTCCCGCCCTATTCTGGCCTTGACATTGCAGTTTCTCTAACTCCCAAGGGCTGTGGCTCAGGATTCTTTAGCATTTGGCTTTCCTTGGGGACCTCTTACCCTCTCCTGCCACCTCTGATCCTGACTTGTCCGGGTGACCTCTGAGCCCTTTCCTGAGCCTGCAAAGCATCTTTCCTTCATTTCCAGGGTTGGGAAGCCCAGAACCTTCCCCATTTCCTTGGGCCTGCCATGGCTGTTGGTGTCCTGGCCCTGCCAACTGTCCAGGAGGCTGTTTGCCTATGTGCACCCTTCCTGGAACCTTCCCCCTCCCAGTCAGCCCCAGGGACCAGAGCACGCAGGAGAAAGGAGGCGTGGGAAATTCAGAGGGTCCACACTCTCTGATGCTGGGCTTTGCAGGCAGAGGGAGCTGGGGTTGCATCTCAGCTCAGACACCAACCCGCTTTGCGACCAAGCCTATCACCTCACCTCTCTGGGCACCTGTGCCCTTCTGTGATGGGAGGGAGGCAGTGTGATTGTGAGATTCAGGGAGACACCTCACGGTGTGCGCTGACCACAGGGCTTGCTCCCAGCCCACGCAGGGATGCCTGCACATGCAGACCCACAGCAACCCCCCGGGGGCTCAGATCTGTGGGGAATTTCCTTTTGTGTATGCAAGGGTGGCAGCTGCTTCCCTGGTCTCTGGATGGCCCATCTTAGTCAGGGATGGTGGCGAAAACTTCAGCCTGAGCCCGTCAAGGGCTTAGCACCTTCCCCAGGGCTGCACTATCCCACTTTATGATTCTTGGAAATCTCTCTCTGAGAAAAGGCAAAATTCATTTGCCCTTGGGAAGCCCTTGGCAGTGCTGGGTTACAGTTCAGCCCATGTGAGCAAGGGCCCAGCATTCCAGCTGGGAACTACTGCCCACCCTGAAAGTGATCTTGACAAATAGGAGAGGCAGCGTTGTGGCAGGACCCAGCCCCTCTGCGGAGTGAGTGCAAACGTATGCCGATGCCGTTCTGCGCTCAAAGGACACTGGAAAGGATGCCGTGTCCCCAGGCCTGTGCTAGCAGAGGGGGCACCAACAGCCAGGCCGTCTTTATCCAGCAAGGGAACTTTCTACCTGTCTGCAAGCAGGAGTTCAACAAAATGCAGCCAATGCCTGTAGGTGGGACTGTCCACACAGGTGGCCTGAGGCCTCCACCCTTGTCCCACAGCTGTCCGAGGCCCCTTCTTGCACTACCCTCATCCCTGCAGGCTCCGGCGCTGCTCTTTGCCTCTTAGTGAAGAGCTGTTGGGAATGAGGGACTGCAGCTCCTCCTACCCGTTTCTTGCATAGTGTTAGCTATTTTAAAAGGTTGTCATTTGACCTTTCCAGCAATAAGTGCTTTTGAGGCAGCTTGAAGATTTCAGCTTTAGAGGATGGGCAAGCTGAGACTCAGAGATGTTGCAGGACTTTTCACTTCAATGGGTGTTCTACGTGCCAGCTACTGCCCTGGCACTGGGCAAAGTCAGCAAACCCTTGCCTTGTGTGTTGTGCTCAGTCAGGGAGGAGACGCACAACGAACTGTGGGTGTTACACAGCGTGTTAGGAGATGGTGCTTGAAAAATCCCAGCAGAGTGAATCGGATTTGGGAGCCCGGGCTGGGTGAGGGCAGGAGGTGGGTTACGATTTTATATGGTCAGAGCAAGCCTCAGTGACAAGGTGACACTGAGCAAAGATTCACAGAGGCAGAAGCTTTGCTCAGGTGGAGGCAGCTTTGGGCAGGTGGAGGCCTCGGGAGGCCGCTGCGGCAATCCATCGATAGGTGGCTGCTGCTCACACCAGGGCCACAGCAGGGACAGAAGCGGTCAGATTCTGGACATATGTTGCGTGGCGAAGCCATCAAGATCTCCCGGCCCATCGGGAGTGGAGTGCGGTGGTGCAGGGAGTTGACCGACTCCAGGGCTTTTGACCCGAGTGACTGGAAGGATGGAGTGCGGCTGGGAAGGTGCCGTCAAGAGAGTGGGGGCTCGAGACGAGTCCCGTCCTGGACAGCTGAGTGTGCCATGCCATCAGATACACAGGAGGGACTATGGAGGTGGGACCCCAAATCCTCGAGGGTGTTGTGGGGACCTGGGAGAAGGATTTTGATTTCTCTCATCTCTCTGTTATTCTATGATCGTTTTCTGTCTTCCAGTAGTTTTGGGAACTAGATAGTAGAAGGTGCCTTGCGCAGCAAATGTCATATTTGCTTTGGGATTTGAAAACCGGGATTTTCCCAATCCCAGGGGACCTTTTCTTGAATGCCTTAGGTGGAGCCAGCAACTCCCGCGTGGTTCTCCACAGCCCTTCGTGTGGATATTCACCTGGCGCGCTCCATGGTGTCTGTCCACGCCTCTCTCTCGCTCTGGAATGCGAGGTCCTAGCGGGCAAGCTGGCTTGCTCATCTCTGGGTTTCCCTCCTGGGCTCTTGGGGTGACCTACAGCTGTAGAATTTAGTGTGAGGCTGTGGCACACAAGGATCTCTCAGGGACAACTGCCTTTACTGGGGAAGTCCTGAACATCTTTTCCTGTGGTTATTACTCTTTTGTGTTTCCTCTTATTGTGAATTGCTCACTGTAGTGTTTGCCCATTTTTTCCTATTGTGCTGTCTTTTGCATTTTAATTTGTAGGAATTCTTTATATATATTGGCTACTAATTTTTTGTTATAAGTTGCAGATATCTTCTCCTGATAGTGGCTTGTGTTTTTATTTTGTTTTTGATATCTTTTATTTATAGAATTTTAAAATTTTATTTTAATCAAATTCATTAATCTTTTCCTTTATGATTTGTTCTTTTTGTGTTCTTTGATAAATCCTTTTTAAAAAGTTTTTTCACAAGCAACTTTCATTTTTACTTATTTATTTTTTTCATTTTTTATTTAAGTGGATTTAGGGGGTAGCAGTGGATTTTTGTTGTGGATTAATTGCATAGTGGAGAAATCTAGGCTTTTAATTTATCTGTCACTGGAATAGTAGTGTACATTGTACCCAGTAGGTACTTTTTTATCCTTTCTCCCTCCCACTGCTAACTTCAGAGTCTCCAGTGGCCATTAAGTCACTCTGTGTGACCATGCATACCTATTGCTTAGTTTCCACTTATTTATTTATTTATTTATTTATTTATTTATTTATTTTTTGAGACAGTCTCTCACTCTCTTGCCCAGGTTAGAGTGCCGTGGCATCAGTCTAGCTCACAACAACCTCAAACTCCTGGGCTCAAGCAATCCTTCTGCCTCAGCCTCCCAAGTAGCTGGGACTACAGGCGTGCGCCACCATGCCCGGCTAATTTTTTCTATATATTTTCAGTTGGCCAATTAATTTCTTTCTATTTTTAGTAGAGACGGGGTCTTGATCTTGCTCAGGCTGGTTTTGAACTCGTGACCTTGAGCGATCCTCCCGCCTTGGCCTCCCAGAGTGCTAGAATTACAGGCGTGAGCCACTGCACCCAGCCTTAGCTTCCACTTATAAGTAAGAACATGTGGTATTTGGGTTTTTCTTCCTGGGTTACTTCACTTAAAATAATGGCCTCCACTTCCATCGAAGTTGCTGTAAAAGACATTATTTCATTCTTTTTCACAGCTGAGCGGTATTACACACACACACACACACACACACCACATTTTCTTTATTCAGTCATCAGTTGATGGGCACTTAGGTTGATTCCATATCTTTGCAATTGTGAATTGTGCTGCGATAAACACACGAGTGCAGGTGTCTTTTGGCCGTATGACTTCTTTTCCTTTGGGTAGATCCCCAGTAGTTGGATTGCTGGGTTGAATGGTAGATCTATTTTTAGTTCTTTGAGAAATGTCCATACTGTTTTTCATAGAGGTTGTACTAATTTTTTTTGGCTTTTTAATAATGGCCTTTCTGATTAGGGTGAGGTGGCATCTCGCTGTGGTTTTAATTTGCATTTTCCTGATGATTAGTGATGTTGAACATTTTTTTCATATGTTTGTTGGCCATTTGTATATCTTCTTTTGAAAAAAGTCTGTTCATGTATTTTTCTTACTTTTTGATGGGGTTATTTGGTTTTTTTCTTGCTGATTTGTTTGAGTTCCCTGTAGATTCTGGATACTAGTCCTTTGTTGGATGCATAGTTTGGGAATATTTTCTTCCATTCTGTCTATGTATTCTGTTGATTATTTATTTTGCTGTGCAGAAACTTAATAGTTTAATTAAGTTTCATTTATATATTTTTGTTTTTGTTATATTTGCTTTTGGGGTCTTAGTCATAAATTCTTTGCTTAGGCCAATATCCAGAAGAGTTTTTCCTAAGTTTCCTTCTAGAATTTTAATGGTGTCAGGTCTTACATTTAAGTCTTTAATCCATCTTGAGTTAATTTTCTATGTAGTGAGAGATAGGGATGCAGTGTCATTCTTTTGCATGTGGCTTCCCACCATTTATTGAATAGGGGTTTCCCAGCACCATTTATTAAATAGGGTTTTTTTCTACAGTGTACATTTTGTCTGCTTTGTCTTAGATCAGTTCATTGTGGATGTATGGTTTTATTTCTAGGTTCTCTATCCTGATCTATTGATCTATGTGTCTACTTTTATGCAAGTCCCATGCTATTTTGGTTACTATAGCCTTGTTGTATAATTTGAAGTCAGGTAATATGATGCCTCCAGATTTGTTCTTTTTGCTTAGGATTGCTTTGGCTATTTGGGCTCTTTTTGATTTCATATAAAATTTAGGATTGTTTTTCCTAATTCTGTGAAAAGTGATGTTGGTATTTTGATGGGAATTGCATTGAATCAGTAAATCACTTTGGGCAGTATGGACATTTTAACAATATTGATTCTTCCAATCCATGAGCATGGGATGTTTTTCCATTTTTTTGTGTGTGTCATCTATTATTTCTTTCTTCAGTGTTGTGTAGTTCTCCTTGTAGAGACCTTTCACCTTGTTGGTTAAGTATATTTCTGACAGGAAAAAACCCCACCCCAGGGCCCCATGGCGGAACTCACTGTTGATTAGATACTTTTTGAATCCCACTCCTGATTGGATGTTAAAGCTTGTTGCTGATTGGATGTTAAAGCTTGTTGCTGATTGGACACTTTCTGAATCCTACCAAGGGTATAAAAACTGGAGGAGAACAAAGAAGAGGGGCTCAGAATTTGGTGGCATGCACTTCTGAGCCCGCCGGTGGAATAAAGGCTTCTTCTCCGACTCTCTGTGTGCCGCTTGGTTCTTTCCCTGGTTGATCACTGTAACACTAGCTGTAACACTTGCTGTTAACACTTCCTGGTACATTTTGGTTCCCTGACCAGGAAAGCCAATGGTGCTGGCTCCTTGAAGCCACCGGATCGGGAAGAGCACAGCAGACGATGGGACCTCTACGGTTGAGACGAGCGGGTGCCCAACCACTGTTTGTGGAAATCCTCGGGAGCTCCCACTGGCTGCAGGGCCTCAGACTCATCCGGACACTCCAGAGGGAAGGACCAGTCAGACCAAGGCCAGGACGTCGGACAAG
>VBSM01003020.1:1878152-1889388 GCA_008086735.1 Cheirogaleus medius
ACACTTGCTGGAACATTTCTAGGGTTTTTTTTTTGTTGCACTTATTGTAAATGGTATTGAGTTGTTAATTTGATTCTCAGTTTGGCTGTTATTAAAATATAAAAATGCTACTGATTTATGTACATTAATTTTGTAACCTGAGACTTTGCTGTATTACTTATCAATTCTAGGAGTTTTTTGGAGGAATCTTTAGGGTTTTCTAGATATAAGGTCATATCATCAGCAAATAATTTGACTTCTTCTTTTCCAATTTGGATGCCTTTATTTCTTTCTCTTCCCTGATTGCTCTGGCTAGGACTTCCAGTACTGTGTTAAATTGAAGTGATGAACATGGGCATCCTTGTCTTGTTCCAGTTCTTAGGGGGAATGCTTTCAACTTTACAGCATATATTGTAATTTTTGCTGTGTGGCTTTGTCATATACTGCTTTTATTATTCTGAGGTTATGTTCCCTCTAGCCTAGTTTGTAAGAGTTTTTATTATGAAGGAGTGCTGGATCAAATGCTTTTTCTGCATCTATTGAACAATTCTGGTAACCCTGGGATGAAACCCACCTGATCACGGTGAATTATATTTTTTTAATGTTCTGTTGGATGCAATTTGCTAGTATTTTTTTGAGGATTTTTCCATCTATGTTCATGAGGGATATTAGTCTGTAGTTTTCTTTTTTGTTGTGTCCATTTGGTATCAGTGTGATACTGCCTTCGTAGAATGAGTTAGGGAGGATTCCCTCCTTCTCAATGTTATCGAACAGTTTCAGTAGGATAGATACCAGTTCTTCTTTGTAGGCTTGGTAGAATTTGGCTGTGAATTTGTCTAGTCCTGGGCTTTTTATTGTTGGGAGGTTTATAAATTAATGATTCAGTCTTGCTATTCATTATTGATCTGTTTAGGATTCCTATTTCTTTCTGATTTAAGCATAGGAGGTTTTGTGTTCCCAAAAATTTATCCATGTATTTTCTAGCTTGTGTCTATAGAGGTGTTTGTAATAGTCTCAGATAATCTTTTATATTTCTGTGGCATCAGTTGTATTGTCTCCTTTTTTCATTTCTGATTGAACTTATTTAAATCCTCTCTCTTCTCTTCTTGGTTAATCTACCTGGTGGTTGTCAATTTTATCTTTTCAAAGAACCAACTTTTTGTTTCATTGATCCTTTGCATTTTTTTGTTTGTTTAAATTTCATTTAGCTCTACTCTGATCTTTGTTATTTCTTGTTTTCTGCTAGTTTTGGGTTTGGTTTATTTTTGTTTTTCTAGTTCCCTGAAGTGTGACATTAAGTTGTTAGTGTGTGACTTTTTTGTCTTTTTGATTTAGACATTTAGTGGTATGGATTTTCCTCTTAACGCTGCTTTCTTTGTATCCCAGGGATTTTAGTAGTTTGTGTCACCATTGTCATTCGATTCATAATTTTTAAAAAAATTTTCATCTTGACTTCATCAAAGCTCACTGCAGCTTGAACTTCCAAAGATTGTTCAGCAGCAGGTTGTTTAACTTCCACATATTTGTATAGTTTTGAGAGTTCCTCTTGGAATTGATTTCTACTTTTATTCCACTGTGGTCTGAGATGATATGAGGTATTATTTCAATTTTTTACAATTTTCTGAGACCTGTTTTGTGGCCTAACATATGGTCTATCTTGGAGAATGTTCTGTGTGCTGATGAGAAGAATGTATATATATTCTGCAGTTTTGAGGTAGAATGTTCTATAAATGTCATTTAGATCCATTTGTTATAGAGTATTATTTAAGTCCAATGTTTCTTTGTTGATTTTCTGGGCTTTTTGCACTACATACAAAAATGATGTATGTCAAAATTGATCTGTCTAGTTCTGTCAGTAGAATGTTGAAGTTCCCTACTATTAATATGTTGCTGTTTATTTCATTTCTTGGGTCTAGTAGGATTTGTTTTATGAATCTGGAATCTCTGGTGTTGGGTGTATAAATGTATAGGATTTTATATCTTCTTTTTTTAAATTTTTTTTCCTTTTATTTCATCATATAATGGATTTTATATCTTCTTGTTGAATTGATCCCTTTATCACTCACTGTATGATGACCATTTTTGTCTTTTTTCACTGTTGTTGTTTTAAAGTCTGTTTTATCTGACATAGCTACTCCTGCTCACTTTTGGTTTCCATTAGGTGTAATATTTTTTCTTACCCCTTTACTTTGAGTCTATGAGAGTCTTTACAAGTTAAATGAACTTGTTGGAGACAGCAGATGTTTTGGTTATGCTTTTTAATCCATTCTAACAATCTATATCTTTTAAATGGAACATTTAGACCATTTACATTCAATGTTAATATTGATAAGTGAGGTAGTGTCCAGTCATCATGTTGGTCATTACCTATTTGCTTTGTTGCGGGGTGAGAGTAGTTGAGGCAGGCCCATGAGGAGATCAGCTGCTTCTTCCCACACAGCCAAGTTGCTAAGATAGGGGTCACCACAGAGGATAAGGAAATTGATAGGCAACAGAGAGAAATAAAAGAATACACAGAGACTAAGGTATAGTTTATAGTTTTATATATATAAAAAGATCAGATATAACACAGTGGGGAGTACCTAGGAGACTGGCATATCTCCATAAATGCCAGCAATGTGGTTAGATTCATACAGGTTTTTATAATCACAGACAACATTACCAGTTGTCAGGGTAACATATTTGCATATCAGGGAATGCAGTTGCTAGGGGATACAGGTAATGTGTTAGGGTCAAAAGTCCTCTCAAGGGGCTTCTAATCTATCTAGGTGAACAAACAGGTACAAAGTCTTTTAGATGCTAGCTTCTAAGTTCTAAGAGGTAATTGTCAATTAACAAAGGTAAAACAAAAGAGGTATAGTGACTCAATATTTCTTTGATTAGTTCTGGTGGACTTAAAGGTAGACAGGAGAGAGCAGGAAGCCCATCTCTATAAAATAGGTTGTTTATAACCACCGGGGCGCATCTCTGGGCAAAGTGCACTCATTGTCTCTGGCTCCCATCCTGTGGGCCATGTTTGCCTTGCCTTGTCTTTCAAGACACAGGGAAGCTCACAGATTTTGAGATACCGGGAAGCCTTCCTGGAAAGCATCCCTACCGGAGATTTGAGAGCTCTCCCATGATAGCAGCCTCTAATAAGTGAACCATTGAGTCCACATGTTCCTTCCGGGCAAAACCCTGCCAACTCCTGTTTCTGTCTTTAATATAGTAATATTGGGTTATACAATAAAATAATGGTCTTATGAGCCACATCTCATTAATTCCTCAATCATATTTTCCCAACACTTTGTATTCTCCCTCGTGTTACTATTTTACAGGAGCTGCAATTTTTTTTAAACAATCTATTACTTGCTTATTTATTTAATTTTTAGAGATGGAGATCTCACTCTGTCACCCAGTTTGCAGTGCAGTGGTGTGAGCAAAGCTCATGGCAGCCTTGAACTTCTGGGTTCAAGTGATTCTTCTGCTTCAGCATCTTGAGTTGCTGGGATTACAGGTGTGAGCCACTGTGCCTGAGTTTTTACTTTTGAATATTTTTACAGTGGTGTGTATCAACTGTTCTCTTCAGTTTTTAGAGCTCTTCTGAGCATTTCCTGTGGGGGAGGTCTAGTGGTGACAAATTCCTTTAAAATTTGCTTGTCTGGGAAAGATTTTATTTCTCCTTCATTTATGAAGCTTGGTTGTGCATCATACAAAATTCTTGGCTGGCAGTTATTCTGCTTAAGAATACTAAAAATGGGACTCTGTTCCCCTCTGGCTTGTAAGGTTTCTGCCAAGAAGTCTGCTGTTAGTCTGATGGGTTTTCCTTTGTAAATTATTTGATGCTTTTGACTCACAGCTTATATGATTTTCTCCTTTGCTTTGGCTTTAGCTAGACTGATGACTGTGTGTTTTGGTGATATCCTATTTGCAATAAATCTTCCCAGAGCTTGTTGACCTTCTTGTGTCTGGATGTCTAAATCTCTAGCAAGACCAGGGATGCTCTCTGTGGGAGCCACATGTGCTGGCTGCTTCTAGTTTACCATCTTGGCTGGAAGAAAGAGCCTTCTTTATAGCAAGATTGTAAAAGATATTCTCCAATATTTTCTTCTTAAGGGATTTTAAATTCACTTTGAATTTATTTTTGTACGTAGTGCAGAGTAAGGATCTGTTTCTATACTTTCCTATTCGGATAACTGGTTGTTTTGGTATTATTTATGGAAAAATCTGCTCCTTGTGTTTTTAATGTCTGCTCCCTCATACATTGTTTCCAGGTATGTGTGTATGTGTTTCTGGGCTCTTTATTATGTTTCACTTTTCTATTCGATGGTCCCTAGGCCAATACCACAATGCTTTAATGACTATAGCTTTATTATCACTTCTGATATTTGATAGGATAAATGTTCCTATCTGCTACTTTTTATTCAAAGTTTGGTCATACTCTTGGCCCTTAGTTCTCCAGATATATTTCAGAATCATAACTTTGTCAAATGCTATGAAATATCCTGTTGGATTTTGATTTGAATTACATTGAATTTATAGCATAATGTGGGAAGAATTGCTATCTTTATGATATTGAATTTTCTCACTCATGAACACACTAAAAATCTTCATTTATTCACATGTACCTTAATTTTCTTCAATGATGTTTGAGAACTTTATAAAGACAGGGCTGCAGTTGTGCAAGTTGTGTACCTTGGTCTATTGATGCCCCTGGAGTCATATGGTGTCCAAGTTTATGGCTGCTCAGGACAAACATGTATACAAGTCTTACATAACTTTTCTCAACTTTATTCCTAAGTATCTTCTAGTTTTTGTTGCAATTGGGAGTTGTATCTTTCAAAAATTTAGTTTTACGTTTAATGTTGCTGGTGCGCACACACACACAGAGGTACACTCACACACATGAACAGACACATTATCTTTTATCGTGTGAACTTGCTAAACTCTTCTTAGTTCTAACAGCTTGTAGATTTTTGGATTTTTCTGTGTAGATAATCATGTTATTTGCAAATAATAAAATATATGTTTTTTCCTTTTTAATCCTTATATGTTTTTCCCCATGGTACTGGCTAAGACCTCCGGCACGTGGTGAATAAAGCAGTTGCAGTAGGTACTTTTGTCTTTGACTTTAAATACATCAGGCTAATGTTAAGCATGATGTTTTCACTGGATTTTTTGAGATAGCCTTTATCAAGTTAAAGAAGTTCCCTCCTATTCCTTGTGTGAAGAGGTGCTTTACATTGAATTTTTAAAATCTATTTGTAGTGAAATTATTTTCCATTTCTTCAATCTTTTAATGTGCTGAATTACATTGATATATTTTCTAATATTAAATCAATCTTGCTTTTCTGGAAGCAACTTGGTCATGAAATATTGTGTTTATTTTTACTGGGTTTGGTTTATTAACAATATATTTATGATACTAGTATCCATGTTCATGAGTATAACTGATCTATAATTTTCTCTGTTTGTATTTCCTTGTCTAATTTTGATATCAAGGTTACACTAGTCTCACAAAGTGAGTTGAGGAACTTTCTCTTTATGCTTTGGAATAGGCTGTGTAATAGTATTATCTATTCTTGACTGATTTTTAGGACTTACCCTAAAACCATCTGGCATCTGAGCTTGATTTAAATCTTTCTCTACCTCTGTCTCTCTCCGTAGATACTTAAACATTGATTCAATTCTTTTGATTGTTATGAGTCTATTTAGATTTTCCATTTCTTCTTGAGTCAGTTTTGGCAAATAGTCATTTGTTAGAAAATTACCTAAGTTATCTAAGTTTGCATGAAGTTTTAAGCAAATCCTATGATTTTTTATTATTTTTTCTTTTTAAATTTCATTTTCTTTTTCTTTTTCCATGAAAATATTACTTCTTGCAAAATCCTCTGATTTCTTAAATTGCAGTCCCATTTTTCATTTCTTTTCCATCAGTTTCTGCTCTTTGTATTTTCTCCTTTCTGCTTTCCCCAGTTGCAGTGCTAGTTCCTCATTATTGAGCTGGTATCTTGTTCATCCGTCCTCAGGCCTCTCTTACGTGATATAAGCATCCAAGACTGTAAGTTTCTGTTTAACCACTTCGGTCCGGTGCTCACCGGCCGCGAAACCTCGCCCACGGCCGGCACTCACGGTCCGCACGGTAGTGTGTGCTGTGCATTGACGACGACTCCGTTTTGCTCGTGTGATGAGGAAAGCTTTAAAGTACTGAAAGCTTGTTTTACTTTACAGGCAGCTTTAGGAAAATAACTATAATAACTCCTACCAAGGACTTGTTAAAAGGTCACAGATTCGTAGTAACTTATTAGCTGAACGTATACACTGCAACTGCAGAGATAAAAGCTGTAAAAGTAAAAGCTTTCGGCTGTCGACTAAAGTCGACACTCGGCTGTATGCGTTCATATCATGGCTGTCGCCTAAAGTCCATGCTCGCTGTGCGTATTCATCTGTGGCTGTCAACTATAGTCAACGCTCGTACCGAAGTGGTTGAATATGACCATAAGTTTTGACATACAGTATTTTATTGTTGTTTAATTTTAAGTACTTTCTAATTAACATTTAAATTTGTTTTTCAGTCCATGAGTTATTCATAGGTATGTTTCTACATACTTAAATTTATGTGTTTTTTGTTTATTTCTATTTACTTTTTAAATTATTGATTTCTGACTTATTTGCATAGTACAGGATCTTGAAATTTGTTGAGACTGGCATTTGGTCTAGTATATGATAAATTTTTTATTAAAATTCTGTGTGTTATTGAGAATTATGTACATTCTTTGATTGTTGTGCTGTGTAGTTGTCCAATAGATCAAGCTTGATAACTGTGGTGTCCAAATTTTCTATATCCTTGTAATTTTTGCTATACCTCATCTGCTAATTAATTACTCAGAATGACTCAGAGTGACTTAGAATCTTTTTGTATAATTGTGGATTTTTTGTTTTGTAATTAGGTCAATTTCATTTTACAGTGTAGTCTCTACTTCTCTTAATAATACTTATTTTTTTGGTTAGTATTTCCCTGTGACAGGTTTATAGTGTTCTTAACTTTTGATTTTCCTATCTCATTATGTTTTAGACATAAATAGGTCTTGCAAACCTATTTCTGGATTATTCTTTTAATTCAACCCAATAATCTCTGCTTTTTAAGCAGAAAAATTTAGTTGATATATATTTATTGTGATTACCAATCTATTTAGGCTTCTTTCTAGTACCTTATTGCACCTTATTTTTTGCTATTTGTTTTGCTTTTTCTGTGACTTTCTCCTTTCAATTCTGATCTTTTATTGGCATGGTGCTTTCTTATTCCTCTTTTTCTTCTCTACTTGTTTGAAAGTTATGCATTCTCTTTCTATTCATTCTTCATTAACTTTTCTTTTTCTTACATGTAAACTTTTAACATGTCAACTTAGCAAAGTCCAAAATTCATCATCCCTGCTCCCTGACCCCGGATGCTATGAGGACCCTAACACTGCGTTAGCTCTGATCATCCGCCTTCTGTTTAACTTGCTCACTCATTGTCACCTAGGTCACCCCAGTTGATTTCCTCATAGCAGCTACTTTGCACCTGCTTCTCTGCTCCATCCACAGTGTCTAGCACAGTTCCTGACACGTGGTAGCTCAGCGAAGGCTGGATGGCTGGACGTTGTTGCTATCATTCTTTAAGTCCTGTTATTTTGTACTTCCCACAGTAGTCATCATTATTCCTATTGTTTTACATTTTCATGTCTTCCATGAGCTAATACATTCTTTTCATTAAGAACACAGCAAGAAATATTTCTTATGAAAGGAAATGCATTCTCTCCCAAGCGTAAGGGTAAGTTCTACTTTGATGAGTCACATCCCTGGGTCCCGAGGTCACTGCACCTTCCAGTTGTGGTTCGTTCACCTCACAGAGCACCTGCGTTTGGGGCTTTTCCAGAATTCCACAGCTGGGAGGAGTCTTGGCGATGGTGTATGCTCCACTGGTGCATGCGTCTGCTGGGGGGAGAATGAACCTCTAACGTGTGCCAGGAGTTTTAGTACAGGGATCCGCAGTCTCCTGCCTCGTTCCTGCTTCATTGCTTCCCCCGTGCTACTGGTACTTTCTCACCAGCGTGCAGATGTGCGGCGATTTCCCCCATCTGGGAAACCGTCCTGGCTGGAGCTCTTCCTCCTCCAGACGCAGCCAGGCAGGGGCCACACTTTGAGCTGGAGCTGGCGAGGCTGCACGTGGAGTGGCTGCCTCACAGGGGGTGGTTAGAGGCCACACTGAGGCTCTTGGTGTTCTCCCTTTGCTCTGCAGCTTTGGGAGGGCCCGGGGCCCTGGGCCATTTATCACCTTTGGAAAAATCAGGGGAAGAGGTTGGAGTGTGTCCTTACCTGGTGTCTAGGTAGGACCTGTGGTCCCTCTGCTGCCCAGACTTTTGGAGTCTGCAGGAAGCTAGGCTCACATTCCAGACATGTGTTACCTCTGGGACCCAAGAGGAGGTGGCAGTGCAGCCAGAGAGACTTTCTGCAATGTTCCTGGGGCTCAGAGAAGCTGAGCTGTTGGGGGACGTGGAGTCCTAGATGGCCTGGGATTGGCAGTGCAGTATGGGGAGGGGACCTGCTTATGAGAGAAGGGTCAACCCCCAGGGGTGTGTGGGCCCCTAATACAGGCTGTGGACAGCTGCTGTTCTGTGCCCTGCCGAGGCTCCAGCTTAGGCTCTGTCGCCTTGGTGCCAAGGCTCTGGCACCTCCAGAGTGCCAGGGCTCACTGCTATCCCCCAGCTAATGGGGTCAGAAAGCTCAGGCTGTGGCCCCCTCCTGAGCTGGGGTGGCAGGCGGTGGGGACAGCTTTTTAGGTCCGGCCAGACCTCCCCCTGGCCGCAGTGTGACCTCCTCAAGCCTCGCCTCCCTCACCTGTCCCCTCTGCTAAGAGGCCAGGAGAGGGAAGAGGAGTATGTGTGTGAGAGCCCGGCACATGGCAGGCGCCTGTGGGTGGGCTCTCAGTCCTGCCCCTGCGAGTGGGATTGCAGCCAGGCCAGGCCCTCGGCTGAGTCACCTGCTAGCACAGTTAACAGCCTCGGCTCTCTTGCCCTCCCAGGACCACTGAGAGAAGCGAGTGGAAGAGTGGGCTTGAAAACGCTCCGTCCAGACCCAAAGCCCAGCCTGCCACCCCCACCCCGCCCACCAGGCTGGGCGGCATTCCTCCTCTTCCACCCACTGAGCCCTTGCAACCCACTGTCCTCTTGACTTTGACCGCTGCCCCCCGCTGTTAAGAGCCAGCACATGAGTCACCTTTCCTGGGGACCCCTGGCCAATCTGCCCCTGTCAGGACTGGCTGTAGGCCCTTCCCTGCCCTGAAGTCCCCCTGCCCCTGCCACCTGAAGCTTGTCATCTCTGCTTTGCCCCTGGTCTGTCCTCGTGGACAAGATCGGGGTCTGGTTCTGACCCAAATCCTTGGACTTAGCACAGATCTGACAGGAGACCCATAATGGCTTTTTGAACAAGTGGCCTCACACGGCCTGTCGAGACGTGAGCCGTGCCCGAGCGGAGCCAGCGCGGGCGAGAGGCGGCACGGGGCCTGAGCTGGCCCTCCCTGGGTGTGAAGGTGTCCTGGGGTTTCCAGGCTTCCAGCCACCCTGGTGGCTCCAGCCCTGCACAGAAGGAGGGTCCGAGGGCCAGACCCGAATCCCTGCCCTGCCCTGGACTCCGCTCCGGAGTCCTCTTTGTGAGCTGCACCAGTTCGCACAGACTGGAAGCTGAAAGGTGAAAACAAAGAGGGCTCTGAGGGGTTTCACTGTCATCCCGCACGTAAGCAGCATTACGGGAGACGCTCTGGGATGGTCCCCACTTCCTCGCCTCACCTCTGTCCTGTAGCCGCTCGCTGGCCTTCCTCCCCACATCCCACCGCGGCTGGGCTGGGGCCCGCCGCCCGGACCCGCGCTCTCCGTCCTCGCAGCAGCACACCAAGCGACGGCCCAGAAGCGTCTGCCTCCGCGTCCTTCTCGGACTCTCACTGAGGCTCATCCCATCTCCCCGTCCCCGCGCTCCCCTGGGCTCTGCCAGGGGCTCGTCCATCACGTGGCCTGGAGCACCGCGGTGTGTGTGTGTGTGTGTGTGTGTGTGTGCGCGCGCGTGTGCTGGGCCCTGTCCTCACGGCTCTCAGCCTTCCTTGCTCCGGGTCACCTCTCCTCCTAGGAGACCTTGTCCACTCGTGTAGCATCCCCGGCCAGTCGTTCACCCCCCGACCCGGGCCATGTGTCCCCTCCCGCCCAGCCTGCGTCCCATGCAGCTGTCTACGTCTACCTGACACCTCTTCTTGGAGTGTCCCAGCAAGGCCCTGAGTGTGTTTAAACTACACGATGCTCCCGCTGGACCTGCCCTGCCCTTGTCCGCTGCGTCAGCACAGGGCACCGTCCTCTACCCCACCCCAAGGCTCTCCCTAGCCTGTCCCCTCTCCGTCCACACTCAGTCCCGCGTGGCTCCCCTGCTTCTGTTCCTGCTGTGCCTGCTGTTTGCACCTCTGCAGGAACGCTCTGCTTCAAACTCCCTCTTCTCACCTGGACGGACTCGCTTGCCTTCCTAATCCACGCTCCCCAAAGCAACTTGTTCAAAATGCAAATTGGATCAGCCAGGCTCCTACTTAGAGCTCTGGTCTTTGCCAAGGTCTGATGATGAGATCTGGGTCCTTGGTGTGCCTTGCACCACATTGCCCCTGCTCACCGTGTTCTCACAGAATGTCCCCTGCCCCTCCCACCTCCACCTGCTCCTGCTTACACACCTTGGCTCACCCTGCTGTGCCCTCAGACCAGGTCGGGACCTGCTGCTGCCCAGGGTCCAGGGAGCTGCTTCTCTGGAGCATGTCAGTGACCACGTTGAAGAGCTGCCTGTGTGATCCTGTGCTGTCTGGTTTCAAACCTGGTCTCCTGGTTTCAATTCCAAGTAAATACTGATGCTTCCCAAGCTTCTCTCTCCAGCCTCGACCTCACCTCTAGGCTGGACACCTACCACCCACTCACCAGCTCTGCTGGGCTGTCCAGAAGGCCCTTTACATGGAACACATCTGAAAAGCAAATTCCTGACTCCCTGCCCCAGCCTGGCCAGTCTCGGCCAATCTCCCCCAGCAGCCATCCCGGCCTCCATGTGCCGAGGCTACAGCCGTCCTCACACTTGGAGTCCATTCTCCCCCGTGTACTCTACCTTCAAAACATGTCCCAAATCCCAGGGGCTTTCTGAGCATATTTGATACCCAGAGTTGATAATTTTTTTTCCTTTTATTTCATCATATAATGGGGGTACAGATATTGTTAGGGTT
>VBSM01003020.1:1891447-1921777 GCA_008086735.1 Cheirogaleus medius
AAAAAAAAAATGAAAAAAAAAGGTAAAATTTAATACACTGCTAAAAGATATCACATTATATTTCCTTAATTATTTAGTTTAAAACAACCAAATAATTATAAAAGGCTAAATTTCAATTTTAAATATATCATTTAAAATCAGTAATATTCCATGAGTGACCTAAAATGTACTTATCATACAAAATATCACACCTCAAAGCTCACACTGCCTCTCTGTCTCACATTCTAAACACTGGTAAGCGTCCCACAGACCAGCAGAGCTGGCGTGACTGGCTCTTGCTCCTGCGTTCATGGCAGCTGTGCCGCCGTGTGGACTCCAAGTGTCCTGTTGGCTCAGGGGCTGGAGACCTGGCCCGATCCAGGGTGGCTCGTGTGATTCTGCAGCCCGTGAACTGAGCTCGAGCCGGTGCCATGTGGGGTCACCTGTGCAGCTGAGAGTTCTCTGAATTATTAATTATTGATTGTGCATGTGGAGCACAATATTGACAAAAGGAAAAGTAACGAAAAGCCACTGACTGGAGGTTTACAGACACGGTATTGCAACTCAGCAGTGACGGCAGCGATCTGCAGAAACTAGGTAAAGCACTTTTTGAGGGAGAAGTATGTTATCAGTGGTGATACTAAGAATTGCATGCACACGGTGACACTAATATTATTAATTGGCCAGCCTTTTGTCAGCACTAGTGGTGTGTTACGTTCTCCCTGGACGATGTGCCCTGCTGTCACCTGGTGGACTGTTCCCACACGCTGCGTTCGTGCCACCTGTGTGATCTGCCCCTTCTCACCGTCTTCACTGCCTCAGTCCTGGCCTCGGCTGCCATGGCGTCTCCCCGGGATTCCTGTCATTGTCACTGTAATGGGATGAATTGTGACTTTCCCCCAAAATTCACATATTGAAGTCTTAACCCCAGGACCTCAGAACGACTGTATCGGAACAGGGCCTTTGAGGAGTAAGTGAGATCACACGGGCGGGCCCTAATCCAAGATCACTGGTGTCCTTATGAGGAGATTAGGACACTGACACTGGAGGGAAGGCCATGTGAGGACACAGCGAGAAGACGGCCATCCACGCAACACGGGGAGAGGCCGCAGGGGGACCAGCCCTGCCCACACCTTGAGACAGGAATCTGCTGTCTAAGCCACCAGCGGCTCTGCCAGTCCTTTCTTGTCATAGCAGCACTGTGGCTCCTGGCTCACACATCCTGCCTCTGCTGTGACCCCTCCAAGGGACCCCAGCGCCAGGGGAGGCGCCTCAGGCCTTATCAGAAAGGCCCCTCCCCCTCCCCCGCTGGCCTGTTCCTCACACCCCGGCTCAGGGCCTTTGTCCTCTGCTTCCTCAGGGGCCACTGGGCCAGGGCAGGGCCAGCCCCCTCAGCCGCCCCTTTATTCCAGAACCACCTCTTCACTGAGGCCTTGAGGAAGCTCACACCCTACCCAGAGCGTCCCTCCTGCTTGTCCCTGGCGGGGCTCCCGTTGATGCTCCTGGAGGACAAAGGCCAGTGCTTATGCTGATCTGAGCGCCTGCCCCGGTGCTGGGCACAGAGGACGCCAGGCTGTGTGCTGGCCCCCACCCGGGGAGCGCGGGAAGCAGCCCCCATGACATACAGCTCTGTCCCCAGCCAGCGCGCAGCCGCCACATCTCAGCCCTGGATTCTGATGTGGCCCGTCCCCTGACTTCACCCCTTTCTGAGCAGACTCACAAACACAGCTACAATTACCGAATCAGTCCCCGAACCTGGCTCTTTCGAAGGGAAGTGAAATAGGATTTTAGAGAAGGGATAGAAATTAAGAGGCTTGAGGGCTGTAGGGTTAGTGGAAGTTTCTGGAAATTACCCCACCTGTGAACACATCTACATACACCTAAAATCTAGACAGAAGGCTTTGGGGCGGCAATAGGGAAGGCCTAAGGAGCTGCCATGCATTTGGGGGCTCAGTCCACGGGAGGGCTGTACCCCCTTTGTTGATGTTCCAGGCACATTTCGACAGCCAGATGGGATTACATCAAGTACCTCAGTGCCTTCCTCCGTCTCTGGCCTTCTTCTGTGAGCCCTCCTCTGGGGGACCTCACCCCTTCTGGGAGGGGCCCAGACTTTCCTGCCTAGGCCATGCTGAGTTGCCAGTGGCCTGGAAAAGCCCCTTGAAGAGAGTGGGCACTTTCCACTTGTCACCTCAGGCGTCCTGGAAAGGGCTTTGGAGTCAGACACACCAGGTCCTTCTGCCGGCAAGGACAGGTAGGCTTTCTCCCCTGAGCCTCGGTTTCTCAGCTATGACCTGAGGAGGACCATGCTGGTCTGGCAGGTGCATGTGAAGGTCAAGGACAGTGTATGGGAAGCGCCTGTCCTGGGTCTGAACTCAGTCAATGCCAGGAACAGCAACAGCGCTGACCACATAACAATGGCACCAGCAGTAACAATGCCCAAGAGGCCTGGTGTCCCAGCTTCAGGAGACAGAAGGAACAGAAGAGGGCCTGGGCACCCACCATTGCCACCTCCTACATCCTGGCAGCCACTGTGTCTGACACTCCCAAGGCCACTGACAGCTCTGGGCCTCTGAGGCCCCCAAGTGACAGGATGGCTGGCTGAGTGCACCATTATATTTACCCTAAGGACTTGAATGCAGCCCAGCCCTGGTGGCCTAAGGCTGGGAAGGTGGGGCCTCCTGTCCCTGGTCCTCCCCTCCACAGGATGGGGTCAGTCTCCTCTGGGAGAGAGGGGCAGTTTGTCTAGGCCAGATGGAGGACCATCATCCACGCCCATTCATGCAAAGCGCCAAGTGCACAGGACAGACCCAGTGCTGCGCTTCTGCAAGACTTTGTTAGTTGAGGGGCTCTGTGCACCACGCTTGGAGCCGGGCTGAAGGAGGGGGAGGCCGGATTGCCCTGCTGGGGGTCACATTCCTTTAAAAGTAAGAATTCTCTCTTGCTGGTGATGGGGTGCTCATAGCATGGGGTGTCTCAGAGGGGATCTCAGATGGTTCTGAATCCCTCTTGGCTGACACCAGCATGGCCTGTCCAGGCCTGAGGAACCTAGAGAGACATGGGTTCCAGGCCAAGTGATGTAGGGAAGCCCTCTGGGCCGGGCCCTCAGAGGGCCATGGCGTGACAGGCATTTCAGTTGCCTGTTCAAGTTTAGTTCTGAAGTCCTGCCCCCCCGCACAGTCTGGCCTGCACCTCTGCACAATCGTCCACGCCGGCCCGCACCACCATGGCTGTGGTCATGCACATCCTCATCCCTCCTGGCCCGAGAGTGAGCTCTGTCCTCCCCATCACCACTTCTCTCCTCCCTGCCAGGAACGAGATCAGGGTGAGGGCTCCAGGGACTGTATCAATGAGGCCACAGTCAGGCCCTTTGTGTCCCTGGCCCTGGAGTGCTGCTGGGGCTGCACAGGAAGAATAAATGGCTTCTGATTGGCCAGAAGGCCGTGCACAGCCTCCAGGGAGAGCAGCTCCTCCTCCAGGGCCCTGGACCATTTGCACAGGAAGTTCTGCTAGATACTTGGGAGAATAGCTGTTATGTAATTAATCCTGGATTAAGGAATGTTTTAGTATACTTCTTCAAATCCCACTTCTATCATTCCATGTATATGAGTCTCAGCTATAAAGAGGATGCAATGCTATCATGATCTTGTGGAGCATAACTTTTTCCCTGCAAAAGATCTTGCCCAGATCATCCACGTCGCTGCCTGTGCCTTTGGCGTGGTCATGCCGACTGCTGTGTGGATTCCACCGTGTGAATGGGCCACATTCTCCTCTGTGTCGTGTCTGGGATATTCCATGTTTTTGCATTGTGGATGCTGCCATGAACCTTGTCGTCTGTGCCTCCTGGTACACTGTGCCAGAATTCCTCTCTGGTATACACCTGGGGGTGGCGTTGCAGGGCCCTTGCTCATGTGGTTGGTCTGCTTTGATGGGCAATGATTGTGCAAGGCCGATGCACACGTGTGCGCTCCCACCAGCAGTGTAGAGGTCTGTGTCGGCGCCTCCCGGCCATCCTCACACCCTTCAGCCTTTGCCAAAGGAGTGTAAGATGGAACTTCACTGGGGCCCTGATTTGCATTTCTCCCATCACTAATGAGGAGCAACATCTCTCCTTATGTGTATTTGTATTTCCTCTTCCCTGACATGCCTATTTGTGTGTTTTAGCCATTTTTCTCGAGTTGTAATTTTTAAAAATATATTGATCTGTAAGAGTTCTTTATTTGCCTCAATTGCCTTCTTGCCTCTGTACTTCAGTTTTCTGCATGGTTTTGGCTCAACTTGCTTCTCTGATTTAGGGACTTCCCGCTGGGTTGGGGGAGAAGTTCCGGGGCAGCCTCTGGCGGGGAGGGCGGCACCGGTGTGTCGGGGGGACTCCGGGGCCTGGGTCTGGGGTAGCCACCCAAGGCTTCTCCACCTCCTCACGGTCACGCACGAGGGAGGTCAGGAAAGGGGTACTCTGTGGCTGGGGAGCAAGGCGCGGCCTCCGATCATTAACTCGCCAATGCAGAGGCCGGGCACCGGCTCCCTGCTTCCGTGTGCTGGGGACCCAACTCCTAATTTTTATGAAAACATTTCAGTGTGTATTTTGAAAACTTCCAAGTGAAAACTTCTTTTTTATCAGAGTTATGCATCTGCCAGGTCGAAAGCGTGGCACAGCCCTACAAGGTCTGCTAGGCGAAGCAGCAGGGCGTCCCGCAGGCCTTTTCCGCGGTGCCGACTCTGAGCGACACGCTGCGCGGCGAAGCTGACTTTCCGGTTTCCGGGCTATCCCTCTCTCCCCTCCCCGAGGGGGTCCTGGCCCCTTCACACCCCACCCGCCCCTCGGCAGGTGGGGCCATGGGGTTCCCGCACCTTCAGTCCCTCCTAATTCTGGGTGGACTGAGAGTACAAAAGTTCCCACACTCCTAGGAAAACACCCATTGTTCTGTAGCCATGGTAACAAGAAGCAGAACAACCGGTTTAAAACTCTTTCAGTGGCCTCAGGAAACATGTTCTCCAGCCAACCAATGAGTGTCAGCCCCTGGCTGAAACTCAGCCACTCAGGGAACGCCCTCACTGGACGCAGCCACGGAGTGGGAGTGCCGGCTGATCAACTGCAGTCTGTCGCCCAGTAGCCTTCGAAGGGGGCTGTGACGTCACCCCTGCCTCCCTAGGGGCTAATCCCTGCACAGCTCTGTTGCTCCTGCAGCTCTGGCTGGCTTGTGAGCAGCAAATTGAGCTTTGCTTTGTGTTTTGGAGTTGAGGATGGTCACATCATTCCTGGCAGGATTAACATGCAGTGTTTACACTGTGACTATGTTAAGGCCTTTCACAGACAATCCCTTTCTTGCATAACTTTTTTGTTTTTCCCAGAGTTAATGATTGCTGTATATTTTTCATTTGCTTAGTTTTCTTTTCCTTTCTTGCACAACCTTTTTTGTTTTACTTGGAGTGAATCATTGGTCTTTATTTTACATTTGCTTATTTTTTCTGTCCTTGTCCCTAATTTAGTCCCAACTCCTCTCTACTGTCAGTGCCTCTTCCTTGTTGGTGTAAATTTCCTCTCACTCTGTTCGGATACATTAGGGGTTCCATCTGTTTCATTTTCCTGCAAAGTCTCCCTGGGCGCCCCAACCTCCCCAGCTGCCCTGGCTGTTCTGGCCCTACTGCGCAGCCACTGTGGGGTCTCCCTTCATTGCTGTCGGGGTGCCTCCTTCGGCTCTCTGCCCCATTGGACCCCTGCTTCCTGCAGCCCAAGGGAGCAATACCCTCGTTTTGTAGAAGCCCATCCCCTGAGAGGATGGAAGGAAGGGCCCGTGGGGGGAAATCTGAGAGATGGCATGTCTGGCAACATTGTACACTCCTACCCCTGATAGTTTGGTGGTACTGTGGGCTGAATTGTGCCCACTCCCATTCCTATGTTGAAGGCCAACCCCGGTACAGAATGCGACTGTATTTGGAGATAAGGCCTCGGAAGGGGAGATTACAGCGAGACGAGACTATTAGGGTGGCCCAATCCTCTCTGGCTGGTGTCCTTATAAGAAGAGATTAGGACACAGACACACACAGACAGAGGGATGACCACATGACGACACAGAGAGAAGGCCGTCTACTGGCCAAGGAGCCAGCAGGCTTCAGGAGAAACCAGATCTGTGACACCTTGACCTCAGACGCCCATCCTCCAGAAGTGTGAGAAAATGAATTCCTGTTTAAGCCCCCAGGCTGTGATGTTGTGACATGGCAGCCCTGGCAAACTAATACAGCTGGTACAGAATTCTCCAACCAAAGCTATTTTCCTTTGGAATTCTGAAGGTATTGCTCTCTTTTCTCCTGTATTCAGAATCGCTAACAAGACTGTCTGGCATTGCGATCCTTGGACCATTGTATCTAACCCACGTTAACTTATTTTTATGTTCCTTCTGAAAGCTTATAGGATTTTCTGCTCATCCTCAGTGTCCTGAAATTTGGGATGTGGTGATGGCGAGCTCCTCTAGTGCACGTGTTTTCAGCTTAAGCTCATTGCTCCCCACTGTCCTGGTTCGGTCCAGCTCTGGGACGCTGAGGCAGGGCTGGTGCCCCAAGAGAGCTTGCAACAGCCCCTCCTGCTAAGTGCGTCTGACCTTGGCTGGGACGTGGTGATTGCCATCTATCCCCACTGGCGTCTCACAGGACTTCCGGGTCCTGCCTTGGTCTGTGGTCATCTGACACCTGGCACATAGTCTGTGTCCTCCCTGTATGAACCCCAGGGCCACATGGGCTCACCTGGGCTGCCGTTGCTCCTTCAGGTAAGGGGCACTGAGGAGACAGACTCAGGCCCTCTCTGTCATGTGCAGGGGGCCCCAGGAAACGAGCCACATGTTCTCACAGCTCTGGGGGTGCCCTGAGCTTGTCTAGGGGTTTTATCATGCTCACTCTTGCAGCTGACTGGGGGTGGAGGCTGAGGGGCAGAAGATCCCCAGCGGTGCCTGTCTCTGCACTGTCCTCTCAGGCCCTCCTCTGTCTCGCCAGGGCCCTCTGCTCTCTGTAGGGGAGGAGCAGTAAGGTGGTCCCTTCCCATTCCACAGCGCACATGGAGCCCCTGTCTCTCGTTGGTCAGAGCCCTTTTCTCCTGCAGTGATGTCTCTGCCCTGGGCTCAGCCATCTCTCTGGGAGGCTGTGGGAGCTGCTACAGGGCTGTCTGCTCCCACTCCTGCTCCTCAGCTGCCTCGCCCTGGAGCAGCCCTTGCTGCTCAGCCCTCCCCAGCTCGCTGTCTCCCCATGACGTCCCCCACGTTGCTCTCCTTCTCTGACCTCCCATGCTGCTCTCCCACTTGTTCCCCTGCTCCAAGTCTGTAGCTCCTAGGCTGCTCCTAAAGATTCCTGACTGGCCCCAGGGCCTTTGCACTGCCTTCCTGCAGTGCTCCAGGCTTGCTGTGGCCCTCCACCCTCTCAGAAAGCACTCACGGAAGTACACACATGGCGCTGGGTGTGCGTGATTGTCTGTGTTTTACTTCACAAGTGGTTTCACGCCACCAAGATGCTGGCTCCTGAAGGCAGGGACCTCACTGCTCTGCCACGTTGTCTCCAGCCCTGACCTCGCTGCAGCAGGGTGGCACTTGGTAAGTTGTTAGGATGCGTGCTGCTTGTGTTAGTGAACTCAGAAGCAGAGCGTTGGCTCATGCCACAGCCTTCTCTCTTCTGCTCTGAAAACCCTTCCCTGGGAGCAGGGCCCACGAGCCCTCCAGGCTGCCGCTTGGCCAGGGAGACACGCAGGCACTCACCCGGAGCTAACAGAACAGCCTTCCTCTGGCAGAGCAGCCACCCACAGTCTGCGCCCGTCAGACCTCCAGCCGTCACCGAGTGCCAGGAGGTTTCCTGTCTGCCCGTCTCCTCCACACCTCTGAGTGTGCAGGGCCCTCCCGCGGCCAGCCCTGCCCCCAGGCTCGGAGGCTCGGCCAGGAGGAGCCCATTCCTGGGCCTGCCCAGGCTCCTGGGCCCTGACCCCCGGTCCATCCCACTCCTCCTCCCAGGTCTGTGCTGACAGTCCCCCACGCCCCGCGCCCACAGCGCCCTCACTGGTGGCTTCTACTTGGCCCTGGCTCCATCCTCCCTTCCCCATAGTTAGGCATGGACCCCGGGTGGGATGTCGGGCACACACTCAAGCATGATTCAACTCGTGGGAGATGAAAACACAGACAACTCTACGGTGCATATGATACCTATGAAATAAAGCCGGAAAATCATCAAATCCCTCGTCTTTTTCATGGGCCGAATAGAGACGAAAGCTGTGTAGGATCAAGTGTTTAAATAAGTTATATATTTTTTACATCTTGCCACCCTGACCGTCTCTGCTAACCCGTTGGTCTGCTGTCCTGCCCGTGAAAGCGGGTAATTAGTAAAGCGACAACACTCCTCCAGGCCTGCCCACGCCAGCCCCGCTGACCCTTCCTGGGCCCGCCAGCCTGGCCCCGCTGCACCTGGTTCTCTCCTGGTTTCACGGAGCGTCCAGATGCCTCCGCTCCCGCCACGTCCCCAGACCCCGACCACGCCCACGCTCTGACGGCTTTCAGCGCCGGGACCTGAGGCTTTCTCTGGAGCAACGCGGGCTGCTCTGGCCCTTGGGAGAGAGGCCCCAAGGATACCAGGGACTAGTGCTCCCCAAAGCTGCCCTCTACCACCGGCTCTCGGGCGTTTGTGTGCAAACGATCCGGCTCCCTCCCCGGGGCGGGGTGATTTTGGGGTGAGGGTTGCCCCAGCTTCCCGTGGGATTAGCCAGTGTGTGCGGGCCAGTGTTTAGCAACCGGCTCTGGGGGGAGGGGAAGGGCCTAATTTCCAGTGTTTGCTGATTTCATGGTGTAGACACTCCCACCACGGCCAGTTTCAGCTACCAAGTGAAGTCACTGAAGTGGGGCTGGAAGGAGGAGCCACACCAGGGGCTGTGATCCCGGGACAGCCGCCCAGGCCTCACTGCGACCGCTGTGTCCCTTTCCCGTCCTGCTCCACTTCCCTGCTCAGGGATCCTGCAGCTCCCAAATGAACTTCCTGCTTCTGAAGCACCCGGGCCTGCGACAGTGCGAGGCCTGGGAAGGCGGCAGAGCTCGTTCATTCCGCAGACGAGGAAGCGCGTGGGGCCCAGAGAGGGGAGGCGACTCCCCTGGGTTCCACGCCGGACAGCTGCGGATCCCGCTTCAGAGGGGCCATTGCCAGACAGCAGGCCGCAGGTGTTCTCCGTCACGCCACCCCCGCAGTTTGACGCCTGCGAGCCGTCTCAGTGCGCGGAGTCCGGGCTCTCATGGGTGGCTGGCAGGCTTGGGAACGTTGTTCTCCGCGTCCGGGCTGAGGGCCCCATGTGCCTGGAGACATGCCCTTCGCAGGTGAGGTGCTGAGGAGCCCTGCTGCCCTGGGTCCCAGCGGGACAGCGGGAGGGGAAGAGTGGGCTTGAGAGAGAGGAGCTGGGCTTCAGAGTTCTCCTCTCCTTCCTCCCCTTCCAGGCGAGCCAGGACAGGAACTGCTCTGCGTGTGGCGCCCCGATCTACAAGGTGGTGACGGTGACGCCGACCTGGACAGCCTTCCCTGGGCACCCTCAGTGCCCGGCACGTGGTGAGTCTCGCAGAGTGGCGAGGGCGAGGTGGCGAGGAGGGTGCCACAGAAGGGCAGTCACAGTGCTTCCTCTGAGCCTGGCCCCTTGTCTGCAAAACGGGGGTGCTGAGCACACACAGGCCAGGCCGGCTGGGGCACGGACGAGCTAACCAGCCTGCGTGAGCGCAGACAGGGGTGACCCGGCCCTGCACAGCAGGCATCTAGATGGTCACCATGTGGCTGCCCTGTCCTGTACTTTCTGGTGGCCAGGGATGTGCCGAGTCACTTTGGAGGCAACGAATGTCCCACCATGTTCGTGGTCCTGAGCATTCAACCCCAGCTGCTCTCATGAGGAATGCGCTGGCCACAGAGCTGCCGTGGCTGGAGCGGACGGTGGGGCTGTGGCGTGACCGCTGTTGTACAGGAACTGCTGATCGTCGCTTTGCTAGAAAAAGGGGCAGGATGTGTGGGGTGCGGGGTTAGATCGCATTTGTGTCCTGCACATTTGCAGATAATAAAACTATGTATTTTTTTTTTAGAAAGTATATACTGATGCAATTCCTCATGGTTAATTCCTCCTTCTTTGTTTTCTGGTGAAATAAATTGCACAATGATTGGTTAACTTGAACTTTTAAACTTTTATCGAGCATAATTATCAACTGTCTACTGTTGGAATTAGTAGGAATTTTTTAAAAATCAAGTGGAATGGCGGCATTTTGAGATGAGGCTGTTCTGGCCAGGGAGGCAGGTGCTTAGGGCAGCCCCATGCTGAGATGCAAAGGGCTCTAGCTCCCCTTGTTCCCAGAGGGCTGTCTTCAGGTTCCAAGGACTCTGTACTGGGGTTACCACATGTGCGGAGGGAGCCGCCCAGCAGGGGAAATGGGAGGTTCGGGCTCACACCCGATTCTGGCCCTCATTGGCTATGTAAATGGGGGCGTTCCTTCAAGCCTGTTTGCTATTGTGCCACGTGGACCGTAACGTCCACGCGGGAGGATGCAAGGACGCAGGAGTCACACGGGTGAAGCTGAAAGCTCCACGCCCTACAAGGGGATATGTGGTATTCACTGGTCCTTGGCTCTTCTCATCTGATCACCCACTGCTTTTATTGCGCACTATGTGTGCACATTCTTCCCAGGCCTGACCCTTGCTCTCCAGGGACTCTGATTTCTCCTGAGTCCATATGAGAAGGGTTCAGATATGGTTGACAATAGTCCACCTGCAGGAGTGGTTCTCACCTGCAGTCACAATTCTAAGTCACTACATGATTACTTTATTCAACCTTCCTGATAGTCTTCTTCCGTTTTACAGGTGAAGAAATTGAGGCACAGAGAGGTTAAGTAAACCGCCCTAGGCTCCACGGCCAGAGTGGCAGAGCCCACTCTCTTAACGCCCATGCTCTGCCGTGTCTTGACAGGACAGTGCTGGTCCAAGCGCGTGTGCTCCTTACACGCAGGGAAGAGGCATGGCGGAGCTGAGGTTGCCTGGGCAGCCCTCCTGAGTACGAGTAGATGGGGTTTCGACAGGCTGAGGGTGGAGCGAGAGCGGAGGAAGGGGCCTCAGCCCCCCCACCCCCCACAGCCCACTGCAGCAGGCAGCCTTCTACCCTTCCTCCAAATCAGACACTCCGTCTGAAGGTGGTGTAGGCTCTGGATCCAAGCCAGGATCCGGGATGGTGTAGTGTTGGGCATAAGGTAGGAAGCAGGCCAGGACTTGTGGAGGCCGTGAGGGTTTTGCTGATGCTCTGGGTGAGGCAGGAGGGTGGAATAAAAGGCTGGAGCCCTACAGGACTGACCATGGAAGAACTTGGGCATGAGGCAGAGAACCAGGGAGTTTAACCCAAGGGCTCTGGAGGTCCTTGGAAGAGTTTCCGGCAGGGGAGTGTGTGATGGGATTGTTTCTTGTCGGGCAGGGGGCACTGGAAGGCCTGTTCATGTGTATGTGGGGCAGGGGGGCGGCGGCTTCCACAGTGTGGTCTGCCCTCCTCCCCCTGCCCAGGCCTGTGAAGCCAGCTGGACCCTCCCAGGCACCACTGGATGACCCCACACCCTGCCAAAGACTTCAGCTCAGACCCACATCTCTCTCTGCATTAGTTTTGTTTTAAATCACACACAGAATAGTCTAGTTTGAGAAAGTCTTCTTGTAGAAAAAATATTTTCATCTTTTGATTATGGGCTCATGGAATTCTTGGAACTGCAATGAGAGAGGAGAGCCCTTCCTGGGCTTGGCATTTTGCGCTTTTCCTAAAATTCTCCCTTGATTTAGGAGCCATTGATCATGTAAGGATGTAGCCTTCTGTAGAATGACTGCTGGTACTTTTTTGTTCTTTTAACTTTTTATTATGAAAAATTATAAGCATATACAAAAGTAGAAGGAATAGTATAATGAACTCTTATTACCTATTATCCTCTCTGAAAAACTAAAAACTGAGCTAAGTATGTAAAACAATGGCAGTTTGTTCCCACCAGCCAGGGGAAACCTTGAACTTCATGGGAAACTAAGTAGAGTATTAAAATATTTATTCAGAAGTTGAGAAGAAAATTAGCCCCATAATTATGACTGGTCCTGTCTAACAAAGCCTAAAAGTAAAGCTTAAAGAGATCAAACCATTTAATATTTCTAAGTAACTAAACTATATCTCAGAACAAAGTTCAACAACATTTAAATAAATACAAAATGTCCAATACCCAGTAAGGTAAAATTTACAATGCCCATCATGTAGTCAGCAATGACCAGGTATTCAATGAAGCACAAAAACATGATGCATAATGAGAGAAAAATCAATTAATAAAAACAGACTCCAAAATGATATAGTTATTAAAATTAGTAGACAAGAACATTAAAGAAGTTATAACTTTATTCCATATGTTTAATAGGTAGAGGAAAGATTGAGCATATTAAGTAGAAACAGAATATGTATTAATAAAAAGCATAAATCAAGATTTTAGAGGTGAACACCAAAATGAGAAGAAAAATACACAGGAGGGAATTACCAACAGATTAAATACTGTCAAAAAGAATAGTGAAATTAAAGAAGTAGCAACAGAAACTACCCAAAATAAAACACAGAGAAAAAAAAAAACAGACTGAAAAATTGTGAACAAGGAGCTATAGGAAACCTTCAAATGGCCTAGAATATGTATAATTGGAGTCCCCAAAGGAGATAAAAGGGGAAAGGACAGAAAAAGTATCTGAAGAAATAAATACTGAATGAAAATTTCCCAAATTAGATAAAAACTATGAAGCCACAGAATCTAGAAGCTCAATGAACCCCAAGCACCAAAAACATGAAGAAAGCTACACCAGGGTATATCATAATCAATTTTCTTAAAACCAGTGATAAAGAGAAAATCATAAAGCATCTGAACCAAAAAGACATATTATGTACAGAGAAACAAATATAAAACGAAAGTAGATTCTTCATTGGGAATATTGCAAGGCAGAAGACATGGAGAGACAGCTTTAAAGTACTGAAAGAAAAGAAGAAATCCATCAACCTAGAATTCTATTCTCAGTGAAAATATATACCAAAATTAAGGTGAAATAAAGACTTTCTCAGAGTACCAAGGATGAGAGAATGTATCACCAGAAGATCTACATTACAAGACATGTTAAAGAAAGTCCTCTAGGCAAAAGGAAAATTATTTCAAATAAAAATGTCAATCTACAAAAAAGGAATGAAAATCATACACAAGAAATGGTAAAGATTTGGGTAAATATAAAATTCTTTAAAATATTTTAAAAGAATAATTGGCTGTTTAATGCAAAAATAATGGCATTGTATTGTGGGACATGTTTTTGGTAAGAAAAATTATAAGGAAGACATGAGAATGTGGTATTAAGTAAAAGGTAATTTTGTGTAGTTTGGAGGTTATTTTAATGTTGTCTTAAGTTGAAGGAATAAAAACAAAGAATGATAGATAAAACTGAATGAATATAAAAGATTAGGGGAAGAAAAAAATAGAAAAAATGGTAAGAGGCTATAAAATGTATGATTGAGATTAGATAGATCTGTTTATAAGGTTTTATTAAAATTAGGTTTAATAATAATATATTGATACAAGGGTAGAATTCATTTTCTTTTGAACAAGATTTTTGTGTATTATTAACAAAAGATTGCAAAAGGTTTTGTTTACCTTTTGAGTAAACTGAAAAAAGTGACCAAATTTCTTTGTCAAAATTATCTTTAACCATGATCATTTTAAGTCTTGTCCTATTTCTTCTTGGGGAGTTCATTCTGAGCTTCACAGTGACTGAGGAACCTATTTCACTGGTCAAATAATTCAGTTGTTTGTAACATGTGGTCTATTTTTCAGCATTTCCATTGTGCATACCGTCCTCAGTCTTCTGGACTGCTGGAACACATAGGTGGGATAATAAAAATCAATTGACAAAGCTTACAGAAACTTTTAACCTTCTCTGTCCTAAGGCCCTTCCACTGGTATTGCTTAACTTATGTGCTACCCCATTTGGAAAACATCAGCTTTATCCCTGAAATAAAAAAAGGAAGGCCCACGCACCTGGATAAAGGAGGCTATGAATTAGCTCTCCTTAAAGGTGAAATTCTTCATTATTGCAAGACCTTATAAAGCTTCCCACTAAAAATTCTAAATTAATTAAAGATTCTTTTAACAGTGACCTCCCAGGAGATAAAGACATCAAAGATCAAATCTCCAGGCTTCCAACCTGGAGAATTTTTTACTGGAGAAGCCATCAAATAAAGGACTCTCTCCAACCACATTGGAAGGGATCATATCAGGCATTGTTAATCAGTCCTTGTGCAGCTAAACTCAAAGTCATGGACTCATGGATTCCAATTTCTCATTTAAAAAAGGCAGTTCTGCCTGAGTGGACATCTTCCTTTACTTGACATCTCCAACTGAAGCTGACCTGCAGCCAATCCCTTGTTCTTCAGATCAGAATGAGAAGTGGAAACTGTTAGAAAGGATCACTCAAAAGGGTAAATGGCTACAAGATGTTAGGAAGACAGACTCCTTGCATGATTTATTTGATTGGTTTCTTTCAGGAACAGGAAGACTTTGTATGTCTGGATTTCAAATTGTTTTGTTAATAATTGTCCTTACTTGTGTCATATTTTTGATTCTTAAATTGATTATGCCTTACATTTCTAGATGTCTAATGTCAACAAAAAAAACTAAAATCATGGTAGCTAGATGCTTAGAAATGATGCAACAGGCCACAGCTCCATTGTCAGGGGATGGCCTGATAGATCCTTTGGCATTGCCCATCAGTTCAGCCTTGAGACCTCACTAATTTCCTAAGTACCTCTCTCCCTCCAAGGTGGGATGAGGCTATCTGGGAACGAGCCTTCCCAGTGATGTGGGACAAATTTACATCTAAACTGTTGATCATCAATGCTTTCAGAAGAGAAAGATGTCAATCAAAAGGGAGAAATGAGAAAGAAAAGGGACTCAGAGCAGTCTGAAGAATGTGAGGTGGGCAAATTCATCAGGCCCAAGGAGACATGAGCATGAGACTTCTGTCATTCTCCTACATGTCTGGGCTTAATAGTTTAAAGTCATTTTTTTTCTTTCCTTTCTTGTAGTTTCCTGACTAGCTGATAAATTATCTGAAATGTTACCACAAATTGCACAGTGTGACCCTCATTCATTATCTTCATGTTTTTGGAATTTGTGATACAAAGAAGAATGTGTGGCCAATCAATAGCTTGTGTTCAACTGACAAACTGCCCTTCTGTTTTCATGTAAAAGCTCACTTGGAACTGCTGATCTTTAGAGCATATGTTCAGGACAACTTGAATCTATGTCTCGTAGATTGCAGTCCTCAAACTTGGCCCAAATAAACTTTCTACTTATATTAATTTTGCCTCAGTTTCTTCCTTTAGGTTGACATTGTTAATTTCTTACAATGACTAACTTATAAATTAAACTGATCATAGGTTTGTATGTATTTATAGGAAAAAAACATATTATATATAGGGTTCAGTACTATCTGCAGTTTCAGGCATCCACTAGGGATCTTAAAACACATCCCCATTGGATAAGGGGGCTACTATAATTATGGCCATGTTTTCTCAATGAATTTTCTGGGTTTATTGTAATATGCTGTTTCATGAAAGGGCTGTATATGCAAAGTGACCGCCATATGCAGAAGGAGCCAGGAAACCAAAGAATGGGGCAGACAAATCCAGTTTGTCGGTATAGGGTGACTTATTGGGGAATTTATGGACAGAAGCATGGTCTTGGGTGGCTGCAAGACAGGTAAATCTATGCACTGTTACCCCTAGAGCACAGGGAAAGGGCATATGTGCTTCAGAGTATGTATAGAAATTTGCTTGTGAGCAGGATTTACCGTAAGTACCTGCTCTTATACAAGGAAGACTAGATAAACTGGAAACATCAGAGGCATTTCTGAAGTTGGGGTTGATCAGAAGTCAACGTGGTGGATTCACATCCAGGATGGAGTTACTGTACTCCCTACATATGCTGATGCAAATATTATATCAAGCAGAGCAATATAATGTACTATGATTCTATTTTCTTTCTTTTTTCACTGAAATTAATAAGTGACTTATCTTTATTTTTCACTGGCTTAGCTTTCTCTGTATTTATTCTTTCCATACCTTTTCATAGTCTTTCCATTACATTTTCCATAAGGTCAATTATATCAGGTTGTCTAATAGTTCTAATTTACATCTTGAATGTCTCCAGCCTCCTTCTCTCTAGGCCGGTTATTCTCCAGGCTGTAGGACTATCTCTTGGGGAGTCTCTTTACTTTCATCTTGAACTTTTTCTGGGATGCAGCCCCTGAATCCTGGACCCCAGGTCCCTTTTCCTTGATTTATTCCCTTGGTTGGACACCCCCTCTGGTAGTTTCACAGGGGGTAGAATGCCAGAGGGCAGGTGGTGGTAGCCCTCACCATGTCTGTCTCTGGAGCCAGCCCGCTCCAGTCTGGACTGGTCGCCCTCTCTGGCTGGCAGAGTTGTCATCTTGGGATCTTCCTTGACCTTTGCTCTGGAGATTCTCTTCCTATTTCTCCCATGTGGGATCTCCTGCAGCCTGGATCCCACGTGTGCCTATTTCTTGGTTTACTCTCGCATTGGTGCACATCCTCCAACAAAGATACACATTATCAGTATCTTCTGAGGAAGGAAGCATGAGATGAATGTTTTTAGCTTTACTTATCTGAAATTATCTTTTTTCTACTCCCACAGTTGATAAACATGTGCCTGAGTGTAGAACTCTGGTGGGAAATAATTATTCTTTAAGAAGGTATTGCTCCCATGTTTTCTAGCTTCCTGGGTGCTTCTGAGGAGGCCAAAGGCATTTGCAAGCCTTAACCCAAAGTATGTGACCTATTTTTTCCTTTCCAAAAATGTATAGAATCCGATTGTATCTCTGCGTTCTAAATGTCACAGTGAGGTGAGCTGGGGCGGGTCTGTTTTCATCCATTTTGCTGGTTATGCAATAGACCCTTCAATCTGGAACTCTTCAGTTTGGGGGGTTTTCTTGTTTATTTGATTTTATCCATTCTGTTTTTTCTGGTTTCTTTTATTCTTTAGAAACTCACTATTTGGATATGCACACTGTCTTGGGCCAGGTTCCCAGAGGACAGATGTTAGCTTAGGTGAAGGTTTGTGTGCAGTGACTCCAAGGAAAAGGATGAGGGTGTTGGGGCAACAGGAGAGGGAAGAGGAGAGGTTTCAGGCAAAGTCCTGTGAAGGGGCTTCAGTTTGACCAGCAGGGAACTCAGGTGTGTAAGCTCTAGTCAGAAATTTCCCACCCTAAGGCAAAGGAGCTGGGCAGAGTGAAAGAAGGGATCTAGGGTTTCCACTGCTTCTCAAGCAGCTTCCAATCAGCCCCCCTGTTTCAGCCCCGTGGTCACTCCTAATTCTATGATAGAAGTTCCTGGTGTGGCCCCTCTGAGCATTTGAGACTTCAGAGTGAGTTGGGTTGATTCTGCTTCTGCCACTGCTGGCCTAGGGTTTCCTTCTTCCAGTTTACTTTCCACCTTTTACAATTTTTTGGTGTTGCATCTCCTCCTGTTTTCTTTGTCCTTGTGGATTTATGCCTTTTAGATTTCCTTACTGTGTTTTTTTTTTTGAAGAGGGGGAGGATTGGGAGGAAGTGAAATTAGGGGTGCATGTTCAATTAGCCATCTTAAGTCACAAATCCTCTGTATCCTTGTCCTTTGGAGGCCACTTAGCCCCTGGGGGAGCAAGTGGGGCCCTGTGTCCATGCAGTGGCAGACTCCAGTGCAGCTGCTATTGCGGCTGTGAAGCCAGGGATGTCCTGGACACCTTCTGGGCCCACGGGGCACATGAAAGCATGTGGGGCCTGTGGAAGGGACCCTGTTGTAGAGGTTGCCTGTGTGGAGGTCTCCATGTAGTCTTGGGGATGGAGGGGGAGAGAGGATGCTCCAAAGAACTGGAGAAGATGGGAGAGGGATGGTGCCCTGCGCTTGTGGACCACGGCCCTGGATTGGTTAGCTGGGCCCTGTATGGCACCTTGGGTCAGCACGTGCTTGATCTCATAATTTCTCACTTTTCACAGGCACCTTCTGAGGTTGTTACTGTTACTCCCCTTTTAGGATGAGGGGGCTCAGGCCCAGACAGGTGGGCAGCATGTCTGCAGCCACAGACCCAGGGCCTGGGGAGTGCCATGAGTCCCAACTCCACACACGTGTCCTTGGTGTGTCTGTGATAACCTGGAGGCAGAAGTTGGGTGTGGGGTCCATGACTGGAGTTTTAGAAATTGTTGAGTTATCTGTATGATTTTAAACATTTACTCGACTTCCCTCTGTACATCCCAGTGGTGAGCGTTGATTCTCTGGCAAAATAAACACTCAGAGGAAAACGAGTTTGAAGAGAGCCCCGTGATTGCTGGGGGCCTGGATGGGCTCATTGAAAACAAGTCATGGCTTCATGACGTCAGTTGCTCTGGGCAGATATGCCGGGCCGCAAGGCCTGGCGCTCTCAAATACAGTGCACTGTGAGCTCCGTGAAACACTTGGCGGCATTTCTAACCACGCCACTGTGGACAGAGTGGAAACACGGCACTGCAAGGAGATGATTGAAATTAGATGGACAGAGCATCTGGGCTCCTGTGCCCGCAGGTTGAGTGGCGAGCTGTGTTTGATTTAGACGTTTTCTAGACCTTGGCTATAGGGCTCTGTTTGTGGCATGGCAGTTCATTTTAACCAGTGACCTAGATCACGGGAGGCAGATGGAAAAAGAGCCGGGAAGAGGGCTGCTCTGTTGAGTGAGAGGTTCCAAGTAGCTACTGGAATGGCGGCTGAGCCAGGAAGGTGGGGCCTTGAAGGCACGGTTGTGGGCCTGAGCCGCCCACATGGAGGATGAGCAGGTTTGTCATGGGACTCAGACACAGAGAGGGTGATGTGAAATGTAAGTTTCCCCAGAGGTTTGTGGCACTTGGACCACAGACAGACTCAGGGTCTCAGAGAATTTAATCCTGAAAGCTCAGGATGGATCTTTCTTCTTTCACAGTGATCCCCACTCACTTTCCCACCAGCCCACTCATCCATGCCCTCACTGCCATCTACTCATCTACCCCAACAATCAAGTCACTGCTCACCCACCCACAACCCATCCATCCAACTACTCAACTGTCAATCCACCCAACCATTCCTTCACCCAGCCGTCCATTCACCCAGCCATCCATCTGTTCACCATCCATCCATTTAGCCATCCATCCATTCACCCAACCATTCCTTCACCCAGCCATCCATTCACCCAGCCACCCATTCACCCAGCCATCCATTCACCCAGCCATCCATTCACCCATCCATCCATTCACCCATCCATCCATTCACCCATCCATCCATTCACCCATCCATCCACCCATCCATCCATTCACCCAACCATTCCTTCACCCAGCCATCCATTCACCCAGCCACCCATTCACCCAGCCATCCATTCACCCAGCCATCCATTCACCCATCCATCCATTCACCCATCCATCCATTCACCCATCCATCCATTCACCCAGCCACCCATTCACCCAGCCATCCATTCACCCAGCCATCTATTCACCCAGCCATCTATTCACCCATCCATCCATTCACCCATCCATCCATTCACCCATCCATTCAGCCAACCATCTACCCATTCACCCAGCCATCCTTTTATTCACCCATTATCCATCTATCCACCTACCCACCTGTCCATCCAGCCATCCTCCTGTCCAGCATCCCAGGCACTGCACTAGGGATGGAGAGCTATTAGACACAATCTTCTTTTAACAAGCTCATAGTCTGTTCAGGGGTGAGCTTGTGTGTGAGCGGGAAAAACAAAGGAAAGAGTCAGAGAGTGTGTTGTAGTAGGAGGTTTTTAGAGTCAAGCAAAAGGCAGAGGAGGAAAGCCACAGAGGAATTCAGGCCATGGCAAGGTTCATGTCTTAGGATCATGTCTTTGGCAGCTCTGAGCAGGTTGGATGAGAAGAGAGCAACAGAGGCTTATGGTTGGTGATGTTCCCGCAGCCTCCAGGAGTGATGACATTGCCTGGGAGACAGGCTGGGAAAGATGAGGGAGGGCTGCAGGGCGAGGTGCTCTGCTTGTGCACTTTCAGACTGGGGGCTGGCACGCATGTGTTTAGCATTGGTTGGATATTTCAAAGTTGGAAGCAGATCAGGCCGAGGCTCTGGCAGCATAGGGGTTCTGGAGGCCAAGACATCATTATTGCCTAGTAGAGGTATTCTCTTAGTCCCCAGGCTGGGCGCCCCTAGTGCTTCATCCTCTCACCCTCTGCGCTTCCCTTGATGCACTCTCCCCTTTTCTAGAATTGTGAGAGCTGACAACAGCCAAGGGTTGGGGAGAGTAAGTGAATTTCCTGCCCGTGAATCACTGGAGGAGCACAGACCACTCTTCGCAGTTCCCCCGACCGGCAGCTACGTATCTGGATAATGTGCAGATTCATTGCCGCCCCGCCATTTTGCACTGAGATATATGTGCAAACCAAAGTGCCCATGATTTGCTTGCAAACATCAAAGGTAGGAAAACAAAATGAAATTGGGCATATTAGGTTATTCGTTATTGAATTCAATGTTTGCAGCTCTTCATTTTTCTCCATCACCCACCTTTCCTATAAATCAATTTAAAAGACTTTTGTTGGAAATATTACTTAGTATCAAAATCTGTGGGCAAAGCCTAGCCATGGCGATCATTTTCCTAGCAGAAGGCAGAGAGATGTTGAGTGGGGTGCTGCCAGGCTGTGCCAGGGCAGCCGTGCTGGAGGGACCTCCTGCCTCTGCCTCTCATGCCACAGCCCCGGGGCAGGAGCGCAGACACACACACACATACATGCACATGCAAGGTGACCCTGAGTCACTGTGCTGTGTGGCCAGTGATTGGGGACTAAAGGCACGAGTCATGGATGTCTGGGACAGATCTGTCTTGTCCCCAAAGGCTGCCTGGCTTGGGGAAGTCCTAAGGGAACCCAGATTCTTTCTAGGAGAGATGCCTGGCATGGCACCTGCCGCTGGGTGCGTGAGGATTAGGGCCACTGAGTTCAGTACTGTGGCTCTCCCCTTCCCAGTCCTCTTCCTGGTGGAGGCACGGGTGGACCAGCCTCCCAGACCACTGCCCGCTGCCTCCCTGCTGCCCCCTGGTGGGGTTAAGCCTGTCTCCTTGCCCCTCCCCCAGTGGTTTTACCCTCTAACTCAGGCTTGATCCAGTCACAACATCACGTTACCCCTGTTAATTTTTAAACTTTTTAAATTGTTTTCAAAGGAAAGCTTCCCTGGCAGGGAGCAATGACATATGGACCAGGACATGGCATATGTAGGCTCTATCTGGCTTTCTCCCGTCTGGCCCCGCAGCTCCGGGTGGGGCCCTGTCTGGGTCTCAGTGTCCACATCTGTTAAACCGGGTCATCCTGCCCTGCTCACTCCATGCTAGAATCACGTGAGAGATGAATGCGCAAACACTCTGGTAAGTCACCAAACATGGGGCTCAGGCTTTCCCTGGCCTCCGCCCAGTGTACTAGCTGTGTGGTGTCAGGCAAGCTGCTTCTCTGAACTTGGCTTCCTGTGTGTGACACTTGCTTCAGATGCTCGTCCCACGAGGGTGGCAGTGACCCCGCAGCCGCACCCTGGGCCTGCTGCACACTGAGCCCTGAATAACTGGTAGCAATCATTCTGCATTTTATAAAAGACATTAAAACATGTGGAAGTTGGGTGACTGAGACACTTCTTCCTGGAGTAAGGGCGGAAATCCATTTCCAGGCCACCCTTAGCCTGGCTTCCTTTCGGGAATGGCCGTGGAGAAGCTGAGGAAGGAAGGGGGAAGAGACAGCCACTCCCCTCCGGCTCCTCTTCCTCCCTCCTCCTCGTTCTCGTCCTCGTCCTCCTCCCTCCCGGGACAGCCTCCGTACTAAGGTTCAAAAGCCACAGAGCCCCGTCCTCACGGCCTCCACCACAGAGCCCACCCGGCTTTGTCCACGCGTTTCAGTTCCTGAGATGACCACGCCTGACATGCACCTTCTTACACGTCGCGCTGGTCCTGGCCGGAAACCTTGGCGTTTCCGAGTCAGAGGGACAAGGTCTGCATTCCCAGTTCTTCCTCTTGGTGGGTGGGGGACGTGGACACTCATATCCGTGCACACAGAAATGCCCAGCATAGGGCCACACCGGGAAGGTTCGGCATCGCCCTAGCTCACGCCGGCCTTCTTTCAGGCATGGAAGGATCCTTTGATGGTACGAGGTAGTGTCAAAGATCAGCAAAGCTGGATCGCCGTTAAATTGGGGAAAACAGATTTATACAGTAACTACTGACGGTGGGGGCAGAGCTGAGCTTATTGCAGCTTGTGCAAAGGGGGCTTTTCGCTGCCTGTTTCTTCCCTGGGGGGCTTTGTTTTCCTTGCTGTGGGCGCAGGGCAGCCAGGCAGTCTCCCTTCTTCACAGGGAGGTAACTCCTCACCCAGGAAGCCCCTGGCCTGGGAGCTCCAAGGTCACAGCTAGTGGGGGGCAGGGCACAGGACGTTTGGGTCTTGCGCTGGTGGCCCCATCATGGGCACCCATGGCAGCACGTTGGAGCTCCACCTCCGGAGGGCTGGGCGGTAGTGGCCACTGTCTGGTCCGGGCTGCCCCACTTTTCTGGTGAGTGTGGGTCACCAGGGAGCTGACCTGAAGGGCCCTAGAGGCAGACCTGGACCTCTGTCTTGGGAGAATGGTGCAGGCTGCACCCAGCTCCAACTTGCTGGGGTCTTTGGGACCTCTTTGACACTAGTTCTGCAGGGTGGTGTGGTGGGTGTCCTTGTGTCTGGGCCTCTGGAGCCGCTGCCACCGTGAGGGATGTAGGCTCCTCTGCTGTGCTTTTGAGCATGTCCCCAAGTGTTCTCTTGGGTCTGATTCTCAATCAGAGAAGCTGTCCTTTTCTCTGCTCACGTCACAGCAGCAGCCAAATAGTTGAGGCATGCAGTGGCAGCGTCTGATGTCTGTGCTGCTGCGCGGTGGAGCTGAAGGGGGCGGCTGGGCTCATGCCCGCTGTCACTGTGGGTGCCTTCTGCAGGCAGCTGTGGAGGCCGTGCCGGGAAGGGCCGGGGCCAGCAGGGAAGCGTGGCGTCCCAGCCGCACCAGGGTGGGGGGACCCGAGGTGGAGTAGGGAGGAATGGGGGCCGAGGGGGAGGCAAAGGGTCCTCCCAGGTTGGATCCCAGCCAGGGCTGGGCCAGGGAAGGGGTTATCTTGGCTGTTGCCAGGCAGCAGTCCAAGGTCAGGCTCTCAAAGGCTGGCAAACCGGAAGGAAGTTAAGAACGTCACGTCTCGAATAAGCAGAGCTGGGAGGGAGGGAAAGGGCCATTTAAGGTACTGGATTTTCTGATTAAGCTGGAGCGTCCCAAGCTGTTTCAGGCGTTTCCTTGTTAGAGACATTTTCCCTGGTGCCTGAGGCTCTTTCCTGCCTCTGTGTCCATTAACAGGGTGTTCTTGGGTCTCCAGGGACCTCTTGAATGAAGCCCCATGTCCACTGCCTGGGCCTGAGGCCCCAGGGGGAGAAGGTGGCCTCAGACCTGCATGCAGGGCTTCCATCAGGACTCTGTCCCTTGTTATCCTTCCTGCTCAGAGTGATGGCCGGGCGAATTCTGGGTCGCTATACCCGGGCACCTGGCTTCCCAGGGCAAGGGGAGGAGCACCCATTTGCTGACTATTTGTTAGTCACTTTTCTTTCTTCTAGTTGCTGGGCTACAGTGTGGACCAGGAGTCCCGGCCCCTCTCTGCGGGCTCGCACTTAGAAGGGCAGGTATGAGCTCCCCACAGTCCACCAACACCTCACAGGTGAGAGAGCGGCGGTGCCGGCCAGGGCTCTGTGCGCATGGCTGTGGACGGAGGGTGGGGACTCCCTGCCCTGGGTTACTTAGGCTAAAAGCTGGCTCCGCACTCCAACTCCAGGCTGCTCTGACAGCCTCCCTAGCTTCAGAGCCCTCTGCCAGGCCCTTTGCCCAGCCCTCGCCCCTCCCTGCCCGGGTGGCCATCCCAGCACCTCCTGAGCTAATCTGCATCTCACAGTCAGCTTTTATGCCACTGTATCCATTGGTGGTCCAACGTGGCCACGTGGGGAAGGGCGGTGGTCTCCATCCCCAAGGGGCTGCATTCCTGCAGCTGGGGGATGGAGGAGGACCGAGGTGTTGCAGCACAGCCCCGCAAACACCTGCTTTCCCTTCCCCTCTCGCCTCCATGCCTCTGTGCAGGGCGGCCTCCATTCCTGGCTGCCTGTCCTTTCTTCCTGTCCGTACCTCCCTGCGTCACTTGCTACTCAGTCTGGGACTCGGTCCAGGGAGCACTTCCTCCAGCAGCCTCTCAGGCCTTGCAGGTGAAGAGAAGCCCTCTCACCTTTGTGAACCCAGGGATCTCACACTTGCTTCTGCCCAGCCCTGTAGATCGCAGGAGCATTCTTTAGGGGGACCCACTTCCCTGCCAGCCTGGCCCTGGAAGGACAGGTGCTGTGCTGTCCTCCGTAGAGTCAGGCACTCTGCACGCACACAATGCATGATGCTACGTCACCGTTGCATGATCCTCTGAGTACAGAGGGTTTAAATGATTTGAAATCTCCTGGATCAAATGACTTTTCAAGCCTTCAGCTAGACCTCTAACCTTCTTTTTTTTGTATTTTTAAATTTTAATTATTATGAGTACATAATTGTATATCTTTATAGGATACATGCAATGTTTTGATACAAAAATACTATGCGAATTTATCAAATAAGGGTTATTGGGATATACATCACCACAAGCATTTATCATTTCTTTGTGTTAGGAACAATCCAATTCTACTCTTTTACTTATTTTAAAGTATACCCTAATTTATTGTTTATTTTATTTATTTATTTATTTTTTAAATTTCAGCATATTATGGGGGTGCAAATGTTAAGGTTACATATATTGTCCATGCTCCCCCTACCCCCTCGAACCAGAGCTTCAAGCCTGACCATCACCCAAACATTGCACATCTCACTCATTATGTTTGTATATACCCATCCCTTCTTCCCCCCTCCCACCCACCCGACACCCGACAAATATTATTCCTGTATGTCCACTTAGGTGTTGATCCGTTAATACCAATTTGCTGGTGAGTACATGTGGTGCTTGATTTTCCATTCTTGAGATATTACACTTAGTAGAATGGGTTCCAACTCTAGCCAGGAAAATACAAGTGGTGCTAGATCACCATTGTTTCTTAAGGCTGAATAGTACTCCATGGTATACATATACCACATTTTGTTAATCCACTCATGTATTGATGGGCTCTTGGGTTGTTTCCACAGCCTTGCAATTGTGAATTGTGCTGCTATAAACATTCAAGTGCAGGTGTCTTTTTTGTAGAGTGTCATTTGATCTTTTGGGTAGATGCCCAGTAGTGGAATTGCTGGATCAAATGGTAGATCTACCTGTATAGCTTTAAGGTATCTCCATATTGCTTTCCATAGAGGTTGAACTAGTTTGCAGTCCCACCAGCAGTGTAGGAGTGTTCCTATCCCTCCGAATCCACGCCAACATTTATTGTTTGGGGACATTTTGATAAAGACCATTCTTGCTGGAGATAAGTGATATCTCATTGCAGTTTTGATTTGCATTTCCCTGATGATTAGAGATGTTGAGCATTTCTTCATATGTTTGTTGGCCATGATTCTGTCTTCTTTTGAAAAATTTCTGTTCATGTCCTTTGCCCACTATTTGATAGGATTGTTTGATTTTTCCTTGCAGATTTTCCTGAGTTATAAATAGATTCCAGTATCAGCCCTTTATCGGATGTATAGCTTGGGAAAATTTTCTCCCATTCTGTGGGTTGTCTGTTTGGTCTCTTGACAGTTTCTTTGGCTGTGCAGAAGCTTTTTAATTTGATCAGGTCCCATTTATTTATTTTTGTTGCTGCTGTGATTGCCTTTGGGGTCTTCTTCATAAATTGTTTGCCTAGGCCAATGTATAGAAGAGTATTTCCAACGTTTTCCTCTAGAATTCTAACAGTTTCACACCTAAGGTTCAAGTCTGTTACCCAGCGTGAGTTGATTTTTGTGAGAGGTGAAAGGTGTGGGTCCTGTTTTAGTCTTCTACACGTAGCTATCCAGTTTTCCCAGCACCATTTATTGAGTAAGGATTCTTTTACCCAGTATATGTTTTTGTCTACTTTGTCAAAGATTAGTTGGCTATATGAGGATGGTTTTATATCGGGGTTCTCTGTTCTGTTCCACTGGTCAATGTCCCTGTTCCTGTTCCAGTCCAAAGCTGTTTTAATTACTATAGCCTTGTAGCATAGTTTGAAGTCTGGTAAATTGATACCTCCTATTTTGTTTTTATTGCCTAGGATTGATTTTGCTATATGGGGTCTTCTCTGGTTCCATACGAAGCATAAAATTATTTTTTCTATATCTGTGAAAAATGATGATGGTATTTTAATAGGGATTACATTGTCTCTGTAGGTCACTTTGGGTAATATAGACATTTTAACAATGTTGATTCTGCCGACCCATGAGCATGGTATGTTCTTCCACCTGTTTACATCCTCTGCTATTTCCTTCTTCAGTGTTTCATAGTTTTCCCTGTAGAGGTCTTTTACCTCCTTAGTTAAATATATTCCTAGGTACTTTATTTTCTTTTTTGCTCTTTTGAAGGGAATTGAGTGTTTGATTTGGTTCTCACTTTTACTGTTGTTGGTGTATATGAAAGCCTCTGATTTGTATGTATTGATTTTGTATCCTGAGACTTTACTAAATTCATTTATCAATTAAAGGAGTCTCTTGGTTGAGTCCTTGGGGTTTTCTAGGTATAATATCATGTCATCAGCAAAGAGTGAGAGTTTGATCTCTTCTGCTCCCATTTGAATAGAAGTGGAGATAGTGGGCAACCTTGCCTGGTTCCAGTTCTAAGTGGGAATCCTTTCAATTATTCTCCATTCAATATGATGTTGGCTATGGGTCTGTCGTATATGGCTTGTATCATTTTTAGGTATGTCCCTTCTATGCCTAGTTTATTAAGTATTCTTATCATGAAAGAGTGTTGAATTTTGTCAAAAGCTTTTTCTGCATCTATTGAAAGAATCATATGGTCTTTGTTTTTGCTTCTGTTTATGTGGTGAATTACATTTTTAGATTTACATATGTTGAACCATCCCTGCATCCATGAGACAAAGCCCATTTGGTTGTGATGGATTATTTTCTTAATAGGAATTGGGATTTGGTTAGCTAGGATTTTGTTGAAAATTTTTGCATCTATGTTCATAAGGGATATTGGTCTGCAGTTTTCTTTTTTTGTTGCATTCTTTCCTGGTTTTGGTATCAGGGTTATGTTGGCTTCATAAAATGTGTTGGGGAGGATTCCATCCTTCTAGATGTTGTGGAATAATTTCTGCAAGATAGGCAACAGTTTTTCTTTGTAAGTGTGGTAAAATTCAGGTGTGACCATCTGGTCCAGGACTTTTCTTTTTAGGAATATTTTTAATTGCTGTTTCTATTTTGGCTCTTCATATTGGTCTGTTTAGGAATTCTATTTCTTCCTGGTTGAGCTTAGGGAGGCTGTGTGTTCTAGAAATTTGTGCTTTTCCTCCTCATTTTCCAGTTTGTGTGCATAAAGCTTTTTGTAGTATTCGTAAATTATATCTTGTATCTCCTTGGGATTGGTTGTGATATCTCCTTTATTGTTCCTGATGGAGCTTATTAGAGATTTCTCTTTTCTGATTTTCATTAGTCTAGCCAAAGGCATGTTGATTTTGTTTATTTTTCGAATAACCAACTTTTTGTTTTATCAATCTTCTGTATAGCTTCCCTGTTGTCAATTTCATTTAGTTCTGATTTGATCTTGTTAATTTCACTTCTTCTGCTGGGTTTGGGGTTGGTCTGTTCTTCTTTTTCCAGCTCTTTGAGTCCATTCATTAGATTGTCTATTTGTGTTCTTTTTGACTTTTGGTTATAGGCATTTATGGAAATAAGCTTTCCTCTCAGGACTGCTTTAGCCTTATCCCAGAGGATTTGATAACTTGTCTCTCCATTGTCATTAAGTTCAAAGAATTTTTTTATTTCCATCATGATTTCTTCATTTATGAAGTAATCATTTAGTAGAAGGTTGTTTAATTTCCACATTTTTGTGTTGAAATGCGAGTTTCTGTTAGGGTTGATTTCTAATTTTATTCCACTGTGATCTGAGAAGATACATGCTATGATTACTATTTTTTAAAATTTTTTGAGTCTTGCTTTGTGTTGTAGGATATGATCAATCTTAGAGAATGTTCCATGAGCTGATGAGAAGAATGTATATTCAGTGGATTTTGGATAGAATATCCTGTAAATGTCAGTAAGACTCAATTTTTCTAGAGTTTTGTTTAAGTCCATATTTCTTTATTAATTTTCTGTTTGGAGGATCTGTCCTGTGCAGTCAGTGGGGTGTTGAAATCTCCTGTTATTATGGAGTTGCTGTTAATCAATTTTAGATCCAGTAAGGTTTGCTTTATGAATCTGGGTGCACCTAAGTTGGGTGCATATATATTTAAAATTGTTATATCTTCTTGTTGAACTGTACCCTTCACCATTATACAATGATCATCTTTGTCTTTCACTACTTTTGTTGGTTTAAAAACTAAATTATCTGAGATCAAAACTGCCACGCCAGATTTCTTTTGGCTTCTGGTTGCTTGAAATATTGTTCTCTACCCCTTTAACTTTAGTCTAACTGCATCCTTGTAGGTTAGATGTGTTTCCTGAAGGCAGCAGATACTTGCCTTGATTTTTTTTATCCATTCGACCAGCCTATGTCTCTTGAGTGGGGATTTAAAACCATTCACATTTTTGAGATAACTGATAGGTGGGGAAGATTTCTGTTCATTCTGTTGGGTTGAACTTTGTTGCTTTGTTTCCCTCTTGAGCCATTGTGGTATCTTGCCTTTGATCTTTAGCTTTTGAGTGTTTTTACGTTCTTGAGTATTTATTATGCTGTTCCGTGTGTAACACTGTTTTGAATACTTCTTAAAGGGCTGTTCTTGTCTTGGTGAATTCTCTAAATCTTTGCTTATCTCAGAATGTCTTGATTTCTCCTTCGTATACAAAACTTTGTTTTGCATGGAATAAGATTCTATGCTGTGCATTATTATGTTTCAGAAGAGTGAGAATGGGGCTCCAGTCTCTCCTTGCTTGTAACATTTCAGTAGAGAAGTCTGGTGTTATTCAGATTGGCTTTCCTTTGTATGTTACTTGCTTCTTTCATATTATAGCTCATAGAACCGCCTCTTTACTTCATGTTTTGGTCAGTCTGATGACTGCATGTCGTGATGTCTTCCTGTTTGCATTGAATCTCTCAGGGGTCCTTTGACTTTTTGAACTTGTATATCCAGATTTTTGGCAAGGCCTGGGAAATTTTCCTCTAGTATATCTTCAAATAGCTTATCCGACCCTTAAGTGTTTTCTTCTTCTCCTTCTGGTAACTCTATCCCCTTCACATTAGGTTTCTTCACATAATCCCACATCTCTTGTAGGCTTTGCTCTTTTCTCTTGTTTCTCTGCTCTATCTCTGTGACTGATTTACTTAATTGGAAGGTGTTATCTTCAATCTCTGAGATTTCTTTCTTCTGTTTGATCTACCCTGTTCTTGAGGCTTTCCACTGTGTTTCGTAGTTCCCTGAATTGATTCTTCATTTCCAGGAATTTGGTTAGATTTTTCTTCATTGTTCCAATTTCTGCAGTCAATTTTTCTTCCAGGTCCTGGAATCTTTTTGCATTTTATTTGTGTTGGTTATCCAGTTTTTCTTGCAAGTCATTGAATTTTCTTACAATCCATGTTCGAAATTCTTCTTGTGTCATTTTAGTGGTCTGATTTTGGTTGATGTCCATTTCTAAGGGGCTGGTGTTCCTCTTTGGGGGTGTGCTTTCCACTTGAGTCTTCATATTTCCCGAGTTCCTTTGCTGATTTCTTCCCATCTGGATCAGTTGTTCCTTCTTACCTTTATGTTTTTGTTTGGATAATGACACGCTCTGTTTAGTCTCTGAGCTAATAGGTTTTGTTTGTGGGTGAGATTCAACCACATCCTTTATGATGAGTCAGTAGATGCCGTAAAAGGGTGTGCAGAATGTCCTCCCTGTCATTAGGTGGCACTTGCTGGGAAGAGCTGCCTACACTGTTGTTTTTGGGTCCTGTAACCAGCTCTTGTTTCTCTATAGAGGCACTCTAGTGCTTAGGTGGTGGGTGGGGCCCTGGGACTTCCAGGTGTGTCCTTATTCTCCACCTCAGTGAGGGCTGGTCTGGGATTGAGTCTGGGTGGAGCTGGGTTGGGTAAGCCTGCCCTCAAGCATCCCAAATGCTGTTAGCAGGGGTCAAAGTTCTGTTCTCTGCTTCCAGGAAAAGCTGT
>VBSM01003020.1:1937279-1966127 GCA_008086735.1 Cheirogaleus medius
ACAACAGGAAATTCCTCTCCTAAAGCCCATGCAAGTGCCCCCACTGTGGGGGCCCAGCCTACGCCAGCCGAGAAAGACAGTGGGCCCTGACATGGCACCATTCCCTGCAGGACCACTCAGCCACCTGACTCCTTGCATCATGGAGAGTGCAGTGCCTGTTTCCCCTGGAACAGGCATTTTCTGAACACAGTTTGCCTTCCCTGTCTGCTGTGTCTGCCAGTCCCGCCGCGCACGGATGTGTGCAATGCTTTCTCACTCGGCAGTGCCTCCGACAAGAAAAAGAAGTGGGCTCATTGCCATGGCACACGTTGGTCTCACTGCTCTCATTCGCCCAGAGTAGCTGGCCTGAGAGGACGTGAGAAGGCCACTGAGACGCAGGATTCCACTAGCTGAGGGTCTGCATGTTGCAGAGCTGGGCCCTCTCTTCGGGATGCCACCCAGTCCTTGAGCACAGCCAACACGTGGTGCGGTTTCCTCCAGAGGTGGGTGTGCGGGTGGTTCTCCGGTCACTGCTGACTCTCTTGCCAGTGTCTGCTTCTGATTCCCCGTTTTGGACCCCACTTGTTTTCTGAAAGTTTTGGTTCCTAAGGAAGAAACATGATGACTATCGTTTCATAGAATTTAATTTGGGAATGGCGCTTGGTAACTTCGGGGTTGCCATGGCAATGCCCCGGCGAGCAAAGCAGGTTTCCACACTGCTGGGTGTGGTCCCTGAGCAAAGCATGTCTGGGGCACGGAGGGGTGCCTTTTTGTGCTAGTACGTGGTCAAGACAGATGGGAGAATACAGCTATCCGTATAGGTAAAGGCTTAGCTCCTTTAGGAATGAAGGTCTGGGTCACTCAGCCAGGTAAGGAACTGTCGTCAGCCAAGGTGCTGGCCTAGGGCAAAGGAGACGTGGCATGAACAGTGGGAAAAGAAAGTGGCCGAGGCTCACGGGTACTATGAGAGCCTGCTGTGAGTTCTTCATTGCATATGTCTACCGAGTCACGCTCATCTCTCTCTAACCATCTCCTTGCTAACACAAAGTGTAAGTCCTAGGACCTCAAATGGGGATTGTGACTCACCTGGAAATGGGATGAACACCTGGCTGACGAGTCTTCATGTCTTCCCTTTCTGAAGAGAGGCTGAGCTTACCTGCGGTGTGGGGTGGGTCCTGTGTGAGGCAGGAGGTCGGTGCAGCCGTAGGGTGCTGAGGTGGTGGAGGCGTAGATGGTGCCAGGTGGTCTGCGGGTCACTCAGCGCCACTGCATCTACATTCTCTGCATTGCTCCAGGTGAGGGGCCCAGAGCTACTTCCTCGAGCCCCCTTCCACAGGGCCCACGTGGGGCAACCAACGAGGGCCCGCATAGGAGGTTGGGAAGGTTGAGGAGAAGGAACCCGGCACTCGATGGTGACAGTCTACGGCAGCTTTCGAGGGTCTCCTGCTCTGATGCTGTGGTCGCTGTGATAATTTCTAGTGGCCTCCTTGGCCCTGGCTCCCCAGCCCCCTGCCAGGTGAAAGCCTTGAATTTCCTGAGTTAAAGCCATTTCCGTGAACACGTGGAGATCTCTAGTGGCTTCTGTTTTCCTCACCAAAGCCTGCCTGAAGCAACCTGTTGGGTAGCTGTTGCAGGACACTGAGCTGCGAGAACCAGAGTGTGCACGTGGATTGGGAACACATTTACTGATAATTTCTAATGAATGGACATGGGCACCCTCACCTGGCCTCTCTGGAGGGTGATGTCCTGAAGACAGCCTGGGGCTGCGTGGTCTGCACGTGGTTGCCGGCAGGATCTATGTGCCTAGTTAAATGAATTTACAGGTGATACTAACTATGTTTAATCAAACTTTCATGGTAAAATGCACAAGTAGAATAATTCTGCCTGTAAACTGTAGATTGATGATAATACTAATAATGAAAGCAGAAGTGACAAAAAGTGGTGGAACAGGTACTTGTACTCCCAGCAGGGACATTTTTTGTGTCTGCATTATGATGTGGAAACACTGCTGAGCTGGTTAGACTTTATGTATTTGCATTGTTAAGAAATTTAAAAGTAAATAATTTTTAAGCAGGTTTAAAAATAAACAAATCTTTACGTAATTGTTTGTGCAGTGTTTATCTCACAATTCAGTTGCATTCTCAGCACATGTTGTAGTGCTCAGTGTATCAGTAGCCAAGCTCTGTGAAATGCATAAGAATGTACACCTGCGTGTGCCTTCGCTCATCCTGGGTTTCGCAGACTTGGGGAGAGTGGGGAACGTGGAGGTGGGGAAGGCTATTGTTTTCTTTCCATTGTATTTTCTAACCAGTAGTTATCTACATGGATATTATTTTTGAACATCAATTCCTCATTCAGACACTTTACTGAATTCTCTTATTTTTCAAATAGTTTTTCAGTTGATTCTCTTGGTTCTTCCAGATATATAAATAATAATAATATTGCTTCTTTCTTCCAATTTGTATATCAAACTGCCAGGCCCAGATTGAAATCTATATCATCAAAGTATAGAGTTTAAATGCATATTTAAGCTCCCCTACAATTTAGAGAGAAAAGGAAAACTTCAAAATTATTTTATGTAGTCAGCATGAAATTCGCATCAAAACTCGACAAAAAGAGCACAAAAATAAAAACTTATATCAATTGATGCAAAAACTTGAAATACCTTGTTAGCTAATCAAATCTATAAATAAATTTTTAAATAATGCAATATAACCAGGAGGGGTTTGTTCGAAAAATGCAAAGATGTTTTCCTATTAGGAAATAATTAACATTACAAAAACAATTTGGAAATTGTTTCTCATATTAAAAGATCACTAGAGCTGGGTGCAGTGGCTCCTGTCTGTATCTGTGGTCATAGCTACCTGGGAGGCTGAGGTGGGAGGAACTCTTGAGCCCTGGAGTTCGGGGCTACTGTGAGCTATGATGAATCATGCCACTGTACTTCAGCCTGGGCAACAGAGCAAGATCCCGTCTCTAAAAAAGAAATAAAAAGAGTCACTAGAGAACAAAGAATCTGTGATTTTCTCAATCAAGGCAAAGAGGGTATTTGATAAAAGTGTACAGTCACATCTAAAACAGGAATAGCTAAGTATTTCCTTAATGTACCTGGAGAGACAAAGTCAAACGAGAAAGCAGCTTCCCCTGAGGAAGGACACACTGCGTGCTCCTTAAGGGCAGCAGTGGGGGAAAGGATCACTTCACCATTGTTAGTTGACATTGTGCAGGAAGGACGAACTAATAGAGCTAGAAAATAAAAAGGAATAAGATATAAAAATTGGGAAGGAGGAAGCAAAATCATCACTGTTTTTTGGTGCCTGAATTGTATACCTGAAAGAACTAGGAGAATCTAGTGAAATCTTATTGGAAAAATAAGGAAGTTCAGTAAAAGTAATGGAAGTGATGCACCAAATATTTTCCTGAGGTAATTAATCTAATGTTTTTCTATATTCTACATATTTTTTCTTCTATTCAACTTTCATAACTTACATTTTCCTAGAAAGCCATACATTTCTTCCAGGTTTTATATGCATTTGCATGGCTTTGAGCAAAATATGCTTTTAGTATGTTTTATAATTTTTTTCTGATTTGATTGGATTAATGTGCTGCCAATTTCCCCTTTGCCCCTCTTCAATCTGTTTTTCACCCTTTTCTGCCCTGTTCTGGGCCCCAGAAGCTTGACCTTTGTGACTGTGTCACCAGAGACCTTGCTGCCGAAGGGCTTCCCCGTGGGCGGGGCAGGAGAGGAAGGCCGGCTTCTCCCTGCCCCTCTCGCCGCGGCCCAGGGCCCTCTCCTTGCCGCTGCAGTCCTGGGGTGCGGGTGGCTTCCAGCTGGCGCTGGTCTCTCGGTGCCCTGCTCCCCTTCCTGGCCCCTCAGCCCTGCCCGTTGCTCTGCAAGTGCATTAGCCATCCAGGTCTGGGGTCCCTATAAGGGCTGGTGTTTGTAAATGTCCCATGGGTGTTGAAAGGGAGGTGACATTCTGGTTGCTGGGCACAGTTTAAGATATACTCATTCATTTTGTTACATAGACCACCACCCTTAATGTCTTGTCCTTGTTTGTGTGATCGATCAGTCACAGGCAGGGAGAGTGGAGTCAAATCTCTTTGCTACTGTTCCATTTCTATTTATCTTTGGATTGACTGGAATTTTTCCTTTTACAACCTGGTGCCCCTTATTTGGCACACACGCTTTCCAGCCAGTTAGAGCCGATCTCACCTTGTTCTCTGCGTCGTTAGGCAGGGTTCTTCTTCCCCCGCTGTGCCCCGCGGCCCCCTTGACTGGTGTCCCTGCCGCCACCCTGGCTTTCCTCCCACTGCCTTGGCTGGGGCAGGGCAGCCTCGCCCAGACAGTTACTTTCAGGTTCTCAGCAAGGTAGTTTCAGATGGATCTCTTTGTGTCCAGCAAGTGAATTTAATGTAATCTTTAAAATGTGAGTTTATCTAGGTATACTTATTGATATATTAGAAAAGTTTGGTTTTACTTCTATCTTTTTTTATGTTACATTACTGTTTTTTTCTAACTTTATTGAGGGATAGTGGAAGATTAAAAGTTGTATATATTTAAGGTGTACAACTTGATTTGATATATATGTATCTATACATTGTGAAACATTTGCCACAATTAAGTTAATTAACATCCATCAGATCACATGTTCACCACTTTGTGTGTGTGTGTGTGTGTGTGTGAGAACACTTAAGATCTACCTTCTTAGCAAATTTCAAGTATACAACATTGTTACCTATAGTTACATTGTTGTGCATTAGACCTCCAGAACTTATTTGGTAACTGGAAGTTTGTACCCTCCGACCCACATCTTCCAGTCCCCTCCCCCTTCCCGATTGCTCTAGTCTCTGCTTCGGTGAGTTTGGCTGTTTGACTCCACATGTGAGTGAGGTCACTGTGCCTTCTTCGTCTTATTCCTCTTAGCATAATGTTCTCTAGTTTCACCCATGTTATTACAAATGAGAATAATTTCCTTATCACTTTTCCTTATCCATGTATCTACTGACAAACATTTAGGTTGATTCCATATCTTGGATATTGCGAATAATGCTACAATGAGCATGGAGGATACAGATAACTCTTTGAGATACTGATTTTATTATTTCCTTTGGATAAATGCCCAGAAGCGGAATTACTGGATCAAATGGTAAGTCTACTTTTAGTTCTTTGAGGAAACTCCACACTGTTTTCCATAATGGCTGTACCAGTGTCCATTCCCACTGACAGTGTATAAGGGTTCCTGTTTCTCCAGACCCTCACCAACACTTGTTACTTTTGTCTTTTTGCTAATAGCCAACATTTCGAGTATCTGCATGTTTAAGATTGCTCATTACTGAACTTGGCTTACTATGAATTTTGGGGGTAGCAGTTTATTTCCCATGAATTTTGAACACATACCTGGGTGGTTTTCCAGAGTCTAGTGGTGCTGGGAAAATCTGAAGGCAGTTTGGTTTCTCTCTTTGAAAGGAACTTGCTTTTGTTTTTGTTCTGGGTCTTAAAAAATTTCATCTTTATACTTGATAAAGCTAATTAGTATATGATTTGGTGCTGATTTTCCTGAGTCATTTATTTTGAAATATGGTGTGCCCATTCAATATTTCAATATGATTCTTCCTTTTTTCAGAAATATTTTCTTCTGATTTACTTTTAATATTTTAATTTCCATTTGGTAGTTCCCCTGCTTTAGGTATACCAATTATCTGTAAGTTGGATAGTTATTGTTTGCTCTTATTGTCCATTGATTTCTTTTTGATTTCTTTAATCAGTTAGTCTTTTCACACTGCATTCATTTTGGTTATATTCAGTATTTACTCTGTGCGAGAGTTTGGTTAGCATCCATGTTTTTACTATTTCTAATTTACTTATAAGTTCTGTAAAGACTCTCTATTTGTTTCCTTGGCTCTTTAATCTCCCCTTGTTATGCCATTATACTATTTTAATCATCTTGAAAATCTGTAAATTCTCTGTACTGTACAATGCCCTTCTACATTTGTTATCTCATCTAATCCTTATGACAGTTTTGAAGGAGAGGTATTATCTTTTCTCCTCAACATTTTATTATAAAAATTTTCACATGCAGAAAAGATAATAGAATTATCTTCCCACCACCTAAATTCTGCTTCTGGTATTTTATCACATGTACTTTATCACTGTCTCACCATCTGTCTTTCTTTCCTTCCCTCAGTCCCTCTTATTTCTGATGCGTTTCAAAGTTGCAGACGTCAGTATACTTCCCCACCCTGCCACAAGCGCCTTAGCAGAATCGTCTATTGCCGAGTTCTTTCTCAGTTATCTTTCTGCTCTGTGTAAGATTGTCTTTAACATGAAGCACTCTTGGAGAACTTTCTGCTGTTTCTTGTCTCTCCCTCTTCTGTACCCAAGAGTGCATTATTCGTCTCGCTCTCTGTCTCTGTCTCTCTCTCTGTCTCTCGCTCTCTTTTTGCCTAGTGTGTTTTTAAATTTTATCTATTTATTTTTGTGATCTTACATGAGGGGACTTCAAAAAGTTCATGGAAAATGCAATTAAAAGATAAAAATAAAAAATGTAAACTTTATTTTTCAACATAGGCTCCATCAAAGCCAAGACACTTTTATAAGCGATGATACCAGCCACTTCTTCCATCCCTAAAAAACCAAGGGTCCTGGGAATTTATCCACACAGTCTTTTTTATATTATTAACTGAAAAAAAGGGTGTCTTTTATAGATTTTTTTAAAGATTAGGAAACAAAAAGAGATCAGCAAGAGCCAAGTCAGGACTGTAAGGTGGATGCCTAATGATGTATCATCGAAACTCTTGCAAGATTGCCCTTGTGAGATGAGAAGCATGAGCGGGAACACTGTCGTGGTGGAGACGGCCTCTCTGGCGAAGCTCTGCTGGACTGAGCTAAAACTAACTAACTTTCTCAAAACACTCTCATAATAAGCATCATTCTTTAGTCCTCCAGAAAGTCAGCAAGCAAAATGCCTTGAGCATCCCAAAAAACTGTTGCCATGACCTCTGCTCTTGACTGGCCCACTCTGGCTGTGGCTGGACCACGCCCCCTCTTGTAGCCATGGCTTTGGTTGTGCTTTGTCTTCAGGTTGTGCTGGTGAAGCCACGTCTCATCTCCTGTTACAAATCTTTGACGAAGCACTTCAGGATCTTGATACCACTTGTTTAAAGTTCCCACTGAAAACTCTACTCTCGTCTGCAGCTGATCTAGGTGAAATGGTTTCGGCACCCATCAGGTGGAAAATGTGCTCCACATGGCCCGTGGCTGACAGGCACAGGTACATATGCTCAGCTGCCCTGACTGCTCATTCATGCAGCCACGGCGCCACTAGACCGCGCGGCGTGGCGGTGTGGGGTAATGCGGGTCCTCAGCGCTGGGAGGGGGACCAAAGCTCCACCTTTGGAGGTCGATGGGGTGAACCCTGATGAAGCACAAACCGGTATCGCAGAGTCTAGCGCCCTGGTTCTCCGTACGGGATCTCCTCCGCGCAGAGATGTGAGCAAGGCGGCCTGCCAGACCACTGCTTATAGCAGTGAAAGGCCAGGATCAGATAAATAAACTATGGTATACTCCTGTGCACACATGCCAACAGCAGTTAAAATAAATGAACTAGATTTATATGAATCTACTCCAAGAGAGCTTAAAGCTAGTGAGTGAAGAAAGCATGTTTCAGAATTATAAATTTGGTGTGACTTTGTGTAAATAGTAAAAATAAACAAAACATTGCTAAGCCCTCTTTTGATGCATGTCCACAGAGTAAAGTATTACTCTCAGGATGGGAAAACACGTACCAACTTCAGGATAGGTTTGCCTGTTGAAGCCAGGGAGAAGAAGGGACTGGGAAGGACAGAGCAGACTCCAGCTGTAGCTGTATTATTTTATGCCTTTAAAAATCTCCCAGGCACTTACGGAAATATTAACAGCAATTGCCCAGGTCATCTTGTGTGGAATGAGCAAGAATGGTGAAGTGACCTCTTTCCCTGCCTGCCCCCAGGGCAGGAACAGTGTCCTGCTCACTCCTGTGTGCTGGTGCCACCTCTGGCCTGGCTCAGAGGGACCTCCACGCTTGCATGTGGAATGGATGGGGCAGGGTCAGAAGGTCAGGCCCCTCCTCTGGGGCCCAGCTTCTCCCCACTGCTCAGCCCTCAGGGGCTTGGCCTGGGAAGCTCCAGCCAGGAGGGAGCGGCTGGGGAGGGGTATGCTGATGGCCGGTCTGCTGCCTAGGCCCACACCCCTGGACACACCTTGGAGGGATCAGTCTGGGGACAGCAAATCCTCAGCTCCCAGCCTGTTTTAGGGACATGGGCACCAGCTTCAAAGTGCTTCAGTTGCCTGCCCTGGGTGCAGATTTTTGAAGGAAAAATAATAGCAGGAATATCCACAACAACATGCACAACAACAACATCCTCCTGTAATTTTGGAAGCAAAATGTCCGCAGCTGTGTGGTACCTGGCATGTGCTCGGGCACTGAGGGAGCTGATTTCAGCAACTCGCCGTGGGCTTAGATAAGGATGGCACCTCTGTAGAGAGTCTGGATAAAGCGAGGGCACCTTCACCCCAGAGCCCCTGGGGAGGCGCTGGCAGGGATTCGGGCAGGCCAGCGCTGGCAGCTGGGGAGATGGGAGGGAAGCCACTTCTCCGGGCTCCGTGTGTATTTATGGGTTCTGATTTTTAAAATAAATAGTCACGAGTCTTACTCATTAAGTTGTGAAGTAGTGTCTGCTTTGTGGCAGGCCCTGTGCGGGGGCTGGGAGGGCTGGAGGGGGCCCCAGCAGGGCTGCGTCCCCGCCCAGCCTCTGAGTGTGTGACTCCTGTGGGTGTGGCCATGTCTGTGCTGGGAGCTGGAGGCAGTTATTAAATAGAAAGGGGCGAGAGGAGCCTGGAGGGAGAAGTCAGGCGGAGGGAGCAGCCCATGTGCCACGGCAGGGGCCTGGGGAGTGTGGTGCGCTCAAGGCTTGCAGGCTAGTATGTGTGAGCACATGCACATGAGCGCGTGCCTGTGAGTGTGTGTGCACTTGCGTGTGCCTGTGTGACGTGAGTATGCGTGCGTACGCGAGTGTGCCTGTTTGGGAGGGGTGCGCAAGCAGATGAGGATGGAGAGGTGAGCAGGGAGCAGAGCTTGGAGGACTTTGGTGTCCCTGGCCAGGAGGCCAAGTTGCCTCCCATTGGGGGGCCGGTGCGTGAAGACCTGGGAGGGTGAGGCTGACTGCAGCATGGCTTTGGGGAGGGCGCCGATGAGGAGGGTGCGGACCCTGGAGTCAGGCCTGCGCTCAGCCTCCGACAGGCAGGGCGCAGTGGGCAGGGCCGGCTGGGAGGGTGAGACTGACTCGCAACTCACCACTGTACCTGGGCTGCTCAGGCCTCCCAGCTCTGATGGCCAGGGAATTAGTTCCTGCTGGTGATTCTGGAAGTGGGGCAGGGCAGGGGTGCGAGGTGCAGTGAAGAGTGGACTGCCTCGGAGCGACCGATGGGGACCCGTTCCCCTGACTGTCCTTTGAAAATGGGCTCATGCACTGACCATGGACCTATCACGTGTCTGTCGCAGGGGACAGGGTGCCGGGAGTGGCCCCGCAGGGAAGAACGATCACAAGCACATGGACCAGGCCCCTTGTGAGACAGCTACCGTGAGGGCTCCCATTGTTTAGCTTTACGGAGACTCTTTGCTTTGAGGAGGGTCCGTCTTTGAAAGTGCTGCGTGGGGTGAGTCCGAGCTTGTTGGAATTCAAACACATGGCCCCAGGACAGAGTGCATTCAATAAAAGAGGAGACTCCTGCTCAAATAAGTAATTAGATTTTGATGAAAGAAATATAAATCTGGACCTAAATGAAGATAACTATGTTAGCTTTTATCTCTAACACAATTTAAATTTACTTTTTAAGATCATGTCAGTTTATTGGTTGGTTGCTATTTTTATCTTATTTTCCACGTTTGGGTATGCGGCGCCTTCACCGCCATCGCCCTTCCACGGCGCTCGTTGAGCGGCGCGAGGAGCAGCCAGGTTGTAGCAAGACCCAGGCTCAGCCTCCAGCCCTGCTGCCTGACCTCAAGCAGGCCTGCTCAGCGCTCTCAGCCTCAGTTTCCCTGTTGGTAAAATGCTGGGGCTGCGCTAGATAAGCTCCAATGTGTGGCCCAGTTCTGACATTCAGAGATGAAACATACCACGTGTGAGAAGTGCCCCGAAGTGCAGGAAGTGGGCCCTGCCTGCGTGTTGCCATGGAACAGACAGCACAGGATAGAACAGGGATAGAGAAGTGATGCTAAAATCCTTTAATCTCAAAGGTTTGCACCTCCTGAATTTCTATTTTTTTAAAGAAAATTTGCTATTAAATACCAACGTCATTCACTTCTTGATTTCCACTATTTCTGGCTCCAGCAATATACTACTCTGCTTTGTATCAAAAGCTCAGAAGCAGGAAATGGATTTGCTTTTGGAAAATTGGGAGGTGGACCTATTTATCCACTGATTATAAAAGTTAGATTCTAATAGGAAAAGAAAGGAAAATACAGAAAAGAATGAAGAGGAAACAAAAATCAGCTATAGCATTACCACACAGAGGACAGCATCATTAACGTATGTACGTTCTTTCAAACTTTTATATGAGATATGCAAATGCAAATACAGAAATCTTAAAATTGCAGAAAACTTCAAATATAACAAGTACCCATATATCCACCATATAGAATTAACAACTGTTAATGTAGCTTACATTTCTTGCGAGCCTTTTCTACTTTCTAAAGAATTAAAACATGCATACAGCAAACCACCCCCAGCCCCACCCACTTCAACAACCGCAGTGATTGGATGTATACCTTTCAGTCTATTTTCTTTGCTTGCATATTACATGCAGGTATCCATGAGTGACTTAGAATATTGCTTTTTGTGCGTCTAAGAATGTATAATATATAAATGATATTGTGCTAAATGTTTTATTTTGCAGCCCTCTTTTTTGATTACACACTATTTTTTTGAGAAATATCAATGCTAATTCATAGAAATCTAGTTTTTGTCGACGTGCTGAAAAGTGTTTCGTTGAATAAATATTCCACGTTTTATGTCTCCGTCCTGCAAAACAGGCATCTGAGTGTCTCTAGTGTCTGCCACTGTGGCGGGCGTGTGGATAGTGTGCCCGCCTGTGTCCCTGGTGCAGCCGCGAGCTGCTCCCCAGAGCGGAACAGACATTGTGTGTAGAGCATTGCACACAGGCTGTCTATGAAACTCCCTACCATGTTCAAATAATAGAATAGCAAAGTGGTGGGCACAAATAACATGGTCTTTGGGAAGAGAAGCCTCCTCACTTATCCTTAATACTATTAGTGCACAGTGCTCTAGGGCAGGCGAGTGAATAACTCACTCTCCCAAAATTTAAGCCCAATATCCGGAGCAGCTGAGAGGAAATCCCGGAGTCCAGCCCTTCACCATTATCGTAAGGAACTTTAGCAATATGAAAAACGATATTTTATCTCTGCCTTACTTGGTAAGCACAGTTCCCACATTTAATGGAGATCAGATAAAGCCACTAATAGCACCATTAATCTGCTTAATCAAGTCCAGGGAAATGGACAGATTTGGAAAGTGCTTCAGACTCCATTGGTGACAGCCCGTCCTCCTGTGCCTAGGGAACACGCGTGAATAAACTAGGGAGCTGGCGTTGTCCAGGCAGAGGCACCTGCTTTTGTTTTTTAAGCATTCCCTCCTTGTTGCTCCTTGGTCACAGGCTCCTACCAGAGCCTGTCCTGTGTCCGAGCCAATGAGACCGTGAGGACGGGCGGCATCGTGGTGGGGACACTCTCCTCTCCACCCCGGAAACATCGTGTTCCCCGGGAGCTCGCGGCACCCGGAATGCAAAGGGCCGGCTTACTCAGGGCCCTCTCCTTATGCAGCCAGGTGTCCCCAAAGGCCAAGCAAGGAGTTGAGGGGCTGGGGACTTCCCGAGGATTACCAGGTTGGCCATGAACCCCCTTGGTTGGCAGGCTCGGGAGTAACACCTGAGGCCATGTGCCCCTAACTCAAGCCCTGATGCCAGCCTGGTCTCAGCTCCAACTGCAGGAGGCACAGGGTGGCAGCGGGGGCACAGCTGCCCAGCAGTCAGATGTGGGGCATGTGACAGTGGCCACTGAGGGCCATCTGGGCAGCACTGCATGCCACTGCGCTGCTTTCTTAGGGCAGTTCTCTGCTTCTGTGGCCACATCTCGCGTGGCGCAGGGATGCGGGTGCTGTTTGCTTTGGTACTGGACCAGCCTGCCCTTCCCTTAACTCCCAGCCCTGGGCTTCGTCTCCACCCTCGCTGGTAACCCCCGCAGCAACACACTCAGCACAGAGGGTCACGCACAGTTTGAGCTGACGCCTACTGGTCCTTCAGGACTCAGCTTGATGCCCTCCCCCAGGCTACCTTTGTGAGCCGCCGTGGCCAGGTGAGGCACGCTGGCTGCCGCAGCAGCGCGCGCCCACCCTCTGTAAGGTGTGGCCTGGCAGCCGTGTCGGCCCTTGTTGGCTCCTTTGAATGCCCCCAAACCACGGGCTCTGTGAGGCTGGGGACCTGCTTCTAGCTGCACGACTGTGGGCAGGGCCTCCTGTTCTCCTCCTGTGCATTTCTTCCAGGACTGGGTTGCGTGGGAACCAGGCCAGCTGCTCACCCTTATGCTTGTCGAGGGACCTGTGGCAGGCCAGGCCAGCCTGCGCGGAGTCCCCCTACCCAGGCCTCACCTCTCTTGGCCTCCTGAGTACAGAGGACTTCAGGACCCACACCTGGTCAAGTACCCTGGGGAGGTGACTCTCACATACAGAAGGGAGGAGGAGTTCAATTGCTACCCTTGGCCTCTGGGGACACCTTGGGTAGAGGAGCACAGGGAGGTGCTTGAGCTGCACCCGGGCCAGGGGCTGTGCTGGGCCCCATCGCCAAGGAGCTGTCTGGGTCGCTCAGGAGTGGCTCTGCCTCGGCTCTGTTCCAGGGACGCTTTTGTCTGTCTTGTGACGATCCCCTGCTGTCTCACAATTACTCTAGTTTTATATTAAGTCTTGAAATCAGCGAATGTTGGTCCTTTGACTTTGTCCTTCTTTTTAAAGTTGTTTTGAATATTCTAGGTACTTTGCATTTACATATACATTTTAGAATCATTTTGTCAGTATGTACAAAAAATTCTGCTTGATTGGGATGATGCTGAATCTGTAGATGAATATGGAGAGAATTGACATCTTAACAATACTGACTCTTCTGACACATGAATAGGGTATATGTCCCCTTTTATTTCTTCCACAGTGTTTTGTAGTTTCCAAATATTTTGTCAGATTCCCCCCTAAGTGTTTCATATTTTCTGATGCTACTTTCATGATATTTAAAAGATTTTAATTTGTCATATTTTATTACTGATATATAGAAATACATTTTTTTGGTTTATCACTCTGTGACCTGCAAACTTACTACCCTCACATTAGTTTGAGTCATATTAAAACAATTTCCACTGAATTTTCTAACATAGATGGTCCTGGTATCTGTAAATAGAGATAGTTTTCTTTTTTCTTTCCAATTGGATGCCTTTATTTTCTTTTTCTTGCCTTGTACTGACCTGATGCCACAGTCCAATAGAGTAGAGTTAAACAGAGTAGAAGTGACAAGGGACATCCTTATCTTGTTCCTCATCTTATGGGGATATATTTGATCTCTTACCATTAAGTAGGTTGCTTTCCTAGGGGTTTTTTTTTTTTTTTGATATCCTTTATCTACAAAGTTGAATTGAAGCAGCTCCCTTTCATGCTTTGCTGAGTGTTTTTGTGAAGAGTGAATGTTGTATTTTTTAAAATGCTTTTTCTGCATCTATTGAGATGAAAAATGGTTTTTCTGTTTTAGTTTGTTAACGTGGAGATTACATTGGTTGCTTTTGGAATGCTATACCAATCTTGCATTCCTGGGATAAACCTGGATTTGACTTACTAAAATTTTGTTAAGAATTTTTACATCTATGCTCACAGGGGATATTAATCTATAATTTCATTTGTTTGTAATGCCTTTTCCTGGTTTGGGGTATCATTATAATGCTGGCCTTACATAACCAGTTGGGAAGTGTTCCTTCCTCTTTTGTTTTCTGGCAGAAGTCTTTTGTAGAACTGACATTATTTCTTCCTTAAATGTTTGGTAGAATTAACAAATTTGTTTGGGCCTGGAGTTTTCTCTATGGAAAAGTTTTAAATACAATTCTTTTGAATAGATATAGGGATAAATAGGTTACCTATTTTCTTTTTGTGTGACCTTTGGTAGTTTGTTTCTTTTAATAAATTTGTCCATTTCATCAAAGTTTTCAAATTTATTGGCCTAAATTTATTGATAATTATGTCACTTTCCTAGGGTCTCATAGAAAATTACCATAAACTGGTGGCTTAAAGCAACAGAAATTTATTGTCTCACATTTTTGGAGCCTGGAAGTCCCAAGCCAAGGTGTAAAGGCAGTTTCTTCTGAGGCTCTGAGAGGGATCCGTTTCATGCCTCTCTCCCAGCTTCTGGTGGTTGGCGGAAATCCTTGGCATCCCTTGGCTTTGGAGCTTCACTCCGATCTCTGCCACACCACGGTATTTTTCCTGCGTGTCTCTCTGTGTCCAAACTTTCCTCTCTGATAAGGACACCAGTCACTGGATTTAGGGTCCACCCCAATCCAATATGAACTCATCTTAACTTGCTTCCATCTGCAAAGATCCTATTTCCAAATAATGTCGTGTTCTCAGGTTCCAAGTAGACACAATTGTTTTTGGAATGCTGTTTAACACTGTACAATAATATTCTTTATTATCCTTTCAATGTATGCGGTAATGATATTTCTTTCATTCATGATTTTGGCAATTTGTGATCTTTCTCAGGCTATAGGTTTAATAGTATTATTTATCTTTCTAAGGAACTGGTTTTTGGTTTCATTGATTTATTCATATTATTGTTTCAGTTTCTATATTTCTATTTCCTTTCTTCTACTTAGGGTTTAATTTTCTCTTATTCTCTGATTTTTGAAGGTGGAAGCTGATGTTATTAATCTGAGAACTTTCTTCTTTTCAAATGTAGGTGTTTAGTACTATAAATTTTCTCTTAGCACTCCCTTAGTGGCATCCCATAAATTTTGATATACTGTGCCTGTGCTTTCATTTTCATCAGTTCAAAATAATTTCTAATTTATTTTCAAGTTATTCTTTGTTTTTCCATGTTTAGAAGTGTGTTGCATAGTTTCCAGATATTTAAATTTTTTTCAGATTTTTTTTTTTGAGACAGCGTCTCACTCTGTCACCTAGGCTTGAGTGCCGTGGCATGATCACTGCTCACTGTGGCTTTGAGCTCCTGGGCTCAAGTGATACACCAGCCTCCTTCTCTTGAGTAGCTGAGACTACAGGTATGTGCCATCATGCCTGGCTGATATTTTTTAAATTTTTTGTATAGATGGAGTCTTGCTGTGTTGTCCAGGCTGTTCTTGAACTCCTGGCCTTAAGCAATCCTCACTGCTTGGCCTCCCAAAAAGCTGCAATTATAGGCGTGAGCAACCGTACCTGGCCTGTTACTGATTTCTAACATAATTGCTTTGTGGTCTGAGGACAAACTTTGTATTCCTTGAATCTTCTTAAATTTATACAGATTTGTTTTCTGGTCTAGAACATGCTTTATCTCAGTAAATTTTCAGAGTATACTAGAAAAGAATGTGTATTCTGCTTTTGTTGCATGGAGTGTTCTAGTCATATCTTTTGGGTCAGGTTGGTTGATAGTATGCTTCAAAATAAGCTATACTTTTACTTGTTTTCTGTCTACTTATTCCATTAGTTATCGAGAAAGGGGTATTGAAACCTTGAACTGTAATTGTAGATTTATTTATTGCTCCTTGCAGTTCTTTCAGGTTTTCATTAATGTAATGTGAAGTTTTTCTGTGAGGGGCAAAAATGGGTAAGATTTTTATGTCCTTGGATGAAATGACCACTATATTATTATAAAATAAAAATAAACCTTCTGGCTCATGGTAATTTTTTTCTTTGTCCTGAGATCTACTTTATCTGATATTAATATAGCCACTTCAGCTTTCTTTTTCTTAGTGTCTTTAGCATGGCATATCTTTTTTTCCATCCTTTCACTTTTAATTTCCTTATGCCTCTACTTAAAGTGTATTTCTTGCAAGCAGCATATAGTTGGATATGCATTTTTTATTCAATCTGATAATATCTGCCATTTAATTAGAGGTATTTAGTCCATTTACATTTAATGTGATTATTGATATTGTTAGGTTTAAATGTATCACCTTGCTATTTGTTTAATGTTAATCCCATCCATTCTCTGCTCTTTTTTCCTCTTTCTCTGCCTTCTTTGGGATTCATTAAATATTTTAAAAAGTAATTTTGTTATCTACTTTTTGTCTTTTTTTGTTATTTTTGTATTAATAGCTGCTTTAAGGTTTATAGTATATAATCATATGGCAATGATAGGAATGCGTTCTGAGAAATGCTTCATTAGGCAATTTCATCATTGTGCAACCATTATAGCATGTACTTACACAAACCTGGATGGGATAGCCTACTATATACCTAGGTTATATGGTATAGCCTGTTGCTCCTAGATGACAAACTTGTACAGCATATTACTATACTGAGTACTGTAGGTAATTATAACATAATGGTATGTATACATCTAAACATATCTAAATATACAAAAGATATAGTAAAAGTACAATATCAAAGATAAAAAATGCTAAACCTATATGGGACACTTACCATGAATGGAGCTTGTAGGACTGGATTGTTCTGGGTGAGTCAGTGAATGGTGAGTGAATTTGAGGCCTCAGAAGTTACTGTATACTACTGTAAGCTTTATAAACACTGTGTATTTAGGCTATGCTAAATTTACAAAAACATAATTTTTTTCATCAATAATAAATTTACATGAGCTCACTTCTTACTTTAGAAACTTTTAATTTTTTAAATTTTTGACTCTTTTGTAATAACAAAACACAAACACATTCTATGGCTATACAAAAATATTTTCTTTCTTTATACCCTTATTCTATAAGCTTTTTACTATTTTCAAACATTTTTATTTTTAAACTTTTTAAAAAAAAAACCAAAATATAAGCACACACATTAGCCTATTTCTGCACAGGATCAGCATCATCAAGACATCCTAGGTGGCAGGGACAGGAAGTTTTCAGCTCTGTTTTAATCCAGTGGGATCACTGTCATGTATGCAGTCCGTTGATGGAAACTCTGTTACGCTGCTCGTGGCCGCATATCCGTAACGTGTCCTGGTCTGTCTGTGTTTGCACAAGCAGGAGAGGCTGTGCCTCCTACAGTTTTGTGCCCTCAGGGCCTCTCGTGCCTCAGCCTAGTCCTGGCTCTGGTTTGTCTGTCCTTAGCTGCTCATTCTAACATCTGTATCAGCTGTGGGCAGTTTTGTGTGGTTGATTCATTTTCCATTGTCAGTTTCATTGTCTTTCTTCTTTGTACACTGCTGATTTTTGATCAATGCTTGACACTATGAGTCTTACGTTGTTGGCTGCTGGGTATTTTTTGGGACACAGTTAAGTACTTGGAAATAGTTTGATCCTTTTGGGTCTTGCTTTTGAGATTTGTTAGAAGCATTGCTCATTTTCTGTCTACTATCCGCCATTACGAAGGCCCCATGAATTCTGTGGTTTTTCAGTGTGGTTGGTGGGAACAGGCACTATCCCCAGCCTGTTACCTTGGTAGCAGAAGCTATTACCTCTGATTCCTTGGAGTAGCTGTTTCTCTGCCTGGGTGGTTTCCTCAGAAGCGTGCACTGGGCAGTTCTCAGCTGAAGACTCGCTGCAGATCCCGTGGTTATGTTTTCTCTCTGAGCAGCCCTCTCCTGCTCAGTGCTCTGTTCTCCAGAGGCCTGGGGCTTCCTGCACTCTCAGCTTCACGTCCTCAACTTGGGGGTCTGCCAGGCTCCTCCTGATCACGCTCCCTGTGCTCTGGCCTGGAAACTCTGGCAGGGAAAGCACTGGGGCAGTTTTAGGACTCACCTCATTACCTTCAATCTTTCAGGGATCATTATCCTTTGTTGCCTTAAGTATAATGTCTTGCAAATCTATATTTCATTTATTTTGTCAGTTTTCATTGTTGCTTTGTTGCAGATGAAAGGGTAAATGCAATCCTTATTACCTCGTCTTGAGCAGACGTAGTAGAAGTCCCTGTTTTGCCTGTTTTAAAGCCTGGTTTTAAGCACACCCACCGCTTGTAGGAGCTGCCTGGAGAAGCTCACACTCACATTCTTTTCAGTTTGTCCCATCAGAAATGTGCTCCCATCCTTGAAAACCCTTTAAACTCTTATATTGTTACTTGCAAGTAAGAACATAATTCTTCCATTGAGATTTCAAATTCTATTTTATCTTTAGTGCAAATAACTTGTCAATGAGTCATTACCAGATTCCAACTAGTAGTTTCATGACACAGGAATAAAAATTGTCACTTTTGTAAGTGTTTTATTTACACACTGTAAATATATTTAACTACTTACTGCTAGTACACACACACACACTCACACACAGTGTGTCTTGTTTAGGGATGTTAAAGAATAGAATGAAAGTGCATTGAATTTTGAGCAAGACAGACTTGGCTTTGGTGAATCCAGCCACATAAGCCAAGCTTCGTTTCCCTCTCAATCCCTGTTTTGTAAGCACTAATGCACCACGTGAAGTTCTGGAACACTTAGTAAGGAGGTGTTGACAGCTCTTCTCCCCCACCCCCTGATCCTACTTTCCCCCATTTTGTATAATTTCTTTTGGCTGAAATAAGCCACAGACAAAGGGAAGATCAGGGTGTTTTTCTTCTGAAATACACCGAAATCCCTTTGTGGGTGAGTGCTGGCTAGATGAACAGCACTTGCAGCCGGCTTTCCGGGGAGCACCCTGCCATATGGCGCTGTCTTGCTTCGGGAACGCACTTCCCCCGTGGCAGATCCAAATCCCAGCACAGGGACGCTGTCACAGCCCTCAGGCAGCAAAGATCCTGAGGGAATCAAGAGACCAGCGGATCTAGGTCGGGAGGGAGAGCGAGAGCGGGCAGAGCCCAGGGAGGGGAGCCACTCGGCTGGGGTGATGGGCTGGTTGGGTGGGGCTGCTCGCCCAATGCCGAGCTTGTTCTCATGCTGTGATGGCTCCTGCTGCCTGGGGACACTATGCACAGCTGACCGGGATTATTAGAATCATCTGGGGCTCGTGTGATGGTGACTCAAGTGTGGGGACTCAGGGTGCTTCGGCGTCATCTCGATTCTGTTGACGGCAAAGAGGAAAAACAGAACCACCCGGTTGGGTCTGTTCTCTTCTCGGGTGCAAGACCGAGGCTGCCGGGTTCAGTCAGGCCCTCCGCCCTGCTGCTGTGAACGCACAGTCCAGCGCCTTCTTCTCCCCAAGGTGCTGCGCTCTGCATTAAACAAAGAACACACAAACACCGCACTTCTCTATTAATGAAAATTGGAAAGCCAGAGAACTAGAAAGAAAAAATTTTAAATTCACGTAGTTCGTCCTAACAAAGGCAACCACTATTAACATTTGGGATACTTTTTTCCATTTCCAATCTAGGTACAGTTTTTTGCTTACTTCTTCTTTTTTTTTTTACAGATGCGTGACCACAGTCTACATACAATTTCATATTCCGCAGTTTCATCCTATGTTGTATCAGAAGTTTTCTCCCATACTCATTACAAATTCTTTATAAAACTAGTTTGTACTGATTGCAGAATAACCTATCCAGGCAATGTACTTGGTGACTTGACCAGCTGGACGTATAACTTTTCCTGTCACCGAATCCCAGAACTGAAATGACTAGAAAAAGGCTCAGAATGTTAGATGACATATTGTTTTCAATATGAAAATAATGCGTGAACGTGGTAAAATGTATACAAAGAAAAATAACCCAAAGTCCAAGAGAATAGAAAATAAAAAGCAAACTTCTCCACCCAGCCACTGCTGGGACCCACCTCCCAGCCCTGCCACCCTCTCTGAAGCATGTATAATTTTTGTTTTCCTGGAAATAACCTCTTCAACTGGAAGCAAGTATCGTCAAGCATTCTAAACCTTTCTTTGGTAATTTCAGTATACCCCTATACCCAAGTGCCTTTTCCCGTGTTGCCTCTCTCAACTTCTTGAAATATTCTGCTCCTTCACACGGGTGGGGTGAGGCTGATGCCATCTGCGTGCTGCGCCGCTTTTGGGAGGAGTCCACCTGCCTGAGGTTGTTCCTGGAGCAGCCGTGACCGGGCGGGGAGGGACCAGCTCAGGGCAGCACATTTACAGGAACGTGGGACAGAAGCAACCCAATCCTGCTTCAAGATCTTCAAAATCCAGTCCCATGAACGGTTCCTGCCCAACGTAATGAGCCCAACAATAAGAGGGGACAAGTCGCAGGAACATTTGCCATGTTTCTCTGCTGCCCATCATTTGGACGTCTCACGCGTTCCTTGGCACTGGGCTGAGGGAGACGTTTGCAGCGGCTGTCTCCCGCCGCCCCTGCCTGTGCTGGATGGAGAGTGTGGACTCCTCCATCTCCTCCTGGGAGAGGGGCTGCAGATGGCGGCTCTGGGTGGCTGCTCCTGGGGAAGGGGACAGGCAGAGAGTTGGAGTCCATCCACGACGACCTGTGCAGTCTGGGTGTCCCTGGGGGAGGGATCAGGGCAGTGACGTGGACCCTCAGTACTCTGGTCTGGAAACTGGTGGAATAACGCCTCCCTCTCAGAGCTTGATCTACGGGACCTGTGTGGGACATGCCCCTGGTGGAGCCTGGTTTTCCGGACTGCATGCATGTGTCCCCCTACAATTCATGTGCTGAAGCCCTAATCCTCAATATGAGGCATTTGCAGGTGGAGTCTTGGGAAGGTGATTAGGTCATGAGGTAGAGACCTCATGAATGAGATTAGTGCCCTTGTAAGAGAGACATGAGTGAGATTCTCTCTCCCTCCCTCCCTCCCTCCTTCCCTTCCATATGGGAACACGCTGAGAAGGCCGCTGTCTGCAAGCCAGGAAGAGAGCCCTCCCTCACCAGGAGCTGCATCTGCCCACACCTTGATCTTGGACTTCCAGCCTTCAGAGCTGTGAGAAACCAATATCTGCTGTCTAAGCTGCCCCACCTACGGTGTTCTGCTATGGCACCTGAGCTGACTAGGACACCTGGCACAGAGCTGGGGCAGAATGCAATGAGCCGAGCCCTTGCCTTCACCAGCCCTGGCCACCAGGCCACCCGGCGTCCACGCCTCCTTACTGAGGGCCTGTTTCTCCAAGCTGCCGTCAGTGTTCTAGGCCCTGGCGATGTGGCATTGAACAAATTGGACAAAAGTCCCTGCCCTCAGGGAGCTGAGAGCCACTGGAGGGAGATGGGATGCTGAGCAAGCTCAGTGTGCTCAGCCGTGTTGGGTGTGGGAAGGTGGGAAGTGCAGTGGAGTCTTGTGCAGCAGGAGGGCTGGGAACGCAGGCGGGACCCTGCTGCCCTGCCTGGGCCTGGCCTGGTGGGCAGCTGGGCTTGGGCCTCCCTGGCTGCCCAATGGTCCCTCCCTCCTGCATCCGAGCTGCCCGCTCAGGTGCTGTCCTGGGGCAGGGTGAGCAGGCAGTGGCAGTGACAGGGAAGGAGGAGTTTTGGGGGCTCTCATCAGGCACTGCTGGGCAGGAGCAGAGGGTCGAGGGGCAGATGGGCACTACTGGGCTTCCTTGTGTGAAGATATCCTGGAGGTTGTCACACGCAGACCATCAGCCTTCAGGAAGGATCCTCCCGCCCGGGTTCCTGCCGCGTGCACACATTAAGGAATCCTCTTTCTCAGAACAGCCACTCCCAGCCCCCACCAGGGCACAGTCATGCCGTGTCCTCCCTGCCCCTCAGGGCAGCCAGCAGGGCCCAGAGACTGGATCCTGTGCATGTGCCCGGCATGGGGGTGGCTGGGTCCTGGCTGCAGAGATGTCGGTGGGCCAGGGTATGTGGGCTGGTGGGAGGAAAAGAAAAGAGTTCTTTCCAGGACAACTAGGGATGTCTTTTCATTATTCTTTTGCTCAAAATAGAAATATCTTTTCAAAACCGCATTTGACAGGCAGCCCGGGCACTTTGCCTGAGCTGTCTGGAGGAACTGGCTTCCTTGCCTACAGATACTGTTTTCCTTTCCAAAGGAAGAGGGAAATAGCATTCTGCTGGCTTAAAAGAAAGCAGGGGAGGGGAGAGGAGCAAGCCAGGCAGGGGGAAGGGTGGGGCAGAGGAAGCTGGAATAAAAGCAAAGGGTGGACTAAGCCAGCTCATTCCCAGTGAGAAAGGCAGAGCCCACACTGCCAGTGGGCTGGCCGGGACCCTGCGCCCACAGTCAGCGAGGGAGGTGAGCAGGGACTGTGGACCCTGGGACCCGGGATGCAGTCCACAGCAAAGGCTCCTGGCGGACAGGACAGTCTGGCCCAGGCTTCGGGCTCTCGGCGGGAACAGGCATCTGCTGTGCAGACAAGAAGGACTCACTATGGAATCCCAGGCAAGAAGAAGGGGCGTGAGAGGAGACACAGGGGCTTGGCGGGAACTCTGGGATAGCAGGAGAGCAGCCAGCATGCCAGAGAGCAGGGCCCAGGCCTGGCTCGGTTACCGCCATCCTCAGTTTCCCCACTTGGAAGAGTAGGTGGTCCTCTGCTGCTCTGCCTCGCGCTGGGCCGCCTGCCCCTGACTGCGCTGTCCTCCTGAGCCAGTTCTCTGCCCATCCGGTGCCCCAAGTCAGCGTGGACCTGGCACAGCGCACACCGCTGTGCGGGATGGGAATGCACCACACAACCGTGCAGCGCCACCGGCCCGGGAAGCCTTTGCAAAAGGCAAGAAGGGGAGTCTCTTCAACCGTGGACAACTGAACACGGGCATGTCCCGCCTCTTGTCTGGATGTCATTTAAATGACAGTGAAGGAGTAAAAAGGGGATAAACTCACAAGGACAAAGAGAGCAGGGAAGACACAACATTAGACAAGGGAAGACTGAGGAGGAGAAACGCACCCTGTAGGAGTCAGATGGCTGTCATCAGGCCTGGCCACGTCCCTCAGTCAGTGCGTGGCTTGGGGACCATGCCAGTGGCTGCCTCCCTTCCCTCCCCACCACCTGCCTTTGAGGTGTCCGTGGGCACCCTCGCCGCTGCTGGCTCCAGTTGAGCTTCTGGACTGCAGATGGCTTTATCGAGATGTGTGAGACACAGGCGGGACCATTCGCCTTTTACCTTGGCACGCAGCTAATCACCAGAGCACTTCGCCGCTCAGCCGTGGCTGCAAAGCGCTAAGCTGATTATGGAAAAGAGCAGAACATGAATGCTCTAGTGGAATTTTCAGCAGAGATAAGCATTTGCTGACACTGAGTGTGATGTAAACTCAGCACTCTCTCAGCCTTATCTGGGCCGATGTCCGAAGACCCTGTCTCTTGGTGGACCCTGTCCCCGGGTGACCCTGTCCCTTGGTGGGCCCTGTCCCTGCGTGACCTTGTCCCTGGGTGGGCACTGACCCTGGGTGGGCCCTGTCCTCAGTGGCCCCTGCCAGGCAGGGTATTGATCTGCATGTGCTCAATGCCACCCCAGCAGCTGTGGCTGGCACCTGCCTTCCCTAAACATCATCTCAGGTGAGACAGGTAGAAGTGTGGGGCTGGCAGAAGCAGGAACATGTGGCATGGAATGGCTGCCCTGAGGTCCTTCGGTACTCACCCAGCCGCTGCTTGTCCTGGAAGGCTTGGAGAGGTGGGACAGCTCCCCCACAGTGCCCCACCAGCACGCAAACCTGATGTCAGTGACTCCAAGGCCCCGGGGGGCTCAGAAACAGCACGTTGCAGAGCAGCTGTCTTGGCCGCGTCCATAGGGAAGCTGCAGTGGGGTCCAGGCTGACAACCAGCCCCGGGCTTTGGCTCCCGGTGGGCAGGGGGCTCCTTATACACCCATGCGGACCCACAGATGGCTGTAGGGCCTGACAGCACCTGCAGATTTTCAGAGAGAGGAAATAAGACCTCTTGGGTGTTGGCAATGGACCACAGGCATCTCCTCCCGTGAAGCCATGTCGTCTGTCCAGGGCACAGGACAAACTCAGGTCCTCCCGGCCTCCCTCTTCTCTCACACCCGCCACCAACTAATATGTCCAGAATCGGCCTCTGCTCCCTCCTGCCTCCCCTGCCCACCCCTGGTCCAAGTGTCCAGCATCTCTCAGCTGGGTGACCCTGGGGCTTCCTACCTACTGGGTGACGTGACACCTGAGTCATGGCCAGTCCTCCGCTCAAATCCCCCACTGGCTTCCAATCAGAGTGAAAATCAAAGTCCTTAAACATGAGCTTGTGGCTCTGTCTGGCCTCCTCTGCAGCTCCACCCTCCCCTTCCTGTGGGTGCCAGCTCACCCTGACCCTGCTTCTGTCCCAGTGTCCCTCTGCCGGGAACACCTCGAGGTTTGCTCCCTCCTCCCTGCAGGTCTTAGATGGCATCAAGGGCTTCCTCTGCCCTCCCATTGGAGGACTCACCCCCCACCCCGCCTTGCTGTTGCCTTTCCCCTTTTGTTTTTCTCTGCCGCCCCGTTTTGTAGCTGCCCAGCTTCTATTCACTTGTCCATTTGCATTTTGCATCTCCCCCACTGGAAGGTGACGGGCACTTCATGTGTTTTGTCAACGGCTATATCCTCAGTTCGTCCAGCCTCCCCAGCATGCAGCAGATAGCTGCCAGGTGGCTGGCTGCCCAGCCGCGCCCTGGCCCTGAGCCCCAGCGTGCACGGGCAGCTCCTGTGAGGTCGCTCCGGCTGGCAGCTGGCAGTCCAGCGATGGGAGCTCCAGTAACGGCAGCCCCAGCTCCACATCACCCGCCACGCACCTTGCAGATCCAAGCTTGGGATCAGGTTCCTTGGCCAAGTTACCTAAACTCTCTTAGCCTCAGTGTTCTCATCGATAAAATGGGGATGATGACATACCTCCCTCAGTAACAGGGCTGGCAGCAGGACCAGCACATCCCTGCCCCCAATGCCATTGCCCCTGGGCATTCTCTTTGCGATTCTGAATTCGTGTTTCCCTGTACCCTGGAGCGCTGTACACTCTGGTTGGTAAGTGTCCTGATGCAGCCATTCCTGAATGCGGCTCAGGCACAGTGGGATGCGCAGAGTCCATTTCCTGCAGGGCCATTGCTGACCTTATGTGGCCGTCCCAGCTCACGGCTGGCAGGGAACTGAGAGTGGACATCTCCATCACATGCCCTGTGGGGCCGGCTTGCCTCTTCCAGTTCCCACTCGCAGAGGAACAGGGAAAAGCCGGTGCCGGGGGCCTCCCCCTCCCCCTTGGCCTGCCGGGAGCTGGGGTCCGCCCACTGCTCTCCTGGGAGGTGTGCTGCCTTCTGCTCACGGCCGGCAGAGCCACAGCTCCTTCCTCAGAGGGCTGCCGTGGGGCACGTGGGAAACTGACCTTGCGAGCAGCCCTTTCCTTCCTATTCCTCTGCCGCGTTTCCAGTCGGCTGTGTCTCCGAGACACGGAGGTGAGTGGAGCGTTCCAAGGCCTGGGCTTCTTGCTGGCTCAGCCGGGCAGGGTGGGTCTGGAGGGTTTGCAGAATTTTCACCTCCCCAGATGCCATGTCCTCTGTCAGCTTATGGGTGGGCCCCCAAAGGGAACCCTCATGGCAGGGCACCGTTGGGGGCAGGTGGGGTACCCCACACCCAGATGAAGTGCGTGCGGCTGGGACAGCCTTCTCGAAGTGAGCCTGATGCCTCTTTGGCCTAGGTTGGAAGAGACCCCCTGTTTTGTTCAAGGGACAAATACGTCCCTGTTCTCTGAGCTTGCTGGCCTGAGTCTCGTATAGTCTGCATTGGGGTCATGTGGCTGTGCCCAGACGAGCCTCTTAGCTGTGTCGTCCAGAAGGAGAGGTTCTGGATTGGAATCCTGCTGGGACCGCAGGTCCACGGCTGACGCAGGCATGCAGACCCTTCCTGATCTCCCACTGGCAGCACGGCTGTGGTGTGGGCTCTGCTCCTAGACTGTCCCAGGAGCAGTGTTCCGAGGATTCAAAGCGTCCGAGATGGAGGTGGTGTGCTGTGTGACGGAGGCTGTGACAGAGACGCAGTGGCGGGTGCCTCAGGGAGCTCCAGTGGAGGCCGGCAGGGAGCCTCCCGGAGGCGCTGACAGCAACATTGTGTCAGCAATACCAGGTGACCAGGGAAGGCAGCGTGGAGTGGGAGGGGATGTCACACAGGGGCCTGGTTTGGACTTTATCTTGCAGAGAGAGGGGGGCTGCTGCAAGGCTTCAAGCTGGGAGTGGTATGGTCAGGTTTGGGTCTGATGTCATGGAGGGGCATTGGGTTGGAGGGACATTTGGGCTGGAGGGAGGTTGACTGGAGGTGTGGAAGCCCGGGGGGAGGCAGAGCAAGCCCAGGACTCAGCCAGAGGGATGGCGGCCAGCGGTGGGCAGGGAGCGGGGTGTGTGGAGCACTGTCTGGGAGGCACCGAGGGCAGGAGTGAGGACAAGCCCCAGGGAGGCGTCCTGTCCTGCAGCTGCAGGAATAGAGGACGCCAGGAGCCGCCCGGCTGAGCCATCCTGGGGGAGTCCTCCCCATGTGGGGCCCAGGGTGGCTGAGTGGGGTGGCCAGAGGCTCTGGGGCCTGCCAGCTTGGAGCTTCTCATGCTGCAAGCCTAGAAGGCAAAGTGCTTAAATATTTATCACACACAGAAATTGATGTTGGAGAACTGAATTCTCAAAAAGGAAATTGAAAGGAAAGGGAGGGGAGACCTCTGAATTGCAATTTGTAGCACCGGCCTCTGAGTACTTCATTAATTCCTCGGCGTGCCCCGGCGGCGTGCAGGGCGCGGGCAGGGCCTGCTGCCCACCCCGTGCCCCCTCCCCGCAGCAGCTCATGCTGCGGCCGGCGGGAAGGTCAGGTCAAACACTCGGAAAGCGAAGAATGAATGAATCGCGGTGGATGGGGAGGACTTGTGTCAAGCTGCTGAAGGAATAATAAGAATGAGAAGCGACTTGGGATTGAAATGACAATCAGGAAAAGGCAGTGGGGCTTTTAGAAAAGACTTTGGAATCAGGCAAACTCTTATCATTTTACCAGCTCTCAGAAATTGAGGAAATTTCTTAATGTCTCTGGATTCTACAAAGCACAGATAATAGGAGCCATAGTCATCACCACCATCATCACCATGAATATTACCATGTCACCATCATCACTGTCATTCTCATCGTGTTGACCACTCACTGTGTGCCTGACACATGAACTCATCTACTGCTGAAGACACTGTGTCATGGTAGACTTTTGTCACGCCCATTTCACAGGTGAGGTCACCGAGGCATAATAAATTAGGCCCAAGTTCAGCAAGAGCCAGTAAGTGGCAGAGCCATTCTGTTCGACAGCACAAGTGTCTCCCGGCTTGCAGGTCACTGTGGGTTAAATGCAGGTACTTCCTAAGGGTGCGCGCGGTGATGTCTGGAAGTCCCTGGGTTGACGCAGGTCTGATTGCGCGGCCATTCGTACTGCTTGTGTTTTTGCTGCTGAGGAGCAGCCGTGTTCCGGTCTTTCCAAGGGGGTCGGGTTGGGCCCTGTGAAGCACAAACAAAGTCCAGAGACATTTTGGGGACCCTCCTATGAGCCGGGCAGTGTGCAGGCAAATGCTGGGCTGTGCGGCACTGGAGTCAAGCACCAAGTCTCCGTGCCCCTGCGGCCAGGCCAGGCCGCGGTGGAGACCACTGCCTGCGCCCAGGGAGCCACTGCCCCACGGCCGGCGCCTCGCCCCAGAGACACAGTGGCAGAGAGGAGGCCAGTGCGAGACTGCAGCAGCGCCGCAGAGGTCAAAGGCCTGGCAGCTTCTGCTCAAGCGCCCAGATGGGTCCTGGTGGCTGTGCCCAGGCCCTGGGTTGGTTAGCAGTAATAGCTTTAATTGGGGAGTTGGTCATTGACATTTTGAGAGCAACCGGCTAATGGATTTGAATACATTTAGATTACTTTAATAAAGCACACCCAACAATGCATTTTAAGGGCGGAAGGAAGGAGGAGGGGACTTGCAATTGTCCCCCTCCCCCACCCCACTGCGTAATTTATTTCACACACTGTACACTCACTCAGGTATTTAGAAGTTGCCTGCTGTGCTTTCACCAAATGGGAAAACAGACAGAAAAAGGAGACTTTTTTTCTTATTGGGTTAAGTGGTCATATCCATCTCATTAAAGAGCCCAAATTTATTTTCAAAAACTCAAGTCAGAATGAGTCTCACCTCTGAAAGATTAAGCATTTGTTAGTATTTTATGAATGTTTCCTTCTAGTCTTTTCTTTTCTTAATATGTTTATTAAAAAAGTAAAGAGGACAAGTGGCAGTAATTTAGGGTTAAGGAGTGTCGGGGGATGGAGGAAGCCTGGGAGGGTGGTGCGATGTCATGAAAAGTGGGTTGTTGTGTGTCATATGAATGTGGGTTAAAGCCCCACCTTGTCTGTAACCCTGAGAGTCACGGAGTTCCTGTGCCCCGGTCTCTGCATCTTCCATGTAGGGATCCCAGTTTCTGGCTCCAGAGTCAATGTGCGGTTGAGGAAGGTATGCTGAGGGAAGCACCTGCTGGCACAGGCTAGGTCTCTTCCCTTCCCCTTTCTGTCTCTGCCTAGCGGGACTGCCACTGCACAGCTACAAGAGGCCTGGGTGCTCAGTGTCACACAAAGGGACATACCATGTGCTCCATAGGGGTGCCTAGGATCAATTCATTACCCCAGCATGGACGAATGTACCATACATGTGCATGCATGCTTGTGAGGATGCACACTCACATGTCTGTGAGGATGCACTCATGCACATGCCTGGGGAGATTCACACATGCACATGCCTGGAGGAAGGCCCATACATGCCTGTGAGGATGCACACATGCACATGCCTGTGAGGATGCACACATGCACACGCCTGGAAGGAGGTACACATACAT
>VBSM01003020.1:1966227-1986541 GCA_008086735.1 Cheirogaleus medius
CATGCCTGGAAGGAGGTACACATACATGCCTGTGAGGATGCACACATGCACATGCCTGGAAGGAGGTGCACATACGTGCCTATGAGGATGCACACATGCACTTGCCTAAGAAGATGCACATGTACACTTGGTCATGAGGATACACACACACACGCGGATAAAGATTGTTGCTCTAGATGCAGCTAAGGAGGGCCGGAGAACCCTGCCTAGTATGCCAGGAAATGTTTCAGAGCCAGTCGGTGTGTGCAAGCCCTCGCTGCTGGGGGAGCTGTTTGCTATGGAATCCAGACCCTCCATCTGGTCCACTTCCCTCTGAGGGCTTTTGGGGAAGGGGGCTCCACCACTGTCGCAGATCCCCGGGAGACAGCAGAGGCAGCACTGCAGCCCAACGCAGAGACCCCGCGCCACACTGGGTACGCGGGCTGCGGCAGCTGCTCTCCGCTCGTCCGAGGCCATTGACCTTGGTGAGCACCACCAGCTGCAAAGGCCCTGTGGGCTCAGAGACAGCTCTCGTGACCTTGGGGACTGTGTGCACGGGACAGGTTGAGTGCCCACATCCCGAGAGATGCTCAGAATTAAAATGACAACGGCACCTAAAGTGTCAACAGAAGAGTGTTCTGGGCTCAGTGTCCATGGCTCTGGGGGGCCTGGGTGCTGGGCTTCCAGACTCGGAGAGGAAACGTGAGGCCTGGGCATGCCCCATCAGCGCTTGCTTTTCTGCAGGGCCAGGCTGAGCCGGCGGCAGGGCCAGCACTCCCTCTGTGCTGTGAGTGAGAGGTGCACTCATTCCTGGGCTCATTCATTCACTTCCTGGCTGCTGCTTGAAGACCACTCCTTGCATGGGGTGTGGAAGGTGACAGGGGCTCCACTTCCCAGTCATGGCTTCCTCCGGGTTCCTCCCCTTGGACCTGGGCTGGCCTGGGCCACTCTGGCCAAGAGACAGGACCGGGCGCTGGGCAGTGCGAAGGCTTGGAGCGCCAGGGCAGTGCGGGGTGGAGGCTGCCCTGGCCTCTGAGCTCCGTCCCACAGGGCGCTGTCCCTACCCTGCTGTGTCCCCGCGCATCCTGCAAACCTCGACCCCCACGCTTGGCTTTGAGCTTGGCATGCCATGAAGGCCAAGGCCACCATCCTTTCCCGGGCTGGAAACCGAGGCTCAGGCGGGTGAGGGACTCATCTAGGGCCCACCCCAGAGCTGGTGTTGGGTTAGAGTAATTCTCCCTTCCACCTTGGGCCACAAAAGTGAAGAAAATGTGAATTTAAAATGTAGAAAATAAAAAAACAACCCCAGAACGGGTGGATTAAAGGTGAGCTGTAAGAGAGGCCGGCGTGCTCAGTTCAGGGGCCTCCCTGGTGGCAGGACTTGGGGTTGCTGTGGGGGCAGACAGATGGCCCACGGCTGCCAGGTTCTGCCCGGGCCGCAGCGTCAGGGCTCTGCAGCGTGCGTGTGCGTGTGCGTGTGCGTGTGCATGTGCGTGTGAGCTGAGCACAGGCGCTACCTTCTCCTGTGCTCCCATTCAGCGCCCCCCTTGGATGGGCCTGGCGTGCTGGACCACACGGGGTGGAAGGCGGGTCCCCACCCAGATGGCTCGCAGTCGTCAGGGAGACGAGGATGCAGGCAGTGCCTGCTCAGGGCACCTAGCCCAGCCACAGCCACGGGGACGTGCAACAGAGAGGGTGAGTGCGACAAGCCCAGCCCAAGACGGACCTGCGGAGCGAAGGAGCGGTGCCTGCCGTGCCGGGGAGATGGGCAAGGCCGGTGGTGGGCCTGTGGGCTGCCGAGAGGCTGGACCTTCTTGTGGCCACTCTGGGCGTCAGCAGGGGCCTCCGTCATGGCGAAGGGTCTGTCAGCAGTGGGGGCTTGGGGGAGGGGTGCAAGGCATCAGGAGCCAGAATCAGAGCAGTCGTGGGCGCAGAGGAAGAAAAAGACTAGCAAAACTGGGAGGCCTCATCCTCAGAGACGGGTGGCCGAGGAGTGGACGTGGGGGGGCTCCAGGCCGTGTGGCCCTTGTCCACCCTGGAGCACCCATCTCCCTGCACCTCCCAGGCTGAGACGGGACAGCAGCGAGCTCCCACAGGGCTCTGCAGGCAGCACTGCACACAGTCCTGTGCCGGCCGGGTGGGCCGGGAGAGCTCAGCTGGCGTCCGCCTCACCTCCAGGCCCTGCCTCCAGCCTCCAGGGGTCAAGGCGGAAGGTGGGGGTGGGTCTGGGTTCAAAGCTCAGCCCCGTGTGTGCAGCTGCACGCCTCCGCTCTGCTGCCCCTGCTGCCACCACGCTCCAGCGCCCCCCCAGGACTAGCCGCCCCGGGGGCAGCAGCACACGGGGGCCTTACCCTCAGGCGCACTCACCCAGTTCATTTCTGGAACAGAGAGATGCTGGAGGGGAGAAAGCCCCAGGAACACTAGGCTTGTGACTTAATGCAGGTGGAATTGCAGGACTGCCGTCCTCAGCCCACGGCACAGACAGACATTGTGCTGGACACCTGCTCTGTGGCTGTCACTGCCAGGCACGTGCCTGAGATCCCCCAGGCCTCACAGGTGGGGTGCTGATGCCAGAGGAGGTGACGGACTCGCCTGCCACAGCAAAGGAGGTTCAGAGCCGGTCTGTGGGGACCTTGCCTTGGAGCCAGTCCCCGCCAGCGTCCCAGGCACACAGCAGTCGTGGACGCTAACCTGCCAGTGAGCTGCAGGGGTGGGAGGTTAAAGGCAGGTTTTAGTAACTGGAATCTATGTGTCCATTTTTGGAAGAAAGAGAACAACAGCAGCCCATTATCCGTCCTTGTTATTCACCCAGGTGATCTTGGTGGGCTGAAGCAGGAGGCCTGAGCCCTGAGCCCCTCGCCCAGGACCTGCCGCCCACTCTGGAGGGCCCAGAGCAAAATGAAAACGTGGGGCCCCTTGCTCCAAAACTATACGAATTTCACGATGGGGACAGCAGAGCATGAAAGCAGGCCTGGGCCCTCCTGAGCACACAGCCCTGCCTGCCTGCATGGGCCTTGTGTCCATGACGTCGGCCCTGAACTCCTCCTGCCCGTAGCAGGTAGCCCACACACCGCAGGTGGGGGGACAGAGTGGCAGAGTGCGCAGGGACCCGAGCGACAGAGCCCTGCCGGTGTTCAGGGCGATGTGGCTGCTCTAGCACAACCTGCAGGTGAAGCCTGGCGTGAGCATCTCAGGGATGACCGCTCAGGAGGGCTCAGAACACCACTATTCTGGGGGAAGGAGCAGAAGGCAAGGGGAAGGGATCCCAGCTGGGGTGTATGTGGCAACTTTGTCACCTGAGCCTCAGTGTCCTGCCTGGGCGGAGGCCACAGCCCCTCTCTCGGGGTGGTTGGGACACTTGACATTGGCGCAGTCACATCTCTGCTTGTCCAGTGCCCAGCCCAGGGCTTGGTACGCGGGGCAGATGGCACACACGGATGAGGCTGCTTGGCGCGGATGCCACAGGAAACCAGGTAGACCAAGGGGAAGCAAGAACAGGTGAGCCCTGGGGGCGTCGGGCACTCGAGGAGGCATCAGGGCAGCACCTCAGGCACAGCGGAGCAGGGCCACCGCGCCCTCTCCCTCACTCTCCTTCTTTCCTGCTCAGGCTTCTTCTGCTCTGGTCCCCACAAAGGGGCACGTGCAGGCAGCCCCTGAGAGTCACCCCTCAGGGCCAGACAGCCAGAGAGGCTGCCCAGGTCCAAGGCCAAGCCCAGGGGAGGTGCTGTGGGCCCAGCTCTGGCCGGCTGCTGGGGCCAGGGGGTCGCACTGCTGTCAGGGGTGGGGAGTCCCAGAGAAGGTGCTGGGTGGTCTCCAAAGGGAGTCCTCCTCTGCCCCGCTCCATTAAGAGGCATCAAAAAATAGGCCCTGTTTTGCTCTGCATTCCTGACTTTTGTTCGAAGGACATGCGGAAGCTCTGGAACAGCATGAAAGAGAAGTCGAGGTCACCTGTAGCCCTCCAGCTCAGAGACACCCTATCCCACCTTGGTGCAATTCCTTCCTTCCTTTCTAGAGCGTCACCCTTTTAGAATAAGCACAGCTGGCCCTCTGTGTCTGTGGGTTACACATCTGTGAATTCAACCAACAGCGGATCAAAAATACTGGGAAAAAATAACGATACAGCAATAAAAATAACACAAACAGGAAATACAGGATAACAACTATTTACAGAGCATTTATATTGTATTAGGTGCTGTAAGTGATCTAGCGATGGCTTAAAGTACTTAAAGTACTGTGTGTGAGGCTGTGTGTGAGCTACATGCAAACACTACGCCATCGTATATCGGCGATTTGGACATCCTTGGATTTGGGTATTTTCAGGAGTCCTGAAACCAATCCCCTGTGGACACCAAGGGAGACTGTGCTGCTGTTTCCCCAGCTGCAGAGAGAAGGCGTGACTGTGTGCTGCAGGAAGGTGCCCGTCCTCGCGCATCCTCGGCACTGGCTGTGCTGCTCTCTGCCCACATCGGGATGCCAGCGCAGGGATCAGGGGATCTGCCAGTGTGGACCCCACTCCGCCACCAACTATGAGCAGTTGGACAGCTTACCTAACCTCTCTGTGCCCCAGTTTCCTGTCTGAAATGGGGGTGTTAGTAGCCCTCACTCCATAGGGCCGTCTTTAGGACCAGGGGAGCTAATGCCGTGCATTCATTGCTGTGCAATCGGTCCTGCATTCCAGGGGACCCTTGGGGAACTCCGGTGACTGTACAGTTGTGCCAGGTGCTGGTGTCCTCCCTGGCTGCTGCCGTGTGTGTGCACAGCCGCCTCTTCCCCAGGACCTGCTGGAGCAGGCACTGCTTCACCTGGGAGGTCCACCCCAGCCCTGGGAGCAGCACATACCTATGACTGCCCGCCCAAAGGAACGGCCTCCCACCCGGAAGACCAGCCCTTCAGAGCAGTCTGTGTGCTGAGCCCGGAGCCTCCACCACCGCAGCTGGTGGAGACGACCTTACCTGAGTCACACCTGGTTGAACTCTTTCCCCACCTGCGCTGCTTCTGTCTGTCTCACAGAGCTTCCTGCAAAGCTCACCCTCAATACACCCAGGCCTCCAGATCTTAGCCCCCGGGCTCTGCTTCTAGGGAACCCAACCTAAGACAGCTGCATTAGTTTCCGACCACTGCTGTGACAAATTGCCACCAACCTGAAACACCTTGAGACAGCACAGGTCACTCTCGGACAGTCCTGGGGGCCAGAGGCTGAAAGCAGTCTCGCTGGGTGCTGAGGTGTCAGAGGGTCCGGGGACCCATTCCCTTGGCTTTCCAGCTTCTCTAGGCCGCCCAGTCTCCCAGGCTTCCCCCCAACCTGCCCCCGTCTTCAGAGTGCGTCTCCGGCCTCTGCTTCCGCCTCCAGCTGCTCCAGCCCCTCTGGGTCCCTTTGGGAAGGGCCCTTGTGATTCTATTGGGCTGCTCCTAGTAACCTCCTCATCCCCGGATCCTTGACCTCATCACATCTGCAGAGTCCCTTCTGCCATGAAAGGTGACATTCTCAGGTTCTGAGGTCTGATCTCAGATTCAGACGTGGACATTTTGGGGACCACTGTGCAGCCTCCCACAACAGCTGTTCTCAAAGTTCTCCTTGCCCAGGCTGGGACGGTCAGATCCCTCTTCCCGAGCACGTGGATGGTGTAGGAGCCCAGGCAGCGTGGGGGTGGCCAGCCCCCTCAGGGTGGGGGTGGTGCAGGAGTCCAGGTGGGGGCTGGGGCTGCACCCACCCTCTTCCTCCTCATAGCAAATGCCAAGCCAGGCCCCTCCCTCCTCTGCCCTGGCCCTCCAGTGGCTCCCACCCCTCTCAGAAGCCCCCGGTCCCCACTGGCCCCTGCTTTGGCCCACCAGCCGCGGCGGATCCTGAGCACACTGTTGCCTGGGCCTTTGCACTTGCTGCTTCCTCTGCCAAGACAGTCTCCTAGACGTCCAGGGCGCTCAAGCCCTTGTGGTCCTGGTCCTCCCTGCGGGCCTCTCTGAGCAAGCCCTCCCCACCCAGCCACGCCCCCTATGCTGTTTCATTCTTCCTTACAGTTCGGTGCACCAGACATACACTTATTTGGTTATTTGTTATGCTTCTGTGTCACCCCTGGGGTTCCTGCCTTGAGTCACTGGGCTGTCCCCGCCGGCCCCTGTGCACAGCCCCTGGCAGCTGCTGCTCCTTCCCAAACAGGAGGCGGCTGCGGCTGCCCACTGAGGAACAGCAGTGGGTTTTTTTTAAACACTGGCGGCATCGGCACCTCCACCGCGCTTCTCCCTCCTCCGGTGTCGTGAGCTTGCTAATGACGTTGGGGCCCGGAGGAAAAAGACACTCTGTAAATAAGCTCTCTCAGACTTAAAATTAAATTCTACATTTTCTGAGCTCATGGGAATTGACACTGTCATTAGTCTGTAATCTGTTTCTCAAAATTCTTCTATTTTAAGAAATGAAGCAGGAGGAGCAGAGGGTGGAAGATGAAGGGGCCGGAGAAGGACTAGGAGGAAACGAGGACACCCCAAGGCAGACAGAATCGGGGGGCGGCGAGAGACAGCGAGGCCTGGCTGCCTGTCCTCTCTCCTCCGGGCGCAGACACTCAGCCCCCACAGCTCCGCCAGCTGGCACGCAGAGGCCCTGATGCGGCCGGCTTTTCCCAGCGAGGCGCGGCTCGGGTGGGGCCGAGCACCGCCCTGACCTGAGAAGGCCAGCACAGTGCAGGTCCCAGCGCAGGGCTCCTCTGCCGCCCGGGGCTCCAGCTCTGGTCTCGGGAGGCCCGGGTGATTGGGGCATGGGCTGTGTGTTAGGGTGACTTCTGAGCCCTGCGCTAGCGCACGTGCTAAGGCTCAGGTGAGTGGAGTCAGGCTTTCCCGATGGTACAGACACCCAGGTGTGAGAAGCTGCTGGCTCTCGACTGCTCCCATATTCTGCCCTGGAAACAGATCTACTGATTCTGGTTAACCTTAGACTTGTTTCCACAAGAAGGAATCATCAGGGCGGTTGTAGCTGGTGGCTGTCTTTGCTAGAGGAGGTATAGAATGAGCCCCGAGCAGAATGTTTGGGCTCAGTGCTGGCAGGGCCAAGAGCAGCCAGTGCAAAGGCCCTGAGGCAGATGCTCCTGGCTTGTCTGAGGAGCCGCAAGGAAATCAGAGCAGAGTGAAGTCCAGGGAGGGAGCAGGACATGTGCTCAGAGGGCCATGGGTGGCCTTGTAGGCAGGCTGGGGACCTTGGCTTTCCTCTGAGATGGTAACCCTCAGGCACAGAGTGAGCAGGGCCCTGGCTGAGCTGCTGTGGAAGGAGGCTGTGGTGCTGCTCTGGGGCAGGGTGGGAGCGAGCAAGCACGTTGGGAGGCTGGAGACGAGGCAGGCGAGACCGGCGTGGCAGGGCAGGGTGGAAGAAGGGTTGGCTCTGGGTATGGATCATCTGATGCAGTGGATGGGCATGAGGAGGGACAGGCGTGGACCACAGAGCTGGGAGGGGGGAGGCGGGAGGCAGCAGGGTACGGAGGCTCCTATCAGGGCATTGGGAAGTAGTGGCACTACAAGTCTGCCGGCCCCATCTCCAGGAGCAGGGGGAGGGGAGAGACGAGGGACCAAGCTGAGCTGCCCTGTTTTCCATTCCTGTGTCGAGGTGACAGAGCCACCTACGAGCTCAGCACCTCACCCGCTGAGGAGGAAGGAGCTCCCAGCTCCCAGACCCGCTCTCCAGGGAGTCACACCCTGTTGTCAGTTCCTCCCTCTGGCCTCACGCTGTACTCAGGGACGCTGAGGACACTGGCTTTCCTCTAACTCGTCAGCCTGGCCCGTCTGCACCAGGGCTGGAGCTCCTGGGACTTTTGTCCAGAGGCCGATCCACTAGCTGGGAAGAAACTTGGCAGCTGCTCTGCAGGGACGGTTCTTCCTTCTCCGTGGCCTGGGTGGGACCCTCCGCAGCTCTACGGGGGGCTCAGCGTGGGGGCAGGTGGACGGACACCCCTCCTTCCCTCTCTGGGGACTGCTGTCATGTCACGTTTGACTTTGACCCTGTCTGGATCTCCCTTTCTTCTAAAGTTTTTTCCTTATAGCTTCTGGTTGCTTTTCATCGTTACTGCTGTGTCGCCCTCGCTTGGTCTTTGCATTCTGTGCCCTTGTTGCAGCCCCTAAACTTCCAAGATTCCTCCTATAGGGTTTCCGGCAATTCTCTATAAGCCACCTCATTCCCTGGAAGTTCTTTCTGTTTTCTACAAACTCTGCCTCTGCCCCCTGTACCTTCCTGGGGGACCACAGCTGTGCTCCTGGGACCGCCTCCACCTGTCTTGGATGGGAGCCGTGGTTACTGGATCCTGTGTCTCCCTGGTTCCGGTTTCCACTCTCACTCTGCTGGAATCTATTAGCAACACCCTCCCAAGAAGGTGAGCTTCAGGGTTGTGTTTCTATCCTTGGTCTCTAAGAAAGCATTTACATGCCCTCACGTTCCTGATGGCTGCCTGGCGAAGCGGCGTGAACTTTCTGCTCCGCTCTCACGGTGTCCTCTGTTGCCGTCTGGGGTCCCACGCTGCCTGTGTCAGATGGAGACGCTGCCTCTTTATGAACGAGCAGCTCTTTGGTCTCAAAGACCTGTTTCTTCCTTTGCCACAGCAAGTTTCCGTGTATTGCTTTTTTGGGCAATTTTTCCTGCCTCCAGTTTGCTCTCCCTTCTTGGAACTTTTATTGGTCTGTTGTTGGAGTTTCTAGATTGATCCCCTACACGGTTTATCACTATTTTGCTAATGTTTGCTTCTACATGCTGATAAATTTTGTTTTAATTTTCCCATCTCCCTGTTAAACTGGTTACTTTGGCATTGGGTGTTTATAATAGTACTCGAGTATTGTCTTGCTTTCTGGTTTTTTTTATGACAGCCTGTTTTTTTGGATGTTTTCCTTCTCTTCCTACATCTCCCTAGAAGACCAGCTAGATGTCTCTTTCTCTTTAAAGCTGCTTGGAGAACTCCGATTACTAAATCATAGCTATTTCTTTGAGAGGATTGTCCCATCTTTCTCTCCTGGTCTTTCCTTGTGGTGGTTTTCCCGGGGACCTGCCTGTGTTTGGGGCCGAGACTCACAGGCTGCCTGGAAGCTCAGGTTTGGGGAAAGGCAAGTCAGTAATCCCTCTGTGTGGTCACTGCTCCGGGTCCCCTGGGAGCCAGCCTGCCCCAGTCCTTCCTGTCTGTCACTCACGTCCGCAGGGGAGACCCCGCTGTGGCTGAGCCTGTCTGCCCCTCGCCTCCGCTCGCTGTGCCCACCTGCACTCTCCTGCTCCGGTGGTGCTGGACGCGCAGGCCTTCCACACGCAGACACAGGTGGGACGGCTTCTAGCTTCAAAAGAAAAACAAGCGAGCAAAAAGAAAACGCCCCCTGTGATCCTTGGTTCCTCTGCAGGACTCTCCCTGTTACTGCCCCTCCGTGGAGCTCCGAGGACCAGCTGTCTACACCTGGCCCCATCCCGTCCCTGTGCTCCCAGCCTCTGCTGGGCCTCTTTCCTCAGGCTCAGCCCCCGCCCACCACGGACACTGTCACCGAGTTCCCGATGGCAGAACCCTGCTGGCTCCCCAGCAGCATGGGGCATGGGCGTCACTCCCCGGCCACTCTTCCCTCGGGTCTCTGCCTACCTCTGTCACCACCCTCAGCTGTGTCCACCCCGGTCTCATGTCTTCCAGACCTGGGAGTGCTGGGTCCTGGTCCTCTTCCCTCCTCTGTCTCCAGGGTCCCATCCAAGCCTGTGGCTTTGGGAAACAAGGACATGCTGAAGCCTCCGAAGGCTGGCAGCCCAGAGTGGCCCTGAGCCCCAGGCATGACACCTGGCCCACCTGTCCAGTCTGCACTCAGACTCCACCTGCAGGTCCGATCCCTCCCCGTCTCGGGGAAGGGCAGCCCCCTTGTCCTGGGGATTGCTCTGGACACCTCTCTCTGTGTCTCTTCTTCTCTCTCACACTCCACATCCAGCCCGTCGGCAAATCCTAGCTTGGCATTGTGTCCAGGATTCCACCTCCACGTCCGCCATTGAGTCTAAGCCGCCACTGCCGCTCACCTGGACTGCAGTGACGTCCTAACTAGCTCCTGCAGAGGCCTCACCTCTGCTTCCTCACTGTGTGGTGACTTCTAACGCGTCTGTGTGACAGTTCACAGCATCTCCATTGACATGCCTGCCACACGCCCCAGGCCGCTAGGAGGCAGGGTCTATGTCCTGTTCACTATGAACCAGGCGCAGGTGACATTTAGTCCCTGAGTGGCTGTGGCATCCACACCTCCAGATGGGCAGAGGAGCCGCTGTCCCCCCACACCCCGCCTCCTTGCTGGAACATTCTCCTGCTCAGGAATCAGCCCCGGCAGTGTGCTCAGGGAAGGCAGCCCAGGCTGAAGGGGCTTCATGCACGAGGGGCTCAAATCAGCCGTGACAATCCCATTTCTCTCTGCTGGGACTGGTTAGTGGCAGGCACAAAACTCAGCTCTGACTGGTGAGGCTGGAGGGAAAGTGGGCTGGGGCTTCTGGGAAAAAGTTCTCCTCCCTCGCACAGCAGCGAGGCTGGCAGGCGGAGGCCCCTTCCTTCCACGGTCTGCCTCTCTTCCCGCTTCCTCCTGCGGGAGCACGTTCTGTGCTCGGAAGGACGAAGGCAAGTGGCGCAGAGCCCTGATTCGAGAGCCCAGAGCCACCCACTTCCAGATTTCTTGACAAAGACACAATAGATGATTTGAGTTGTGACCGTCACCATTCTGTCACTTGGACCCACGTGCACCCTGAGCGTCCTACTCCTCACGCCCACCCAGACGCCAAGCTAGGAGTTAGAGGGTCTCATGGTTCCATCTAAACATTTCTAGGGAGCCCCTGCCAGGGCATTTGAGGGCTGTGTCAGTCCTTGCACATGCCAAAGGAGGCTCCCTGCTGGGTGCCGGTGGTGGCCAGGGTTGCTTTGCTGCAGCAACTAGGGGGGTTGATTTGAATTTTCCTCCTGAATTTTCCTCCTGAGGGGAAGGACGAGGCCAGAGAGGAGGCTCCCATGCACCGGTGGCCCAGAGGCTTTTCAACCCAGGGGTGGGCACTGTGCCAAGGCGGGGTTCGCAGGGCGGCCAGGGCCCGCCTGCCTTCCAGACCTGGAGCGAGGCCTGCGGCGGGAAAGCCTGCGCGCCCCTGCTGCACCCTCTGTGCGCCTGAAGGCCGGGCTCCCTGTCCTGCCCTGTTGCCTTTGCTGGCCCTGACTGCCGCCCCGGCACTGCGCTAAACCAGCTGTGGTGCCAACAGCTGTTCTGAGCTCTGTGGGTCCCTCTTGTGTGTCACTGACTGAGGAGGGTCGGGGGACCCCACAAAAGCAGCAATGAAGGACGAACACGTATGGCAAAGAGCCATGCGGAGACGTGAGCCAGGCTGTGAGAGGGATGCTGGTTAGTCGAATAAAATGCCACCTCCCCAGAGCCCCAGGACGTGCGTGTGGTCCAGCCTCCGCTGGCATGAGGGCTGGGCGGTGCTGAGCAGGTGCTGCGGTGCCACGGCAGCTGGCGGTGGCCTCCTTGCGGGGGCAGCGCCCTCACCCCCCTGGCACCAGCTCATTCCTGCTCTATGCTTTTCTTTTAAGGAAATGTGTTCTAAAAGGAATTTTAAATCCAAATCTGTGAGGAGGGCCCAGAGCATTCCCGCTGAAGCCTGGCAGCCGAGCGGCGGGTGGCGTAAGGCGGCAGGATTGTCCTGCCGCGTCAGGGGCTGTGGGAGGAGAGCCAGGTCTGCAGCCCCAGCACCTGCTGCTCTTAGCAGGCCCTGCGAGCAGCAGCCGCTCCAGTGACTCTGGCCAGGGCGGGCGTGTGAGCTGAGGGGCTTCTCTGCTATGAGGCTGTGTGCGGCTGAAGGTGCCACCTGGGAGATGTCCCTGTGCCGCTGCCCATTGGCTGCATGCCTGTCCCAACAAGTGGCCCTCCCTGGTCCAGGTCTTTTGCCACTAGGGCCTTTCTTTTCTTTCTTTCTTCCAATAGGCGTGTGTGACCCTTTGCTCTGATGCACCTAGGAACTGCGGTGTAGCTCTGACTCATCCCTGAGTGCAGGGTTCTGGAGTTTTCCATGTGCCTTGTGAACAGGGTATGAGCACAGCTAAGTCAAAGCAAACACCCCCAAAATAATGCGATAACTGCAAGAGTGACGGGGCAAACTGTGCAGGGGCTGTACGCAGGCAAAGAGACGACAGGCGATGCTGGGCTGTGACAAGGCTCTGGACTTGTGCACTGCCACCATGTGGGACATGCCCGCGGAGGGAGTGTGCCACTCGAGGGGCTGGCTCCGTGGTCCTGAGAATCCTCACAACCGCAGCAGCAGAGCGGACCTTGCAGAGGTGCCCAGTGCTGTGTGGACGCGGCACCCGCACAGAGAGGCCGGGAGGACTGCAGGGCATTTGCTCTCAGCCAGGACAGACCGCCCACAGGGGCTCCGGGAGACTGGGGAAGTGGGAGGAAGTGACTGGCAGCCCCTCTGCACGGTGCAATGCTGGGCTCTGCCATGTCCCGCGCCCAAAGCTGCTCTGCGCCAGCTCGGAAAGAGGGAGAAAGCACACCCTGGCACCAGAGGGGGCTGGGGCTGGGCTGCCCAAGAGCGCAGAGGAGAGGCTGTGCGCTGCCCCCCTCCCTGCCTCACCCTGCCCACAACATCTGCCCACCAGGGCCCTCCTGCTTCCAGGTGGCCACACTGGGCTGCTTCCCCGCAGACGCCGGCCCGGGAGGTGCTCTGAGAGGGGTGGGAGGCGAGCCTGCCCAAGTGTGTGTCGCGTGCGTGAGCGATGAGGGGGCACAGATTAAGGAGGGGAGGAAGGGACCGTGTCAGATGGGTGGAGGGGCTGGCGGCCATTCCTTCCTGTCCTGCTCCTCCTCGCTTCGTTCTGCCACTTTGGAGAGGGAGGTGGGACTATGTTCGTGACTTCTTGGAGACCCCCCTCCCAGGCCCCACAGACACTGCAGCAGCCCTCCTTGCAGGGAGCGGGGCTGTCGGGGCAGCTGTCCAGATGGAGGGAGGGACATTCTCTGAGTGCCTGCTGTGTGCCAGGTGTGGTGCTAGGGACCTCGCTTGGGTGGCCTCAGTTTAATTCTCACAGTATCACTTGATGTAGTCGCCACAGTCTTAACAGTCAAGGGAACTGAGGCCCAAAGAGGTCAGGAAATTGCTCTACTACAGAGAGCAGGAGGCAGAGCTGGGATTTGAACCAGGGCCCCAAAGCCTTCACTCGCACTGGTGGCACTGCCATGGGAGGCGGCTTTCCTCGAATGTCAACAGCGTCCAGTGGTCACAGTGGGCGGGAACTGCAAGCAGCCCCTGCGGGACGTCTGAGCATTGCCTGCCCCTGCAGTGCAGACGGATCATGGCCGGGGCCTCGAGGCTGGGTCCTCCCCAGATAGTTCGTTGGCTGGGACAGTTCATCACTTGCAGTTTTTACACAGAGCTGAAGCTCCTGTCTCTGTGTCTGCCGCGGTGTGGAGGTTTGACCCTATAACCCTCGTGCTGAAATTGGACCCCAGTGCTGGGGGTGGGGGCTGGTGGGAGGTGTTTGGGTGCTGGGCGTGGGGAGTGAGGGGCGGATCCCTCACCAGTAGATTAGTGCCCTCTCTCCCCTCGGGGGTACATGAGTTCTAGCTCCGCTGGTTTCCAGCAAGAGCTGGTTGTTAGAGCCTGGCATGTCCTCTCTCGCCACGTGCTCTCTGCACACAGCTTCCCTTCGGCTTCCGCCAGGAGGGCAGAGCCTGAGGCCCTCAGCAGATGCCACCAGAACTGAGAGCCAAATAAATCTTTTTCCTTTATAAATTCCCCAGGCTCAGGTATTCCTTTACAGAAACACCGAGCAGACTAAGACAGCGTCCCACCAAGTGCACCCCAGCACTGCAGCCCCCACCCTCAGAATGCTTCGGGCCCACAGGAAGACAGCCGTGCAGTGAAACCCGCCCCCCTGGGCCACATGCCCTGCTTTACTGGACCCGCTGCTGTTTGGGAGCCTGTGTCCTGGCATCCTTGGTTCTGCTTTCTGTCTTTGCTGAGTCGTCTGTCTCTTCCAGACTCCAACCCCAGTTCTGCTGACCGAGGACTCATTGTCCCACACCATGGTCCTCCCTAGAGTCCACTCCTGGGCCGGGCTCTTGAGGGAAGTGGGTCCACCAGCTGTGGCCAGCCTGCTCCTTTCAACTCCTCCTTGCGGACCCTAACGCTGCTGGGGGAGCCACGGGTCCCCCCTGCGTTACAGTGTCCAGGTGCATAAGGCAGTCAGCAGGGCACATGCAGACACACACACACACACAAATGCCCACACACGTGCACACTATATACCAACACACACATATGTGCACACACACATACACAGTGCACGTGCATGTATACATACATACATATAATATATATACACACCCCAATTTTGTGTTTCTCTTAGGGCGCTCTGTTTCAATTCCTCCAAGTAAGGGTAAATTCCAGGCCCCACCCTCTGCTCTGGACACACTCCAGCTTGCTACCACCAGCCTTGCCTCAGGATGCCAGGTGAGCCCTGGTCCGTGGGCTCTGGGCTATGTGGGATGGCCGTGGTGGGGAGTGTGGGCAGGTCCCAGCAGGAGGGGTCAGGGACAGAGGAAGGGAAAATGATGCTCCAAGGAACACAGGCTGGCGGCTGTCTTTGGAGACAGAGGGATGGCCTGTGCCACGCTGTTGTCAGGGCCCTGGCTCGTCTGAAATCCCTTTGCAGCCAGGTGGCCTGCCTGGAGCTGACCCCAGGTTTAGGCAGAACCACCTCTGACCCCCCCACCCCGCCCCCCGCCCTCCGCCCTTGTGCTCTGCTCCTGTCCCTGACTGTGCTTCTCTGAAAGGGAAGGAGCAGGTTCCTTGACAGAAACACCTTCTCCAACTTAGCAAGGAGCTGCCACTGCCTCTCAGCGAGGGCAGGGCAGCACAGCCAGGATGTGAGCCGGGATTGCTGGCCCAAAGTGCCCTCCCCAATTGTCCCAGAGCCATGCTTGCCTCAGAGCACCCTGCTGTCCTCTAGGGGTCTGGGGAGCCAGGAACTGAGCTGCTGCAGGGCTGGCATCATCCCAAGGAAAGAGCTGCCTGTCTGGGGGAGCTGGAGGCTGGGAGTTGGAGGCCTGTCCCCTCCCTCCCCACTGGGGCCTCCAGGGCTTGTTTGGCCTGAGCAGCCCCTCCTTGCGGGGCAGGGGCCACAGCGCCAGGTCCACTGGGGCCTCGGTGCGGAGCCTTCTCTCCACCCTGGAGCTGCAGGGGTGCTCTGGGCTCAGGTCCCAGAGAGCACTGGCAGGGTGCTGTCAGCTGCACATTGGTGTCTCCCAGATTCAGATGTTGCAATCTAATCACAATGTGATGGTATTTGGAGGTGAGGCCTTTGGGAGTGATTGGGTCATGAGGGTGGAGCCCTTGTGAATGGGAGAAGTGCCCTGATAGAGGAGGCCCCAGAGGGACCGCTCCCCCTTCTCCATGTGAGGACACAGGGAGAAGATGGCTGTCTCTGACCAGGAAGCAGGCCCCCACCAGATGCAGAATCTGCCAGTGCCTGGATCTTGATCTTCCAGCCTCCAGAACAGCAAGAAATAAATCTCCACTGTTTCCAAGCCACACAGTCTGTGGTGCATGTGCCTGGGCAGCCCAGACGCACTGAATGAGACCCAGCACCTGGCCCAGCCCTGCGCCCTCCTAGGACAGCCCTTCTCGTCCACTTGGCCACCTTCCCTAGACACCTGGCCCTGTGGTTGCAGGCAGGAAGCCCCGAGTGTTGCCCTCCCTGGCCCCTCTGGCCCATCCCTGTTCTTTCTCAGTGGCTGTCCTTGCAGAGGGCCCCTGGCCATTCCCAGATGAGAGACACCTGTCTCACCTCTGACCCTGGGCACTGGTGCTGCCTCAAGCTGAGTGGCTCAGGACCCCTGGCCACAGTCCTTACCCACTATTCGACCTAGGCCTGCTCGTTTCTTTGATGTTTTGTTATCTACCTGCAATCTGGACCGGATCATGAATTCTTCTGATTTCTTTCAATATCTGGCTTCGACTCTCCAAACTAATATTTCTAGTTTTCTCCCCTCCTTCTGGCTTGGATGCCTGCAAGCTGAAGCTGAGTGACTTGACACAAATTCAGAGAAGCCACTTCAGCAGCTCATGCGTGGGCAACCTTCGTGGCATCCCAAGTGCATGGCAGGAGATGTGTCATTTCCACTGCCTGCCTCACTGCAGTTGCAGGTCCCCAGGGCCAGCATCTAGAGCCTTCTGGACTGGCTGCCCTTTGGGCTCAGAAACAGAGTTTCTGTCTTTGTTTTTCTTTTGTTTTCATAGAAACTAAACTCCTCGTGACAGGCGCACACTGTCCAGGTGTCCTCCACGGCCGGTCTCAGCAGATGGCGCAGCCGCTCCCTAGTGAACAAGGCGCCTGATGGGGAGGGGATGATGCCACTCAGAGGGAAGAAGGATGTCTCTCTCTTCCTTGAACAAGAAGGGGGCTGGCAAGGATTGTCTGCTCCGTCAAACTTTACTCAGGCTCCTGAGCCTCCTCCCAGGCGCATCTGTGGACATCACTGTAAAATCCAGTTTTAGCAAGAGCCCGGCTAAGTCAGGTTAGCCAGAAGCCCTGCTCGACATCTGACCCTCACTCCCCCACCACCCGCAGGGGTGTCTGAGCCCTGGCCTGCCTGCAGCAAGACCCTGTGGGGTCGGGTCAGCCACAGTCCCTGCACCCTGATGTTTCCTGGTAGCCGTTTTGCATCCACGGACAGGACCCTGCTCCTCGGCTGTCAGTTCCACGCACCGGGCTGTGCTGGGAGTTGAGCCTGATCTCCCCGATGCTCAGAACCCCGCTGCACTGCCCCACTGCAGGGGTCCCTGCGGCTAGTGTCACGGGCCTGAGTAAAGTCTTCCTTGTCGTGCTTTCACGAGCTTCACTGAATAGCTTTTTCTTCAACACCTCCATCAGTTATGGTCCAGAGTGTGGGTCAGGACCCTAGATAGGACTTAAGGGGACCGCCTGTGGCATCCCAACTACATGGCAGGAGATGTGTCATTTCCACTGCCTGCCTCTGGGGTCTCACTGGGAGGACAAGGCTGAGGCTGAAGCCATCTGAAGGCTGGTTGCTCCGGTGACTGGTTTGATGCCAGTGACCAGCTGGGCCCTCAGCAGCTGCTGCCCCTGGTGACTCCAGCAGGTAGGCTCTCCACAGGTGGCCTGGGCTTCCTCACAACATGGCGCTGGTTCCAAGACAACCAGGTGGAAGTGGTGGTGCCTTTTAGGACCTAGCCTTGAAAGTCACAGTGTCACTTCCCTGCAGGCACAGACCTTCAGCAGATTCAAGGTGAGGGAACACAGACCCCACCTCCTCGATGGAGGAGTGCCCGGTCACACTGGGAGGAGAGGAGGGGGGTGGGGAGGTTGGGTGCAATCTACCACAACACCCAGGGAGGATGTGGGCTCACCCAGCCACACGCATCATCCAAGCTCCTGGTGTCTGCCAGACGACTGCTGGCCAGGGGGGACACAGAAACACACCCCACAGACACGGTTCTAGCCACCCTGAAGCCAAAAGGAGGGTGAGAAAACAGCAGAGAGCAGTGCGAGCCCCTGTGGGGACCAGCCGCTTCTCCTCCCCACCCCATCAGCAAAGACCCTCCAGCTCTACAAGGCTTATTGTGGGGATGCTTCAGATCACAAAATGGGACCCGCCCAGAGATGTCAGCACCCACCCTCCCCACCTCCGCTGGCTTCCCGGTGGCTAGACCAGCAGACCGCAGGGGAAGGGGCAGGGGGCACGCGTGCAGGCCACTGGGCCTCTGGGCAGGTGGAGAAGGTGCCAGACACTGCTTTCTTCTCTGTCCCTCCCTCCCCCTCGTTCTCCCGCTGTCTCTCTCTCACTGTCTCTCTCTCTCTCTCTCCCACTCTCACATTCTCCCTCCCTGTCCCTTTCTCTCTCTCTCACACACACGCACGCACGCACACTCTACCCCACTCCCTCACTCATTCTTCCCACACGCGTGCATCGGGCTTGTTCCTGCTCTGCGCCAGACGCGGTGTCAGGCCCACAGAGCGGCTAGACAGGCCGTGCCCTGCCCGCGGGCTCAGAGCCGTCAGCCCGGCCCTCAGCCCACACGCTTCTCCTTGTGCTGGCCCGGCCCGTGTGTATTCTTGGGGGTGGCAGGGTGGGCCTGTGCTGGGGGCAGGCAGGTGACCCCGGGGGGGCAGCGAGTGGGGTGCACCTGGAAGCTGCGGGGCCAGGGCCCCTGGGGCTGGGGAGCTCACGCCCAGCGTCCTCTCGCACTGCGGGGGCGCGCAGCCATGCCCGCTCACAGCTCGCTTTAAACACACGCGCGACGGTTCCACAGGGCGGCCATAGTCAGCCGGGCTTTCCGCCACTTCACCTGCCACGTGCCCCTGTGGCAGCTGGGGGAGCCCGTGGACCCATTTCCAAAACAATGGTTTTAAATGCATCAAAATTCACAGGAGTATAAAAGAAGACAATTATATTGAAATGCAGCTATTGGGACGTTCAAAAGGCACATTTGGGTTTCAGCAGTTTGCGATTTCTTCATCGACATGTTACAGGGCAAGCTCTAGCAGGGTTAATGTCTGCCAGATTCCGAAGCAGGAACCACGCAGGACTGAGCTGTCCTGAGCCCTGTTGTGTGAGAGGAATGTACCTGTGATTTCCTCAGGTGACAGCCACAGGTCCCGCCCCCCTGCTGTGGCTTGTCTGGCGTCCTCATCCCGGAAGGAAGTGCGCAGGCCACGGGCTGCCCTGGGCCCTGGGCCAGATCCCTGTTCCGGGAGCCCCTCAGTTCTGCTCAGGCCCGGGAAGGCAGGAGGCCTGAGTCTCTCCCCGGAGGAGGCTGGTTTTCCTCCTGCTCTGAGCACACGCTCCTCAGATTACACCAACATTCCAGGCTTGGGATTCAGCCGCATTTTCAAATTTTTCCCTTCATTTGCACAGAAACCTGAGCAGCCTGTGTGGTCTGATTGCATCATTAATCATCCTGTGACTCTGCTTGCTGCGCAAGTGGGAAATCTCGTCTTTGTTTCTTTTTTCTCTTTGGGGTTCTGCTCTCTGCCTCTGAATGAGGGTCAGAAAGGCCCCTGCTCTGGGTCTACGCAGCTCTCCCCAGACCCCAGCCCGGCCTCCCACCCCCACACCCTTCCTCCCTGTCCCTGTCTGGTCCCCACTCTCCTAAGTGGAGCCTGCAGAGCCTTAGTCAATCTGTGTCCCTGCTGTGGCCCAAAAGGGGGAGATGACTCTCAAATACACACACACACACACACATACACACATACCTATATACACACACCATATACACATACACACACATACAAATGTCATACACACATACCTGCATACACGCACATCCACACACATATACACACACCACACATGCAGAAACACACACAAGCACACATGTACAAGCACCACACATACACACATACATACACATATGCACAAACACCATACTCACATACGCACATATCTGCATACAAACACATGCACACACATGCACACACACATCACACACATATACACGCACCACACACAAACAACATTCACACGTGCACAAACATGCATGTAAAACACCATACACACTTATGCGCACACTATACACACATATGCACCACACTCACACAGACACACACCCCCCCCATATACCCACACAAGATTTTTATTCCTTCCTAAGAACTGGTCGGCTTATTGCAAAAGTGATAATTAGTCGGGGCAAGAGTCAGCCGACAGGGAAGATCACGCCGCGGAGGTAAGTGGTTTTGTGGAGGAAAGTGTCAGGATGGCAGCGCGACCATCCCCTTCCCTTCTCCACTGCACAAACGGGGAGCAGTGGGCCGCGGCCTGCGCTTCACCGGCTTTCATGGCTTGACTCCCAGGGACTGCTAACCCGGCACCCCACCCCTTGGCCACCAGGGCTGTCCTATCCTGGCAGCGGGTTGTTCACAGCGCAGGGGCTGGCCAAGGTGGGCCGCCAGCCTCCTCTCTTGTCTCTAGCTGGGTCGGACATCTCCTCCTCGCCCTCTAGCGGAGACCTGGCTTCCCCACCGCAGGACAGGACCTGCTGGCAGGGCTGGCAACCACGGCACACTGCGGTCCAGAGAACCCACCCTTCTGGAGACAGCCCAGCTCTACCCTCCGACCCAGGCCCAGCCAGTTCCGGGCTCAGGATAGGCAGTGTGTGGGTGGTAGCCATTCACTCCCACACACATAGCCTCGTCCAGGGACCCAAGGCAGAGGTGATATCTGTCCAGAATATGGTCCCCTTGTCTGGGTCTGCACCACACCATGCAAATAACAAGCCACAGAGCTTCGCTCCCTCTCTCTCTCACACACACCTCCCTCCCTCCATCCCTCCCTCCCTCTCTCACACACCTCCCTCCCTCCCTCT
>VBSM01003020.1:1986641-2018360 GCA_008086735.1 Cheirogaleus medius
ACTCAGGCGGCCCCTCCCTGAATCCAGCCTTCCTGTAGTAGCACTGTGCTCTGTGTCCCTCCCCAGAGGGGTCTAGGCCTCCCCCATCCCTGCAGGCTGGCCTGAGCTCTGTGGGAATGTAGAGGGCTGAGGTGCAGGTGCAGGTGGTGGGTGGCGTCCAGCTTTCTAACAGCTGCCCCTGGGGGCCCATCCTCCTGCTGCCTGGCCTGGCCAGTCCCTGTCTGCCTGGTGGGCACCCCCACTCCTCCCTGGCCTGCAGGCCTTTCCGCAGAGGGGGTGGCACCTGTGCATGTTTTGCAGCCAATGCCGTATCTTCAATTCTTTCATCTCATCAACAAAAACCCATTTCTCACAGCCAGCGCTCAGAGGGAGCCTCTGGAGCAGGTTTGGTGTGTGAGGAGCTTGCAGTGACTGCTCCTGGCCACAGGATTAAGGCCCTTCCCTGCTACCTGAGGCTGCTCCAAGAGCGTGAACTGGCCACATCTAAATTGTAGTATCTCTTCTCAAGTGCTTGGTGCATGCAGTAGAGAGAGGAGTGCCACAGGGGTGGCCTCGCTGCTATTATACCTTCAGGTTTGGATAGGTGCTCCTGGGAGAGAGCCCATGACTGTGTGTGTGCACGTGAGTGTGTGTGCACGCGAGTGTGTGTGCACACCTGTGTGTGTCTTAGCTGTGCGTGCAGTGGGCGCCCACAGTGAGCGAGTGCCTTGGCCCCTGAGCTCCCTGGGTGGGCTATTTCACAGTCTGCTCAGGGCCTGGCGCTGAGGGCCCCTGAGCTCCTGCAGGACGGGGCAAGAAGAGCCGTGGGCTTCCTCACTCCTGGGGCAGAACGAATTCTTCCCAAGATCTCCGCTCTCTTCTTCCCAAGCTGACCTAACATCCCTTCTGACTGGTTTCATGGAGAAATAGGGATGGGGGCAGGGGGAGTTTTCCCCATTAGGGGGGCTGAGAACTGCACCCCATCCTAATGCCCCAGTGAATCCATCTGAACAATCAGGGTGCTGGGCCCGGCCCCTGCTGGCTCTGACATTCTCAACACGCAGGTGGTTGCCACTGCCACGTGTGTGGGGAAGTGAGTCCAGCCGAGTGTGGGAGGTAAAGGCTGAGGAGCACAGCTCCCTTCTGCTCTCTGGCCTCCGAGCAGCCCCCTTTCTCGGAGATCTTGCTCACCCACTGCTTTTGCAGTGAACACATTTGCAACTTTAACGTGTCCTGAGAGCTGCCTGGTTCATCAAACAAAGAGATCCACTGTGGTGGGGATTGTTTGCTGCTCCGCCCTCTGAGACAGGGACCTGGGTTGGTGCCATCCTGGCCCTGCAAAGACAGTGAGAAGGGCACCCCCTCCTCTCCCAGTCGACAGCCATGGGGACCCTCTCTCCCTGCCCCAGATTGATGGTACTATGGCAGAGACACTGATGGTATAATTCCAACCAACGCATTCACCTTTAGAGCCTTGATTTAGTGACGCCCACGTGGATATGACAAATGGCTGGTGTGTAATTTTGGTTAGCAGAATATATGTCCACAGAATCCAATATATTTCTTAACCTTATACAATTTAATAGAGGCCAGTGTGAATTTGCTTGAGACCTCATACACCATAACTCAGCCTGTGTTTTATAGCTGAACTCTGGAAATGAGCTAATGTCACAACAGAGCTACAGATTTCCAAGCATCATCTGTGTTAAACAATTAGAAATCAAATAGCCTGCTCTTTGGGGTGTGGGGAGATTATCCTGAGCTACCCACTGGACCTTGTTGGGTATTGTTAGTCCTTATATGTATGAAGGAGGACAAGACAGCTGAACGATGGGGCCAGGATCATGGTTCACCCCTTGGAGCTTCTCCTGCAGCGAGGACTCTTGTCTCTTAAACGGCGATGTCCATTTGCTTATAGATCAACCATAAATTCTCCCAAGAGAAGACTGAAAGCTTCTCCATAAGCCATGAGGTTCTTGTGAGCAGGGATGGTTTGTTTTCATCTTTGTTTTCAAACATGGCCCCTGGCAAGGGCAGGGCCAAACAGGAATGGCGTGTGGACCCTGGACGTGGACAGAAGCGTTGCTGCGCGCTGGTCCTGCCAGCTGCAGCGTGGAAACATCAGCCTGGAAGCCGCCTGATGACAAGTATCACAAAACAGGTCTGGTTTGCGTGGCCATAGCATGGTGGGAGGCTCGGCCACAGCCGAGAAGGAAGCAGCCACCATGCAACCAGCCTCCTGACACAGGTCTGTCCCTGGGAAGAGGACAGGGGCTCCCTGGTGATGTGAGGCTGGATTCTGCCCACAGGGTCTCCTTCCATCACCCAAAATACTGCCTCAGCACAGCTCCTTTGCCTGCTTGTCTTGTGCTGCCCAACTAGCTAAGAAGACTTTTCTAGAGCCATTGGGTCTAATTATATAATTTGGATTGTGACAATAGCTAGAAAAGGCTAGCAATTCCTAAATGTTTAATAAATAATAATTACCCTAAGACAGGCCTTCTGCTTGCTGACAACTCCTGCCCTCCTCCCTCCCACGCGCTGACAGCTCCTTCCAAGGGCTCCTTCCATCCCCTGTGCCTTCTTCTTTCACAGCTCAGTGGCCATGATCCCAATTGAGTCAGACCTTGCTCATCCTCCCTGACTCACTTCACCTCCCTGGGGATCTCTTTACCACCACCATGGACAGAAACAAGTCCCTTTCTTTTAGGATTCATGCTTTCTCTATTGTAGCACTTGTGGGTGACCACAGTTTATAGGATGACCTAGAAGAAGAGTTGGGCTTGTTTACCATGGAGATTGAACGAGAGAGTGTTTTCTGGTATGTGCAGTGCAAGTGCCATCTCTGGGTGCCGAGTAGGCACCAGCCCATGGAGACGAATAGGACCCATCCTTGTCCCCAGGGGTCACTGGAAGGGCAGGGAAAGCTGACAATTATCCCCAGTCCTGCTGCCTTGATTTGAAGAAGAATTTGTATGAATAGTTTGTAATTAGCAAGTTCTTTGTTGATGCTGCCAAGGGGCTTGGAAACTCTCTTATTATTTCTCTCCTGAGGAAAAGCTCTCTTCCTGTACTGAGCAATGGGAAGTCAGTGTCTAGGGTTTGTTGAACTATTGCTTCATTTCTGTGTTTTTTGGAATCTGAACAGGTAAAATTTTAATGGAAATAAGTGTAAGACTTCTAAAAATTTGGCTGTTATTTGAGAAATGACACAACTCTTGTAAATTATGTAAACTTTTTCCAAATGAGCAATTCTTCATGCATTCATTTAAAAATGTTTATGAGAGGTTATGTGTGATGGTTCATTTTATGTGTCAATTTGACTTGTCTGTGGGGTACCCACATATTCGGCCAAACACTATCCTTGGTGTTTCTGTGGGGGTGTTTCTGGATGAGATGAACATTTGAATGGGTCTACTGGGTAGAGCAGATCACCCTCCCAATGTGGGTGGGCCTCCTGCAACAGGTCCAAGGCCTGAACAGAACAAAAGGCTGACCGTCTGTCCCCTGAGAAAGAGGGAATTCTTCTGCCTGCTGGCTTTCAAACTGGGACATCAGCTTTGCAGATTTTGGACTTACCATCCTCCCATAATTGTGCAAGCCAATTCCTTATAAGTCTGTTCATCCATCCATCCATCCATCATCTATCCTATTGGTTCTGTTTCCCTGGAAACCCTAATATACAGTGTAATATTATGGAAAGAGCTTTGGACTTGAGACCCTTGGGCAAGTCATTAAACCTTCCTGAGCTTTTTTTTTGGTTTTTACCTGGAAAATGTGGGACATATCTTATAGGGTCATTGTAGGGATTGGTGCATGGATAGATATTAGTGGAATGCGTCAATGATCACATATGCCTGGCACAGAGCAGGTGTGAAGGAGGGTATATGGCATTCTCTTCACTGAGTATCTTGTTTCGAGCCCCCTGTTAAGTGTTAGAAACACAGGGATTAATTAAACCTAGATCTGCCTCTCTGGAGGGCACAGACCTCACCCTCCGTCCCTGCCTTACTACCCCCAGCAGCGGCAGCTCACTGGAGCCACTGTGTGCAGGGGTCTCTCTTTGGTGCCCTGTGCAACCCCTGTTGGGAGACATTCCTGGGTCATCCAGGGCCCTTGTTATCCATTAGCCACGCCCTCTCCTCCTCACATGTCACCTGTCTTGGGACCCTGGGCTCCGCCCTCTGTGACTGTTCTGTACTCTCCAGTGAACAACTGGCTGGTGCACCAGCCTGCTCCTGCTTCCAGAGACACCCGCGAGGCTGGCTCCTCTCCCAGGGCCTGGCTGAGGTGGGCAGGTCCGGAACAGGAGTGGGGCAGGCCTCTTTGCACACTGCCCCGCAAGTCCGAGCACCTCACTTCTGCACTTAAAACCATCTGTGGTCTCTTGTTCCTAGGAACAAACACCAGAATTCTCAGGAGGCTGGCAAGGTCTGGATCTGACCCAGCCTGGCGTGGGGCTGCTGTCTCTCCACGCGGGGACTTCTCGTGGCTGCCGCACCGCTGCTCCTCTGCTTCACTGAAGTCCAGCTTTCATTTTTCAAAAAATTGGCATTCTGTAAGGCTTTATACCTATAAAAGGGCATATTCCATGTTGCTGTAGATTCTGGGTCATAATCGTGAAACACTCCTGAACCTGCCACCAGCCAGCAGCTTGGGAGACAGAGCGTGGCCAGCCCCAGCACTCGCCGGCTCCTCGACAGACGGTCACCTTCAGTCCCTCGTGCCGCCCCACCTCTCTGACCTCTGTCTCTGGCAACCCCCAGCTGCCCTGGTGCCCGCTGGGAACTGCGTCATGGGCGGCCCACCCTGCAGGTGCCCCTTCCCCTGTGGGCGCCCCACTCTGCCCCAACGCCGGGCCCCACTCTCCCGACTGCCCTCCCCAGCAGAGCAGAGCTGCCCAGCAGCCCACACCTGCACCACGGGCTGCCCCTTTCCGGCTCTGCCCCGAGACCCTCCAACCCTGCCATCTCCTCTGGCACTTGCCCCTCCCTCCTACATTTATTTTATTTTATTTTTAAATGATTTTTAAATTGAAATACACAAATAATAAAGTGAACACATCCATGCAAACAGTTCAGGAAATAGAACATTACCAGCACCTCTGAAGCCCCTCGTACCCTCTTTCAATTTCCACCCATTATCCACCTCAAAGGGAGCTACTGTTTGCACTGCTGTTATCAGAGATTACTTTTTTGCCTATCGTTGAACTTTATTTTAATGAAATTATAGGTATATACTCTGCAGGTCTGGCTGCTTTTGTTTATATAGCAAGATTCATTTATGTTATTGTATGTAGCAGTGGTTCATTAATTATTAATATCATTGCTATATAGCATTTATTGTAGGACTATACACAATTTATCAATTATACTCTTGATAGGCATTTGGTTGATTCTGGTACTTAGCAATTATGAATAATGCTGCCATGAACATTTTTGCACATGTCTTTGGGGTGCCCAAGTGTATGCTTTATAATGGGTATAAACCTAGGAGTGAAATTGCTAGGTAATACATTATATTTAAGTACAAATTTAATATAGATTAACAAATAATTTTCCAAAGTGGCTGAACCAATATATACTCCCACCAGCAACGTATGTGTAGTACGTTATTTCACGTGTTAGACAGCATTTGGCGTTGTCGGTCTTTTCCGTTCTGGCCGTTCTGTTGGGTTGTTGTGGCATCTCATTGCGGATTGCTCCAGGTCTACCTTTGGCACCAAAGAGGTCACCTAGCAGAGGTGTGTTCTCAGTACATGTTAACTGGGTGAGTTGTTGGCAGCAGTGGGTAAAGGAAGAATGGGATCAGGATGAAATCAGTTTTTTTGATTAATTTTTTAACAATTTTAATCTGATAATATAGTACATTTGGACTGTAGGGGAAACAGGCTAGAAGCTGAAAGCCCACAAAAGAAGCAAACACACAAACCAGTCCTGTGAGTGTCCTTCCCAGGCCGGTTTCCCTCACATCTGTGCTCCTGTTCGCAGCCGCGCGGGCCCTGCTGCCGTGCCAGCTCCCCTCTCATTCTTTCTTAAGTCTGCTCCGATCCACCCTCGGGCTGCTGGAATGACGGTTGCCCGCAGCCACCATGGGCTGCACTGAAGGCCGACCCTGGGGCTGCAGTAACTTCTTTGTCCTGCGCTGGATCTCCGCCTCCGTTCCTGCCCACTGGTCACTCGCCTGTCCCTGCACTGACACACCCCCATCCTCACTGTTCTCCTTTGGAAGCCTGGTCTCTGGAAGGCTGGTTCCCTCCTGTTACCTTGGCATCTCCATTTCCATTTGGGAACCTTGTGAAGACACAGACATCATTGTTGGGACTGAAATGATGTTGCTCCCCTGGGAAGAAACTGGTGGTTTCGTGTTGGGGACTCTTTCTGACCATCTGGGCCAGCTGATTTTTTCTGTGAAAAGATCTTAAACTCATGTTTTCATTTTCTTAGTGATATAGGCTTCCTCCAGGATTTCTCTTCTTTTTGAGTTCATTTGGTCAGTTTTATTTTTCTAGGAATTGTATGTGATTCATTTGCTTTACTGTTTTAAAACTCCTGTTGTCTTTGTAGTTCTGCCGTGTTATCAGTCCTCGTCTTTTCTTGATCATGCTTGCAAGAAATTTGGCTATTTTATTAGTTCTTTCAAAGAAACAACTTTTGGCTTTTAAAGAAACACCACACTCTGTTTTATGTTCATTTTCTATACCTTAATTTATGCACCTATTGCTTATTTTCTTTCTTCTTCTTTAGGTATATTTTGCTATAGAAAAATAGCAAAAACCTCTTTTTCTAACCTATTTTTCTAACCTCTTTGGACATTTACTGAGGACATTTAACCTCATTAAATTTATAGCTATTATTATTATTTTTTATAAAATGGTAATATACCAAGTGCAACCCTACTTCAACTTGCTTATTTTTAGAAGTCAGAGTTATTGATATGTAATTTGCAAACAGTAAAATTTACCCCTGTAGAGTGCACACTTCACTGAGTTTTGACACATATAAACAGCCCTGTAGAACATTTCTGTCAATTTCCTTCTTACCCTTGGCAGTCAGTGCCCTCCTCCTACCCAGCCTCTGGCAACTGCTGATCTCAAGTCTTCCCTTGTGTTTTGCCATTTCCAGAATGTCTTATAAATGGAAACTTACAGTGTCATTTTGCGTTTGAACCCTTTCATTCACAGCGATGTTTCTGAGATCCATACATGTCCTTGCATGCCTCTTTAGCTCATTCCTTTATATTGCTGAGTGGCATTCCACTGTTGGCCTAGACCACAGTTACTTATTACTTGGTGGATATTTGAGCTGTTGTTACTTTCTGGATAGTATGAGTGAAGCTGACATTCATGTGGACGAATGCTTTCTTTTCTTTTGAGTAAATTCATAGGAGTAGAATTGCCGGGTTGTATGGTATGTGCTTAACTTTATAAGTAGCTGCTAAAGCGGCTGCTGTCCCATTCTGCAGGTCTAGCAGTGGTGTATTCGAGTTCTGGTTGCTCCGTATTCTTGCCAGTATGGTCATTCTTTGTAATTTCAGCCATGCTGGTGGGTGTGTAGTGAGATATCATTGTAGTCTTAATTTTATTTCCTTAATGACTAATAATGTCATGCATTTGTGTGCTGGTTTGCCATTTATGTATCATTTTTGTTGATGTGTCTGTTCAAAATCTTTTGCCTATTTTAAAATTTGAGTTGTTCGTGTTCTTATTATGGAGTTACATTCTTTCATTACTCTTGAAAAGTTCTTTATGAGATACATGTTTTGAAGATGTTTTCTCCCAGCCTGTAGCTTGTCTTTCACAAAACAGAAGATTTTAATTTTAAGGAAGTTTAATTTATCAATTGTTTTCATTTATAGTCTATATTTTTTGTGTCTTATTTAAAATATTTTTGCCTAATCCAAGGACACAGAGATTTTTCTCCTATCTTTTCTTTTATGAGTTTTAGGTTTTGATTTTATATTTAGGTATATGCTCCATTCCAGTTAGGGTTTTTTCCATTTGTATATGGTACAAGTTAAGGTTTATGGTACATTTTAAAAATAAGGATGTCCAATTGTTTCAGAATCTTTGTTCAAAAGAGTATCCTTTCCCTGTTGAATTGCTTGGCATGTTGTTAAAAATCAATTGATCGTATATATGTGGGTCCATCTCGGAACTCTCGGTTCTATCCTATTCTACTGATCTCTGTCTGCCCTTATTCTAGCTCCACACTGTCCCGATCACTGCAGCTTCACAGCAGCAATTCAGGTCAGGTATGGGATTCCTCCAACTTTCTTCTTCATCTTTTTTCCTTTCAAATGGTTTGGGGTATTCTAACATCTTTTGCTTTTCATTATAGATTTTAGAATGCACTTGATAATTTCTGCTCCAAAGTCTACGGAAGTTCTGAATAGGTTTGCCTTGACTCTGTAGATCAATTTTGGGAGAACTGACATGTCACCGATGCCGAGCCCTCCAATCCACACACGCGGTATTTCTCCGTGTATTCATGCCTCTTTAATTTCTCTCATCAACGTATAGGAATTTTTAGCATACAAATTATGCGTATTGTGTTAGATCTATCCCTAAGTGTTGAATATTTTTTGATGCTATGGTAAGTGGTATTGTAAAAAATATATACATTTTAATTTTCAATTGTTTGTTGCTAGCTTGTAGACGTACAGGCGAATCGTCCTTGGGCTCCCCTTGTCTCCCCTCCTTCCACTCCCAAGGCAGACACTCCCTGGTCCTTTGCAGTGGTGGACAGGAACCCAGTTCTCATTCTTGGGGTCGGATGTAGGGAGGTGATTACAACACTCTTCTGGTGTCAGTTAGAGTTTTTCTTTCAGTATTCTCTTTTAGAAGGCTTTGATGAGGCCACGTCTGCACTGGTGAGTTGAGAAGGAATGCAGAGCTGCAAGGCATCTTCCCTGCCCTTGCCCAGCCCCTGGGTGGGGTCCTGAGGGTGCAGGGGGAGCGACAGGGGAGCAGGAGCATCCACAGCACCGGCGGCATCAGCCAGCCCCGGGGTCAGGCCTGAGTGTGGACAGCTTTCTACAGGTTCTGCGCAGAAAGAAGACGCTGGCTTGTTAACCGAGATCTCAGTCAAGTTCTTTTACCTGGTTTGAGACTAAAGGAAATCCTGTTTTGAGATTGATTTTAAGTGGGTTTATTACAAAGATGAAGGTTTTATAGTGTTCTGTATTTTCATAGGTTTGCATTATAATTCAGTACCTGAATTACTGAAATAAATAAACACTAATCAGACCAAACACTCACACCAGTGGTGGCCCTAGAAGAAGGCTCCTCCGCGGACGAGCAGATCTCCTTCCCGAGTGTCCACCTTTTCCTTGGCCTGCTCTCTCGGGTCACTCCAGGCGCGGGTCTCAGAGACACATGGAGCTCATCTCCAGGCCGTTTCTCCAGCCGGGCACGCTGCACCTGCTGCCCTGCTCCCTCAGGTCCTCCGGCTCCACTTCAGCCTCTCTCCTCTCACTCCTCCGTTCACGGGCCCCTCTGCATCCCGAAACCTGCGGCGCACTCCACGGGAGTAGGCTGTCTGCACACCTTGTCCCCTCTCGGAGGAAGGACTGGCCTCGGCATCTCTGGGCTCCTGGTGCCTCCAAAGTGCTGGGCACAAACCGCACCTGTGGGGTGGAAATGGGACATTAAGGGGCCGAGACTATCGGAGACTTGGTTGGGCAGGATTTTCAGACTCTGAACAGCAATCAAATGTTGGCAGTGTTCGAGGACAGCCAGCTTGGAGAGGCCAGAAGAAAGACAGTGTGCCAGAGAGCCCGTGGGGGCGGAGCAGGGCGCAGCGTGACTGAAGCCGGGAGGACGCGTCCTCTTTCCGGGCCGTCCTGGGCCCCAGGTGCTCTCGCTGCTGGTCTGTCTGATCCTTGCGCAGCCTTAAGCAGTGGCCGGCAGCCCCATTCATAGAGAAGCCTACACATCTACAAGTAAGTTCAGTAGGAATAAAACCCAGGTCTCTGCCTCCTGGTCCGGTTCCCTTTGCAGCCGCAAGCAGGAGCTAAAGATGGGCAGCCCGGCAGGGGACAGACACAGGCTCCGCGGTGGGGCAGATCTAGACGCGGCCGCTCACTCCCAAGTGTCAGTCTCCCGTCTGCAGGAGGGACGACAGCGCCAACCTCATAGGCTCAAATGGACATTACCTGACACTTCTGGGCTCCCTGTAGGCACACAGCAGGAGCTCAGTAACATCTGTAATGTCGTGTTTCCTCCAGCCGCCGCGGTTAAGAAGAGACATTGCTGGTGGGAGCCGTGCCACGGAGGGATCCCGGAGTGGTGGGAAGGCGGCCGCAGAGGGGAGGGGAGACACACAGGCTCTGACACTGGACAGGATGCACCTTGCCGACTGCTTTGTGGGCTTCCAAAGTGCAGAGCTTGGGTCCTGTTGCAAGAGGCAGGCTTGGGTTTGGAACTTCCTGGAGAGCAGGAGGGACAGCCTTAGGCAGGGAGGATGCCGCATGGATGTGTCCCGCTGAGGGTTGTTAGGCACCCACTGGGAAAGCTGGGGAGGGAGTTTTGGGTTTCTGGGATGACTGAAACTATCCCTGAAAGCCTTTTCAGACAAACATTCTTTTTCATTTCTGTGGAACACTAAATAATGACCCCAAAGATGTCCACATCTTAATTTCAGGAACCTGTGAAAGTGTTAGATTACATGACAAGGGGGAGTTAAGGTGGCAGATGGAATTAAGGCTGCTAATCCGCTGACCTCAAGAGAGGGAGATTACGTTGGATTGTTTGGGTGGGCCCAGTGGAGTGACAAGGGTCCCTGCAAAATGGAGGGAGAGGGAGGCAGGAGTGCAGAGCCAGAGTGACACGGGCTGGGGACAGCGCCACCAGACATTGCTGCCTCTGAAGGTGCAGGGGCCGGGGGCTAAGGAATGTGGGTGGCCTCTGGAAGCTGAAAAGGCAGGAAACCAGTTCCCCTAGAGCCTCCAGAAAGGAGTGTGCCCTGCTGATGTCCTGCTGACGCCTTGATTTTAGCCTAGTGAGGACCATTCTGGACTTCTCACCTCCAGAACTGTAAGATAATACATTGAGGTTGTTTTTGGTAATTTGTTACAGATGCCATAGGAAACGAACACAGTTTCATTTCCCCTTTAGTTAGAATTCTGGTTGTAATGGGAAAGTAGCAATTCCTTCAAAACCCACAGCTGGGCCAGGCATTTCCAGGGGTTGGGCAGGAGCAGATGGATGGGGGTCATCTTACCAGAAATGAAGGCCGTGGCAGCGGTGACAGCTGAGGAAGGCAGCCTTGCCCTGTGGGGCTTGAGACAATTCCAAGCACCCTGTCACTAAGCTTTACAAGCAATTTAGTAAATAATAAGATAAACAAAATCCACATATTGGTTGTTGCATATAGGATGATGAATAATTCATGAGCCAGCCTGGTAGCTAACAGCAGGGACCCTGGAACATGGCTGGGACGTGCCTGGGAGTTGGGACAGTAGGGTCTGGGGCAGATGTTCCTTTGTGCTTTGGTTCCGCGTCTGAGCCCTTGCATGGCTTTCTAGTGCGAAAACTGATTATACAAAATGAAGTCATTTTTGTCATTTTTGTCAACTAAAATAGAGTTGGGGGCCATGGGGAAAAATGCCCAGGTCACAAACGCCTACTCCAGAACTGTCTTGCAGCCCAGTTGGAGACCGCAGCAGCTGGCTACAGCTGTCAGTCTCTGAGTTTTACCTGGTAACGGCCACTCGCCACTCAGGACTCAGGAGCGCCGGCAGGAACCACCCGCACCACCCGCACCACCAGCGAACTTTTTCTCCAAACAACTTAGGTGACCTTCCTCTTTCCCCCAACCTTTCTTCTGTTCTTTGGACACACCTAGGGGCTACCCTGGTTTGTGTGTTCCAAACTGCAATTCTTGTGTATTAATCCCAAATAAACCCTTTGGTCTTTGTATATTTATTTCACGTTGACATGGACAGCCGCTTGAACACCAGCTGCGCCAGGCCTCGGTGGGGGACCTCGAGCAAGTCACAGAGACGCGCAGAGCCTCATTTTCCCCCTAGAAAAGCAGAGGGGATGATGAGAGCCTCTTCCTCCTGTGGTGCCTGTGGGCAGCGCTCAGCCCTGGATCACCCAGTAGGGGCTGCAGAAGGGTGGGCTCCGACTCGGTCTCCCCCACATCCTGTGGGAGAACTGTCAGGATGGCATTCCAGATTCAGCCCGCAGCTGGGCGTGGCTTGTCCCGCCCTGGGCTCATCTCCTCGAATGTCGCAATAGGATGCAAGGCAGCTGCGGGAGAGTTTGGCGACTGAGCCTATCAGTTTCTCTATGGCCCAGCAGCCCTGGTGCAGGGACATTTGCCATCATGGCCATGTCCATCCCCTGTCCTGAGCAGGCAAGGCAGCCCCCCTTTCCCAGCTGAGTGGCAGGTCACCACATAGCCAGCCAAGGGCTCTAGGCATCTTCTGCAGACCAGGGAGCGAGACCATGCATGCAGAAGAGCTTCCTTGAGACCCTGGGGTCCGCACTGGACCCAGGACCAGCCTGGGCTTCTGGGCCTGCAGACCAGGTTTCTGGGCACCAGTGACGGACGGACTGGCCAGATTGACTGTGCTCTGGGAGTTGGTCCAACAGTGTCTGATGCTAAGGGTGTTTCTTCCATTTTCCTGGTGAATAAATGCAGCAGTGTCATTACACAGAGTCCCCTACTGCCCGAGATCCAAATGCCTTACGGTGGCAGAGACTCACAGCTGCTCCGCCCCTTGCCGCACGTGTCCAGCAGCATGGAGAGCTCTGATGGGATGTGGCGCGTTGACCTAACACCAATACCTGGCTGTCCAACGCATTCTGGAGAGGGAAAACCTTCTCTCTCTTTCTCTCTGTCTTTTGCTCCTGCTCCCTCCCTCTCTCTGTTTTGTGGGTTTCATTCAGGAAGACTTTTGTTTATAAAGGCTTACACTGAGTTGCCACTGCATCAGAAAACTGCCTGGTGGATGGAATGGCTGGCGCATGGAGTCAGGAGAAACGAGGCTCTCTCTGCCTGAGTGGCCACCTCAGCAGGTGGGCCAGACAATCGTCCTTCTGTGCCACCTGCAGTGGATCCAGCACTGCCTGCCCTGCCTCACCTGTAGAGTTGCCGAGGGTCATGTGCCACTTTGGGGAAATGCTGGACAAAGACAGACTCAGAAAGGGAAGGGAGGAGGATGGGGACGAATTGGGCATTCGTAGGTGCAGAGACATAGCTAGTGAAAATCTTCCATTCACGGAAGGCCCACTGATGCCTGGGGCTTTGCATAGGCTGCCACCTTTGAATCTGTCTACCTCCCTGTGCATGAGAGCACATTGTCTCCACTTCCCAGGTGATGCTCAGAGACAGACAGAGGTTTGCCAAGGACACACAGCAAGTAAATGGCAAAGTTGGGACTTCAAGCCCAGGCTTTTCTCAGGTCCAGACTCATGCTCACAGCCTCCACCCAACTGCTATGGACTGAACTGTTTCCACCCCAAATACATACATTAAAGCCCTAACCGCCAATGTAACTGTACTTGCAAGGCCTTTAAGGAGGTAATTAAGGTTAACTAGGTCAAAAGTTGGAATCCTAATCCAATCTGACTAGTGTCCTTATAGGAAGAGAAAGAGATGCCGAGGAGGAGGCCAAGTGAGCACACAGAGAGCAGGTGGCTGTCTACAGCCAGGGAGACAGGCCTCATGAGAAACCAAGCCCTCTAGGTCCTTGATCTTGAACTTTCAGCCTCCAGAATTAGCGAAAGTGAAAATGAATGTCTGCCATCTAAGTCTCTGCGTGTGTGGTGTCCTGCAGCTCAGCAGGGCAGACAAAGGCCCCCATTCTGGCTGAAGGGCTGGGCAATGAGGCTGCGGGGTTAGGTGGAGGCTGGACTTGAGGCCTGGGCTTTCTGGACTGGACAGAGGGTCAAAATTCCCCAGGAACTTTCCAAATGACAGATTGGCAGGTTCCCTCCAAGGCCTGTATGATCAGACTCTCCGGAGCAAGCCACGGGGAGGCTGGGGCAGGTGTTGCATGGTGGTGTCTGCATCTGCACTCGCTTGGGAGTGCTGGGCTGCGTCTGCTTCCAGAAAGAGCGTGCGGGCAGAGCATGTGTGTGGCTGGGCAGGAGAACACTCAGGGCCCAGGCGAGGCCAGCGCTGGGGAGGCACCGTGGCGCCTGGTAAGGGGATGTTCCCTGAGGCAAAATCAATAAGCTTAGGGTCAGATTTGGGCTCCAGTTTTATCTCTGCCACTTAGTGAGTTTATATAACCTAAAGTTCAGTGTCCTCCTTATAAAATGAGGTTACAAGTGTCTCTTCAATGGGACTGTCAGGACTAAACACGGAAAGTGCACTTAAGGGGTGCAGCCTGCTGCCTGGCGTGAGGAACTGTTCAGCAAAGGGATGCTCGTATTTCCACTCCCATTCAACACTTTCACTTGGTGCCATTCTGGCTTTATCAGATGCTTTTCATCTTGGAGGAGTGGTCCCTGCGCTGGAACGGAAATGGCAGATACAAAGTGTGTGCGCTTCGCTCTCTGCTCTCACCTTCCAGACAGCGCAAAGCGGCCAGCACTGCCTCTCCTGGACAGGCCCTGCCCAGCTCGGTGTCCTGGAAAGCCACTGCCGGTCACTCAGCAGAGACCTGAGATCCAGACTGGGACGTGTGCCTGCCCAACACTGGACTTTCACTGGCCCAGTGTGCCAGTTGCCAGTCTCGCTCCCACACCCCTGTGTCACAGCGGGCTGGAGGCCCCGACTGACTTCTCAGCTCAGTCTCGCCAACAGGAGGCCCTGGCGCGGCGCTACAAGGCAGAGGGCGCGAGGAGGCGTGCGTTTAATGCCTGTGTCTGCTGCTGTCTTTGGAAGCTCCCGGGTTCCTCCCCACCTGGCCAGTTCCAGCAGTGCATCACACGTGGGCTCTGGCTCAGGTGGTGTCCATGGGAGCGAGGGACCTCGCTTACTGCCAATCTGTGGCGACGGCTCCAGCAGTGCCAGCGGAAGCAGTGTATGCTCCAGGCCTTGAAGGCGCGGCGACTATGGGTTCTGGGACACGTCTTTGTCTCTTTCGCTTCTCTAGCTCTGGGGGATTGGCAACTCCCCATGGCCCACAGTCCCTGAGTAACCTCGACTTCTCCTTTCTAATTTTCCAGCCTTCCAACTCTTTTGTAACCGGTTCTTCATATTAAATTCCTACTGTTTGAAATATCTAGTTTCTGTTCATCTGATGAGACACTGAGTGACACAGCCAGTATAAACCATCAACTTTGAAGTCAGACAGGACTGTGTGTGAGTTCGGGCCCTGCCGCTTGCTATAACACCTACTGCTGTGGCAGGTAGACTGCAGATGGCTCAGGCTCGAGCAAGGCCAAGTTCACTGTCTCCCATGCATGAGGTCCAGGCCCGCAGGAGGCTCTGCTCTACATGCTCATTCGGGCACCCGAGATCCTTCCATTTGGTTTCTTCCCCTCTTCCGTAGGCACCGTTCTCATCCTCAGGATCCAGGCTGGGTCCTGACTCCTTCTACACTCAGGGCTGTGGGCAGAGGACCAAGATCAAGGGAGAGGCGCGTTCCCATAGCACAGGCTCTGGTTTACAGGTGAGCCCCACTTCTGCTCCCACGAGCCCCTGCCTGGCTGCAGGAGCAGCTGGGGTATGAGGTGCAGCTCTACAGCCACGTGCAAGGCTGCAGTCCTGTTAGAGAGGAAGGGAAGAACGGATTTGGGTAGCCCCGCTGCCATGTCTGCCGCGTGAGTTTTGTGAATGCACGCAATGCACTTATATCCAAGCCTTCCATGTAGGGCTGTGGAGAGGACTAAATGAGAATATGCATAAAGTTCTTTTCGCACTAGCGGTGCCAAGGAACTCTCAACCAAGGTCAGTGCACACTGTGTGCCTGGACTTGGTCCCAAGTGGGTCCCAGGGAGACTGTCAGTGAACGTGGGCTCCTGGGGAGGCACCCAGCGGTGCCTGCATCTGCTGCCCCTGCTGACAGCCACAAGCTCAACGTCCACTGCGAGCAAAGAGGTGGTGCTGCCTTTTGTCGACCTACTCCTAAGCCCTTGTTAGCAGCCTTTTGGTTTATAGTCATAGGCAGCTTTCAAGTTGACATTCCGGACAAGAAAATTACATCCGTGATGGAGCAGACAGTGGGTGAGGACGGAGGCTTTCCCAGCCCATGCTGTGCTGTGATGGCCCCTAGAAGGTGTTATCTGCCATTCCTTTTAAAGGGCCCTATTCCTGTGTGGCCTAGAACTGGGGGTCCTGGCCCCTGGAGCAACTTATGGTAAGTCCCATCCCAGGATGGCTGAGCAGTGGCTGCCATGGCAGTGGATTGTGCCCCTTTCTTGCTTTCAAAGGAAGGGGGTGTTGCCCAAGAAATGAGGGTGCCTCTTTCCTGGGAGGTGAGGCCTTTGTTCCCATTCTCCCATCCCTATAGAGAACAGCAGGACCTCACTGTGCTGCCGCTGTCTTTCTCAGGATCACTTGGATGACAGAAGAGTGGCTCAGGACAGATGGGAGCCATCTCATTTCTCAGCATCCTGGCTGGAGCACAAGCTTGCTTCTCAGGTTGTGATTAGTTTGCCCAAGATTAAGCTCACAAAGTCAAGTTTGATTCTCCTCGTGTGGGTCAAATGGCTCTATTTGATTCCTCTCATTCTAACTACCAAATATCTGACTAGCTAATTAACCAGCTAATTTTCTCCCTCCTCCTTCCTTCCCTCTTCCCCTCCTTCTCCCCTCCTGCCTCCATTCTCACACCCTCCCCTCCTCCTCCCTCCCTCTCACCCCTCTCTCTCCCTCCCTCTTCCTCCCCTTCCCCTTCTCTGTCTCCCTTCCCCTCCCTCCTATCTTGCTCCCTTCCATAAACATCCACTCTGCACCCCTGTGCTGGGCTCTGCCCTGGCTGAGGCTATGGAGATACACAAAGGAGACATGAGCCTGAGTCACAACCTGCAGCAGGACACAGACAGGCAAAGGCGCACCTGCCCCGAGAGCCACGGTGTGGTGATGGGGTGCTCCCCTGCTGCTGCGGCTCAGAGTGCGAGGGCTGAGTGTGGCTGAGGTGGTGCAGAAGGGGGTGGCGGAGGCTGGGGTGTGAGAGGGCAGAGGGCCCCAGTGGGGTGGGGGTGTAGGACGTTGGGGTCAAGGAGGATGTGGGATGAGGCCCCAGCTCCCAGAGGGCCCAGGGGGCAGCTTACGGCACCGGGCCCTGACTCATGGAGCAGACGAGGAGAGCCGTGGTCAGATTGGTGGCTTCATGGAAAAGGGACTTGGAAGGGCCTAGCCTGGGAGTCCAGGGGCCAGGGGTACAGTCTGAAGGTCCAGGGAAGAGAGGACAGGGAGGCTGGGGGGCCGGGGGCGGGCGAAGTGTGCTCTCCTTCCCTCTGCTCATTGCTCCCCGAGATGAGAAACACCGGCTCCGTACTCAGAAACCTCGCCGCTTCCTGCACTGCCTGCGAGGGGGCGAGAGCTGTCACCCACGATAAACACCAGGAAACGGAGCCTTGCGGGGATCGGGAGAAACCACCACAAAAGCAGTGAACGGCAGAACAACAGCGACGATTCAGGCGGGTTTCCCTCGGCAAAGCCGACGGGCTGTGGGCGAGCCCACCCTCCCACGGGCTGCGTCCCTCCCCAGCGAGCGTGGGATGGGCAGTCGGCCGCGTGGACCGGGCGTCCTCTGCTGCCAAACCCTGCACGCTGGCTCCCTGTACCCGGCCTGCCGAGCTGGGCCCCAGGCCTCTTGTGAACAGCCTCGATGGGCCTGTTCTGCCTCTTCCTGGTCTCCGTGGAAGCCAGACACCTCATTCTGGGGGCCTCGGATTTCAACAGTGTCTGTGGGGTTGTGGGCTAGTTCATCAATGTAGGAATGTCCGGCTCATTTCTTTCTCCTCCCAGTGGATATCAGTGCTGGGAATTAAAATGCCTCCGGCTCCACAGGCCCTTAGGATGAGGCTACCAGGGGGTTTCCGGACTCGCGAGGGAGCTGGGTGTGGCGGGCGGGCGGGGCCTCTGCCTCGCTGCTCTGCTTCCCTGCTTCGCGGTTAATGCCATGTTGAATCTTACTGCAACGCAGAAACGCAGGTGTGATGTCCCATCTAGCAGATGAGGAAACTGAGGCAAAAGGGGTGAGGTGCACACCCAGCACCACCAGCTGTTAAGCGATGGTGCGGGATTCTGTCCGACCACAGAGCGCCCTTGCCCGGGCTGAGGGCGACCCGCCTGCCCCGCACCTGCGCACTGCGGGCTCCCACCGGGTGTGTTCCCCGAGCGCCCGCAGGCAAGGGCAGGCCCAGCACGCCGTCCTGCAGCAGGCAGGCGCTTTACACGGCTCTCTCTGCCACGTTTGGAGTTCCACCCGCACCTCACGGGCCAGCGTGTGCCGTGGAGGCCGGCGTGCTTCCTCCTGGCTGTCTCCCTCAGGGCCAGCAAAGTCCGAGCTCAGCAGCAGGTGTCTCTGAGGGCGGCGCCATGTGGAGCCACAGCTGCCGCAGGAGCAGAGAGGCCAGGCCTGGGAGTGTCTCTGAGCCATCCACAGATGGCGGAATAACAATGGGCAGTGGTGGCCCGCGACTTCCCCTCAGTCAGCCCAGTGGGCGGGAACTGACCCGAGACCCTCCCAGCAGCTAACCTGCATCCTGGGGCAGGCTCCGGATGGCCACCAGGGGGAGCTCACCTGCGCCGGGCGACCGGGCGACTGTGCTTCCTCTAGGGGAGCAGAACTCGCTGCTTCTCATTTCCAGAGAAGCTCAATGCAAAGGCAGTCCTGGCGTTTAAGTAAGCTAGAGCTGCATTTTACGGAACCGAAGCGTCCTTTGTTTCCTCTCTCAATCTCCTTTCAATAATGAATCCGCAGGGGAGGACTGCCATTCCTCGTGCCTGTCTCGGTGTCTGGGGCTGCAGTCTTTTAGGGACCTGACTGTGGAAGTTTCGTGGTGGACACGGCCCGCCGAGCCTACTCTATATCCCAGGACATACTCTATGATTTGACAAAAGCCCATCTCTTATCATTTCCAGTGAGATTTTATGGAGACACTTTTATGCTTGAATCAAACCTCTCTTATTCTACTTCTGCAGACACATCTTGGAGGTCTCTGTTGACCGGAGGCAAGTTCTGGTTCTGTTGAGAGCAGCCCTTGTCTGTCCTGTGCCCACCATGGTGCCAACAGGGACAGGTGCCAGGTTGAGGCAGAGATGCTTCCCTTTCAAGACCCCAGCCCTGTCCTTAACCCTGACCCCGCCTCGCCCGTTCCCCCTGTCTATAATCTTGTCATTTCTATAACGCTCTGTAAGTGGAATCATGCAGTATGGAAGGTCTTAAGGTTGGGGTTTTTCACTCAGCATAAATCTTTGGAGATCCCCCAGTGGTTTGTTCCTCTTCACTGCTGAGTGGTGTTCCACAGCATGGAAGTACCAATTTGCTCAACAATCTATCCACCGAAGGACATATGGATTGTTTCCAGTTTTTTTCCTATTATGAACAAAGCTGATAAAACATTGTGGACAGGTTTTTGTGTGAACATAAGTATTCATTTTTCTAAGATAAATGCCCAAGTGGGCAATGGCTGGTCTGTATGGTAGTTGTATGTTCAGTTTTTAAAGAAACTGTACACTCTTTTCTAGAGTTGCTGTTCCATCTGACTATCACCCCAGCAACGCATGTGTGAGTCAGTCTCCACGCTCCCACCAGCATCCACTGTTGCTGCTGGTTTTCATTTTTGATGTTCTGACAGGTGTAGAGTGATATCTCACTGTGGTTTTAGTTTGCATTTCCCAGTGATTAGTGACGCTGAACATCCTCACGTGCTTATTTGCCATCTCTGGATCTTTTCTGGTGAAAGCCCTTGCCCATATTCTAAATGGATTGTTTGACTTGTTACTGTTGAGTTTTGAGAGTTCTTTATATATGCTAGGTATTAGTCCTTGTCACGTGTGTGGGCTACAGAATTTTCTGTCAGTATACAACTTGTCTTTTCACCCCATTAACAAGGTCTTTCTCAGAGCAAACATTTTTAATTTTAATGAAGTTCAATTTTTTTTTTGTGGGTTATGCTTTGTGGTGTAAAGCCTAAGAACTTTTTGCCCAGCCCTAGAGCAATAAAACTGTTATTTTTTAACAGTTCTATAGTTTTATATTTTACATGAAAAAGTCCCTGAGTTAACTTTTGTGTAAAGTTTGAGGTTTAGGCTGGGGTTTTTTTTGTTTTTATTTTTTGTATTTTTTGCTTATGCATGTCTAATTTTTTATTGAAAAAGCTTCCCTGGTTGAATTGCTTTTGCATCTTTGTAAAAAATCACTTGGGCACATTTGTGGTGGTCTGTTTTGGATTCTATCTATTCTGTGTGGTTGATTTAGGTGTCTGTCCCTCCATAACGTCTCACGGCCTTGATTACCGGGGTACATAGTGAGTCTGGAAAACAGAGAGATGGGTTCCTCTCACTTTATTCTTCTTTTGTAAAAATGTTTAATGCTTCTTGTTCCTTTTCATTTTCATATAAATTTGTCTATAAAAATTTGTAAAAGTATTGCTGGGTTTTTGATAGGAATTGTATTGTACCTGCATATCAGTTTTGGGAGAATTGACATGTTTGCTATATTGGTATGTTCAGCACATGAAAATGGTGTGTCTCTCCATTTATTTAAATTTTCTTTGATTTCTTTTATCAACAATTTCTATTTTTCAGTACACAATACCTGTACATGTTTTGTTAGATTTGCATCTAAATATTTCATTTTTGGATGATTTAAAATAGTATTATATTTTTAATTTTGGTGTCCAAGTGTTACTAGGATATAGAAATACACAGTAATGTGCTGTTTGATGACGTTTTGATCAACCATGGGCTGCATAGAAGTGTGGTCCCATAAGATTATAAGGGAGATGCAAAAATCCTGTCACCTAGTGGTGTTGTAGCCATCATGATGTTGTAGCACAAGGCGCTATTCACGTGTTTGCAGTGATGCTGGTGCAAATGAACCTACTATGCTGCCAGCCATATAAAAGTATAGCACGTACAATTTTGCATAGTACGTAATACCTGATAATAATAAACTATTCTGATAATAATTAACTATTATGTTACTGGTTTATGCATTTATTAAACTGTATTTTGTTGTTGTTATTTTAACGTGTACTCGTTCTACGTATTAAAACAAAAGTTTACTGTAAACCAGCCTCAGGCAGGTCTTTCAGGAGGTTCCAGAAGAAGGCATTGTCATCACAGGACATGGCAGCTCCACATACGTTATTGCCCCGAAGACCTTCCAGTGGGACAAGATGTGAAGGTGGATGACGGCGATATTGACGATCCTGACCCTGTGTAGGCCTAGGCTAATGTGAGTGTTTGTGTCTTATATTTTAACAAACAACTTTAAAAAGTAAAAAAAAAAAAATTGAAAATAGGAAAAAGCTTAGAGAATAAGGATATAAAGAAATATTTTTCTTTCAGCTATATGTTTATATTTTAAGTGTTACTACAAAAGAGTCGAAAAGTTCAAAAAATTAAAAGTTTACAAAGCAATTACAGTAAGCTAAAGTTAACTTATTATTGAAGAAAGAAAAATTTTAAAAATAAACTTAGTGTTGCCTAAATGTAAGTGTTTATAAAATCTACAGTAGTGTACAGCAGTGTACAGTAGTGTCTGAGGCCTTCACATCACTACCGCTCACTCACTGACTCACCCAGAGCAGCTTCCAGTCCTGCAAGCTCCATTCATGGTAAGTGCCCTGTACAGGTGACCATTTTTATCTTTTACATTGCATTTTTACTGTATCTTTTCTATGTTTAGATGCACAAATACTTGCCATTGTGTTCCAACTGCTTACAGCATTCCGTGCAGTGGCGTGCTGTGTGGGCATGCAGCCGGGAGCCATGGGCTCCGCCAGACAGCCTCGGTGCGCGGTAGGCTACGCCATCGAGGTTTGCGCAAGCACATTCTGTGATGACAAAATCACCTAACACCACATTTCTCAGAATGTGCCCCCATTGTTAAGCAATGTGTGACTGCAGTTCCATTTCTGTAAGTTGATTGTGTATCCTGAGCTCTTGGCTAAACTCATTTATTAGTTTTGGGATATCGTTTTTGTAGATTCCTTGAGATTTTCTACATAGATCATAATGTCATCTGCATATACTGACAGTTTTGCTTCTTTCTTTTTGATTTATATGTGTTTTCCCCTTATTGCTGTGGCTAGAACTTCTAGTATTAATACTTTGTTGAGTAAGAGAGGCCAGAGTGGCTATACTCGCATTGTTCCCAATCTCAGGGGAAGCATTCAGTCCTTCACCATCAAATATAGTGATAGTTGTAGGGTTTTGTTGTTGTTGTTGTGTGATTTTTGGGATATGTTCTTTAACAAATTAAGGAAGCTCTCCATTTTGATCTGCTGATATGGATCATATTGATGGATTTTAGTATTGAACCAATCTTGCATCCTGGAATATACCCTACTTGTGTCTTGTTATATTTTTATATATTACTAATTCTATTTGCTAATATTTTGTTAGACATTTTTGTTTTTATATTTATGAAGGATATTGGCCTGCAGTTTTATTTTTTGGTACTGTCTTTTTCTGGCTTTAGTATCAAGGTAACACTAACTTCATAAATTGATCAGGGAGTGTTCCCTCCTCTTATTTTACAGAAAATATTATTAATATGTAGAATGGGTATGATTTAAATGTTGGGTAGAATTCTCCAGTGAAACTCTCTGGGCCCAGAGATTTTAGGGGTAGTTTTTAATTATAAATTCAACTCCCTAAACAAAGACATCTTTAATTACCTATTTCAAGTTGTATGAATTATGGTAGTGTGTACTTTTTGAGGAATTGGCCCATTTCATCGAAGTTGTCAACTTTACATGTATTAAGTTATTTGTAATATTCTCTTATCTTTTGATGTTTGCCAGGTCTTTGGTTATATGTCCTGTTTTATTCCCAATTTAGGTAATTTGTGTCTTGTCTCTTTGTTCGTACTAGAGGTTAGTCAATTTTACTGAACTTCTCATAGACCCAGATTTTTCTTTCTCTGTTGTTTCTGTTGTCATTTTCACTGATTCCTGTGCCTATCTTTGCTACTTATTATTATTGTTATTTTGATTCTGTGGTCATCAGAGAACACACAGTGTAGGATTTCAATCTTTAAAATTTGTCGAGGTTTGTCTGTGACCCAGGACATGATCTATCTTGGTTTTATGTTTTATGGATGCTTGAAAAGAATGTGCATTCTGCTGCTGCTGAATGGAAATTCCTGTAAATCTAGATCACGTGCTTTTGATTTACGGTTTTGTTGAGTTCTAGTCTTTGCCGATTTTCTGACTAATTTTTCTACTAATTGTTGAGAGATGGGTGTTGAAGTCTTCAAGCGTAATTAAGGATTTTAAAGCCAGAAAAAGACAGTAGTATAAAAAATAACACTGTTTCAGTTCTATTAATTTTTGCCTCACATATTTTGCAGCTGTGTTGTTTGATGTAGACACATTTAGGATTCCTATGTCTTTTTGGTGGATTGACCCTTTTATCGTTATGTGACGTCCCTCTCTGTCTCTAGTAGTTTTCTTTGCTGTGAAGTTTATTTGATATGATTAACATAGTCACTGATGTTTTCTTTTGATTAATGTTTGCATGGTGTAACTTTTTCTAGTCTTTTAATATCAACCTCCCCATATCATTATAATTGAAGTGAATTACTTGTAGACCTATATAGTTGAGTTTTTCTTTTATTCCCTCTGTTAATCTCTGTCTTTTAATTATTTAATTTAGAATATGTACATTTGATATAATGATATGTCAGGGTTAAAGTCCGCCATTTTAACTTTTGTTTTTTGTGTGTTCTGTTTTTCATTTCTCTATTTTCTGTTTGTCTTCTTTTTTCCTTGTGGGTTGCTTGCATGTTTTATAGAATTCCAATTTGATTAATCTATAGTATTTCTGAGTGTATGTCTTTAGATAATTTTTTAGTGGTTTCTCTATGTATTATTATATATATATATATATACACATACTTATCATTGCTTACTATTGTCCAAATTTTGCCAGCTTGAATAATGTATAAACTTCTCCCTTTAGGTCCGTTTATTAAATATCTTCCCAAGCTTATAGATAATTGTCTTACATGTTTCATTGACACATGCTTAGAATCATGTAAGACAGTGTTATAATTTTGGCTTCAACTATCAAACAATTTAAAATATGCAAAAGGGAAAAGTAAAGGTGCTATACTTCCATGTTTCAATTCTTTCCTTTGTTCTTTCTTCCCACCCAATGTTCCAAGCATCCTTCTTTTTAGCATTTCCATTCTGTTTAGATAACTCCCTGTAGCTATTCCTTTAAGGTAGGGCTATTGGTGACAAAACCGTTTTCCTTCACCTGAGAGTGTCTCCTTTCCCCTTCATTCCTGAAGGGTGTTTCTCTGGATGTTGAATTCTGGGATTTTTTTTTTCTTTCCTCACTTGAAACATGTTGTGCTATTTTCTCTGTGGTTTCTGTTGGGAAATCTGTCATTTGACTTGTTTTTTTCTTTTAGGTGAGGTATTAATATTACTGTCTTACTCTTTCAAGATCTTTGTCTTTACTTTTTAGAAATTTCACTATGATGTGTTTTGGAGTTGATTATTTGTATTTATCCTGTTTGGAGTTCTATAAGCATCTTGAGTATTGTCTTTTGGCTAATTTGGGACATTTTTAGCCATTATTTTTTTAAGTACTTTTTCAGTCTCTTTTTCTTCTTTCAGGGCTCCAGTAACATGAATATTAGATCATATGTCTCTGAGGTTCTGTTCATTTTCTTCCCAGTCTGTTTTGTCTCTGTTGTTCCGAGTGGGCAATTTCCATTGTTCTGTCGATAGATTCTGATGGATACTGATTCTTTTCTCTGTCCTCTAAATTTTTCTGTGGAGCAGGTCTACTGAGCTGTTTAGTTGGGGCATTGTATCTTTCAGTTCTATAATTTCCTTTCAGTTCTTTAAATCTTCCATTTTTCTGTGACACTATTTTCTTTCATTTGTTTCAAATATGTTAATAATTATTTACTGAGGCAATTTTATGATGAGTGCTTTAGAAACTTTTTTTTAGATAAATTAAACATCTCTGTCATCTCAGTGTTGGTGTCTGTTGCTTGTCTCTTTTCAACCAAGTTGAAATTTTACCGGTTCTTTTTATGACAAGAAATTTTCAATTGAAACCTGGAAAATTTTGATGCTATGTTTTGAGACTCTGGATCTTATTCAAACCTTTTGTTTTTGTTGGCTTCTTGAGACACTACTGCAGCAGGGGACGGAGGAGTGGTGTCATCTTATTGCTACGAAAGGAAAGTAAAAGTTCAGGTTTACTGCCAGCTTCATTTAACACTCTGGGCGGGAAGAGGCTCCTCATCACCGAGGCGTGGGGTGGCGCCTTGGCTCTTCTCTAGGCCTCCAGATGCCGCCTGGCTGGAGGGAGCAGGAGGGCCTGTCACCGCTGCTCACAGGGCCTCCACGGAAGCCCTGGCCTAGTCGCTAGGCAGTGGCAGAGTGATGACTCCCTGCTAGGCTGTGTCTGACAATCCCCCAGCGGTGGAGAAGGACACCTCATTTGTCAGGAGAAGATGGAGGTCCAGGTTCCCATGTGGTCTGCATTGGCACAGTGGTGGGACTTTTCAGGGTAGAGAAAGTCCCAGTTTCAGACTCGGCCTTCCCTGACCCCAGTCTGACAGCGGATCCGGGCGTCTTGTAGCTTGGGTGTAAGGCTAGGTTCTCCACTGGACCTCGCTGGTGTGGGGGTGGGGGGGCAGTTTTTCCTGCAGTGTTGGGCTGAAGGAGGGCAGCCGTCTGTGTGCTTTCTGTGTGGCTGGGCGGCCCCTCCTGGCCCTTTGGCAGGAAAGCAGGCACTTGTTGAGGCTTTCAAAAATTTGTGCTTTTTTGTGTTTCTGGTTGCCAGCTATTTCTGCTAAAAGTCTGGGGTATATGAGGAAAAAGGAAAACCCAAGGAATATGCCACTATGTCTTTTCTGGTTTTTATATTTTTAGAGGGTTCTAAAAAAATACAAAACAAAACACGGCAACCAACCATGACAACAACAACGAAACAAAGAAGAACATGTGACAGAGACCATCTGTGGTTCAAAAAGCGTAAAATATTTACTATCTGCTCCTTTATGGAAATGTTTTGTTTGACCCCTAGTTTAGACATAAATTAGCTTTTAGAGCATTAGAAAAATTTTAGGGTTCCAGCATTTTTCATTTCATTGTGCTGAACTGGGTATCTTCGTGGTATTTCTTCTGTCTGAAGAACTTCCTTTTATAACTTAGGGCAAATGTGCTGGCAATGGATTTTCTTTTGTTTGACAAAAATGTTTTTATTTCTCCTTTGCTTTTGAAAGATATTTTATTGGATATAGAATTCTGGGTTGACATTGTTTTTCTTTCAACTCTTTAAATATGTCACTCTATTGTCTTGGACTTGTATAGTTTTTGATAAAAAGTTTTATGCAATTCTTATCTTTGTTTCTCTGTATGTAGTGTGTTTCTCCCATCTGTGGCTGCCTTCAAGATTTTCCATTTATGTTTGGTTTTCCACGTTTTAAACATAAATTTTGGGGGGTAGTTGAAATGTATTTACTCTGTTTCATGTTCTTAGAGAATCTGGATCTTCAGCTTGGTGTCTGTTGTTATCTTGGCAAAATACTTGGCCATTATATCTTCATGCCCTGTTTCTCTCCCTTCGTCTCCTTCTAGCATTCCAAATATACATACATTAGACCAGCAGTCCCCAACCTTTTTAGCACCAGGGACCAGTTTCATGGAAGACAATTTTTCTATGGAATGGTGGGCAGGAGATAGTTTGGGGATGATTCAAGTGCATTGCATTTATTGTGCAGTCAAACCTCTCTGCTAATGATAATCTGTATTTGCAGCCGCTCCCCAGCATCAGCATCACCGCCTCAGATCATATGGAGTATGCAACCCAGATCCCCCGGCAGGCGCAGTTTACAGTAGGGCTCCCGCTCCTATGAGAATCTAATGCCACTGATCTGACGGGAGGCGGAGCCCAGAGGGCGATGCCAGCGATGGGGAGCGGGTGTAAATACACATGAAGTTTCGCTCGCTTGCCCACAGCTCACCTCCTACTGTGCAGCCCCGTTCCTAACAGGCCAAACCGGTACTGGTCCGAAGCCAGGGGGTTGGGGACTGCGGTGTTAGATTGTTGGGTATTATTATCCTACAGCTTTTGGATACTATGCTATTTATTTCCATTCCTTTTTTTGTGTGCTTTAGTTTGCATATTTTATATTGACCTATCTTTGAGTTATTGATTCTATCCTCAGCTGTATTTATTCTATTATTGAATCCATTGAATCATTTTTCAACTTTGTTATCATGTTTTTCACTTTTATCATTCCCATTTGTTACTTTTTTTTATACTTTCTATGTCTCTGTTGAAGTTCTCCATCTGGTAGTGCATATTGTCTACCTTTCCACTTGAGTTTTTAACATATTAATTATAGTTATTTTAAATATCCTGTCTTATAGCTTCAATATCTGTGCCATATCGAAATAGTCTCTTGTTGATACTGTTTTCCCCCTTGTTTTTTTGTGTCTTGTACTTTTTGTTTGAAAGCCAGACATCTTTAATAAGACAGTGAAAACTTAGTGTTTATGCCTGGAAATAGATATTCCTCTTTCTTTTTTTTTTATTTTGTTTTATTTTTGGCTCAGGCTTTAGTGTGAGAATTTGAGTCATTCTAATCGTAAGTTGAGCTGTGTTTGGGTTTTCTTTTTTTATTTCTGTGATAACCCTCACTGCAATATAAGCTTTAGATCCTTTTAGTGTTATCTTGGGTGGGGTTAGGGTTAGGATTCTCACATTAGTGCACACTCAACCTTTAGCAAGTTATTAAACTTTTTAAATAAATTCTTCTTTTACAGTGTCCATTGTCTGCTGAAGTAATCAAGAACTTGTGCCCCATCTCTCCTTAGAGGTGCCTGTTTTTCCTTAGAGCTTGGGTTAGTTGTTTACCCTATAACTTCAGCTGTCTGATTTATTCAAGAGAAGTTGTGATTTTGCAAATTTTCCAAAATTTTTTGGTTGGAAGGTGAGAGCAATGCCCTTCCCCGTTTTTTTTAAAAAAATCCTAATCAGAGGATTGAACTCCCATGAAGCTTATTTTAAGTCTTTAACCTCTCACTCACGGTCTGCCCAATCTCATGCAAATTATATAACCTCTATCAGCCAGTTTTCTGATCTATTAAAGGCAAATAGAAATACTTATTTCATAGAGTTGTTGTTTCAGATTAAAGGGAAACAAATATGTGTGGCCACAGTGTCTGCCATGAAAGAGTATATTTTAATTTTATTTTGCTTTCTGACATCTAATGAAGTGAATGAAACAAAGATGTTTTTACAAACGGGATTTCTTTTAAATGTCAATCCATCAGTAAAAACAATGCAACTTCATTTGTCTGTCATCATCAGGGAATGGATATAGCCCTCATATATTTGGAGATAATTTTTCAGAAAGCTAAAATCTGTCATTAGAGTTGGAAGTAAGACGGTCACTCCCCTGGGCTATCCCCATCTCCTGAAAGCGTGTCCTTTGCTGGAGAAGGTACCGCTCACTGAGACAGCTCTTTCCTTTCGAGCAGCTCTGAGGGGGACTAGGGGCTTCTCTCTTTGGGCTGAAGGCTGTCTGCTTTGGCTCCACAGTCGGGTCCTGATGTCAGTTCTTGGCATGGGACCTGCTCATCTGAATCTTTATGGCCATGCCTCCCTTCATTTATGGGAGAACAGCTCTTACAACCCCTCTGAGTCCTCTTGTCTACAGGTGAAACTTGGTTTTTTATTTTCTTCATTCGGTGGGATGTCCCGGCTCACAGTCACATGCCACCTGGTCTCCTCTGCTCAAGTCTGCTATAGGTGGAACGTCAGGACCTTAGTCCAGTGCTCCAGGTGAGGCATAATCGGTACTGAGTCTGCCAAGACCATACTCTGCTGTGCCAGATGCTAACATTCCAGAACGTAGCCAGGGCATGCTAACCTTTTAGGAGTCAATATTTCTGCTGACTCCTTGAATAAAAACCCTAAGTGTGAAACTTGCTGCTGCTAAACTGTATCTTCCTCATCTTTTACTCATGCAGTTGGGCTTCAGTCCCAACCGCTGCCGATGCTCGCCTTATCCAGTGCTGTCCTGACTGGCTTTGGCCTGTTTCTCCAGCACCACGGTCATCTTCTTCCCGCACAGGCTATCCTCCCACGCCCTTACATCTGTGGATCAGATCCGCTCAGCTGACTCACCTGCCCTCTAGCAGAGGTTGGGACTGGAGGGGCCAGGTGGGGCAGCTCAGGGTTCCCCCAGCAACTCACTGTGCACTTACCTCAATGCTTCCAGGTCCGAAGGGGCCTGCCCTGCCCTGGCTCTCTGCTGGCCCACCGGGCCCATGGACACATCTTTGGTTTGAGCTCCTGCCATCTTACTCACCTGTGTTGCTCATTGACGCTCCTTAGGGTTTGAGATTTTCCCATCAATATCAGCTTCTCCTGAAGCTTTTTCAGTTTTCTCCTCCGGCCCTTCAGTTCTGCAGAGGTGAAAGGACTCTGTCAAGGGGACTTGCTACGGAGACTTTCTCCGAGTAGTCTTCATGGTTGCCCAGCTGACCTTTAGCGCTTGGAGTTCAGTCATCATCCCAGGCTCCCAAGTCTAGTCTTGGAAGTCCTCGTTCTCGCCCACGGCTGCACCTCACCCCTTAGTCCTCCCGCACCACAGGCCCGGCCCCAGCCAGGATCTGGCGTCACCCCCACACAGCGCTCGAGCCCAGGTCCCACACGGCTCCATGCAAGCCACACATAACCCACGGCTAGGAGGACGGGGCGGCTGGCCCTGGCGTGCTCAGTAGAAGCCCCTGCAGCTGCCTTCATGTCCCCATCTCCACCTGGCCGCTCAGAGCACGGCAGAGCCGCTGGGGCCCCTGACGCACTCCAGGCTGTCCTTTCACCCCTTAACTCCTAGAAATCACTTTCCTTGAGTGAAAGGACAGAATAGGATTTGGGGAATTCTACCTTCTTCATTTGGTCCATCAGCGTTATGTCATTAGCCCCAGACTTCCGTTTTGACTTTCTTGAGCTTCTTGCCATGAACGTTACTTCCCCAATACCTACCCTTGTGGCTCGGACATTTGGACTTGTTTAATGCCTGCCTGGCTTGGAATTCTTTTCTGCCCTTTTTCTGGTCTCAGAACGATTCTTTGTATCTGAGTAAGACAGAACAAAACTAGAAGTGGTATAAATTAAGGTAATAGTTTTCTAAAGGAGGAGAGAATAAAAATCAGTTTCTTATAGAAAAGGCTAAAGAATATTAGTTTATTTTACAACCAGGGAAAGAAGTAGGAGTTCTGAGGTAGCTGGGAGTCAGCGAGGCTGGGGCAAGATAGGCTTAGGAAAAGGCAGAAACTTCTTGCTCTGACCTCCAATGCTCCCAGATGAGGTTGCTTCTTCCTGGCTCCCACAGAGCTCCTTACCCTTAAATTGTGCATGTTTCTGAAATCAGAGCATTCTTTTCTGAGCTCATTTAGGAGATATATGCAGCTGGGAGCTATAACAGTAGCTTTAAAGCAACTCTAAAATTATTGAGCCCCAACTATGTACCAGGCCCTTGCAAGGTTGTAGAGGTTGAGGAAATGGTAACATAGCTCCTGCTTTAAGAAGCTCAGAGTCTTGTGGAGAAATGGATCAGTAAACACCTGGCAATGACACAGTGTGCAAGTGCCTTGATCAGGGTGTGGGCATAGTGAACGGGGAGGGGTCGGCCAGGGAGTGCCAGGGAGGCAAGTGTGAGGTTGCGTCATCTTGCCAGATGCAAGCAAGAAGGTTCCAGCTGGATCCTTGTGTCGACCTCTAGCGGGTTCTGCATGTAGAGAGCATATGTCTCCCCTGGAACCACTTCCCCGGCTGCTGTCTGCCCATCCCTCATGCCTGCGTGCACTTCCCTGTCCTCTGTATTTAATTTCTCTCTCAACAGAAGCCCTTCAGTTGGCAATTCAGCAATCTCACACCCACGCTGGCAGTCTAGCAACATCGCGTGCAGAAGGGGACGGGGCAGAGGGACTTCCCGTGCCGCCTGCGGGAGTGGACGGCGGCGTGGCCTCTGCGGAGTGCCGGTAGCGGTGGAGATGCTCACGGCCGTCCCTGCCGCAGGTCTGCGCCCGGGGGAAACTGCACAGCAGTGGGCGCAGGCCCAGGAGCGCCCTGTGCGCCAGACCGCGAGCCGAACCCTGCGTCTCCGCAGGAGGCAGAGGGATGACTGAGGAGGACAGGCACACGGGAGGGGGCAGAGGGCTATGGAGCAGGGAAAGCAGTCACAGTCATCAGCTCGAGAGAGCGTCTATGTCACAGTGGAAGAAAAGGAAGATACGAACAGGATCACGTAATTTACACAAAGATAAAAACCCCACAAAATGAGACTTTTAAATGTTTCTAGATGAACTGATATGTGGTAAAATATAAATCATGCACAACGGTGACAGCGGGTTCCCAGAGCAGTCTCCAGTGTGGGGGAGAGGGCGGGCGGAAGCAGGCGGGAGGGCAGCTGCGCCCCGGGTTCCAGGGTGGGGGGCCTTCCCTGCGCCCCGACACCGGACCTGCTGCCGCCCGCGGTTCCGGCCCGGCTTCTCCAGAGCAGCCTGTCCGGATGAGTCTCCCGCTTCTTCAGCTCTCACGCCTTCCTCCCTGCTCCCCCTGGTGTGTGCCCCCGTCAAGACAGGGAGCAGCTGTCGCCAGGACCCCTGGTGAT
>VBSM01003020.1:2027518-2047551 GCA_008086735.1 Cheirogaleus medius
TGTACATAACCATAATATTTGTACCCCCATAATATGCTGAAATAAAAAAAAATATCGAAATTCCTGGGAGAGTTTTTGTAAACATAGATAAGATTATGCTAAAATTTATACTGAAAGGGAAAGGAACTGGAATAGGTAAAACCATTTGGAAAAGGACGAATAAAATGGGAAGAATCGGTTTCCCTGATTTCAGGTAGGACTTACCATGCAACAGTAATCAAGAGAATGTTTTGGTGGAGGAATAAACACATCAGTGGAGGAAAACAGAGAGCCTAGAAATTGCTCCATAGAAGTGTAAGCAACTGATTTTGGGGGGGATGGTCCACTTTTAGTTATAATTTATATACAATAAAATTAATCAATTCTAAGAGTTCAGTTCAATGAGTTTTGTATTATGTATATAGTTTTGTGTAACCACCAGCACGCTAAATATATTGAACATTTAATCACCCCAGAAAATGCATTCTGCCCTTTTGCAGTCAATCCCCTCTCCCCACTCCTGCTGCCTGGCAACCAGTAGTCTGCTTTCTATTACCAAAATTTGCTGTTCCTAGAATTTTATATATATGTAGCCATAAAGTGTTATAATATTTGCATCCAGTTTTTTTATTTAGCATAATGTTTCTGAAATTCACCCATGTTGTTACTATTAATATTATGCTATTCAGTGGAGTAAGGATAGTCTTTTCAATAAATGGTGTGGAGAAATTGAGCATACATAAAAAAAATGACCTTACATCAAAATTAGCTCAAAATGGATCACAGAATTAAATAAAATGTAAAACTATAAAACTGTAGAAGAAAATAACATAGTAGAAAATCTTTGGCACTTTGGGCTTGGTGAAGAGTTGTTAAACATGACAGCAAAAGCATGATTCGCAAAAGAAAAAAACTGATAATCAGACTGCATCGAGATTAAACATGTTTGCTTTGTGACAAGTCTTGTTATGGAGGGTGCAGTGATAGGATGAGAAAAGGTAGTTGCAAATCACATATCTGACAAAGGACACATATCCAGAATATTTAAAGAATTTTCAAACCCCAACATTAAAAAAAACCACAAACAATTCAACAAGAAAATAGGCAAAGGATATGAAGAGACATCTCACCAAAGAGGATGTACAGATGGCCACTAAGCAGTGGGAAAATGTTTAGCTTTAGTGGCCACGAGAAAAAAACAATTTAAGGTCATGATAAGATCTTATTTCTCATCTGCTTAATTTCTTACTTATGTGATACTATTGGAACAGCTAAAATAAAAAACATAATGGCAATACCAAATGCTGATGAAGATGTGAAGAAACTGGATCTCTCATAATTGCTGGTTGGTATGTAAAATTGTATAGCCATTCTGGAAAATAGCTTGGCAGTTTCTTTAAAAAGCCACATGTAACTACCAAGTAATCATTTTGGATATTTATCCTAGATTAAAAAAAATTATGTCCACACAAAAATCTGTACAGAATGTTTGTAACATCTTTATTTGAGATAGCCAAAAACTGGAAACAACCAATTTGTCCCTCCATAGGTGAAAAGCCCAACAAACGACGGTGTACCTGTGCAACACGGCTCAGCAATGCTGAGGAACTGACCACTGATAGATACAGTCAACAACTTTGACCTTGGGGACATGTGGCTAAGTCAAACAAGCAAATTTCAAAAGGTTGCATACTGTGTGATTCTATTTATTAAACATCCTCAAAATGGTAAAATTATAGAGATTGAAACCAAACTCTTCGTTGCGAGGGTTTAGGGCTCTGGGGCAGGTGGTGGGTGTGACTATCTCACAAGGGAGACCTTCTGTGCCGATGGAGCAGTCCTGTGTCTCGATTGCAGTGGTTGCCGCCTAAACCTACACATGCGACCAAAAGGCACAGAACTATGCACACATTTTATAGCAATTCTAGTGTCCTAGTTTTGATATTGTCCTACCCTATGGAAACTTTTATGGGAAATGGAGTAAAAGCTACAGGGGACCTCTTTGTGCTATCTTTGTAACTTCCTGTGAATCTGTAATTATTTTAAACATAAAAAGTTTAACAATCAAAAAAGGAAACAAAGGCTCTGAGCAAAACAACTGGGATTTCTTCCAAGCATGGTGCTAATTGAGGGGGCGAAGGCCAGAGGAAGAGGAAATTCACAATTGTCAGGTGTTTTCTTTTAATTGGAAGCATTTTGAAAATGGAGAAAGGAGGATGTAAGCATAGCCAGAAGGATGTCCAACTGTGGGCCCAGGAAAACAACCTGGAAAGAGAAAGAGCGGCAGTAAAATCGACAGAAGGTTGCATTCAACGACCCACACGACCTAGGCTGGCCGCTCACGGGCGGGACGCGCAGGCGCCCGGCAGCTGCGGGCTGAGGCGGCGCTGGCCAGGCATGCCATGTGCTCCCACGCCCTGGCCCTGACTGTGGTGTGAAGGAAGTTCTCGAAACCACACCCATCAGAGCTGAACGAGGGCGTGGTCCGTCTCAGTGTGCGGCAGCTCTGGACAATAATCTATTTTCAACCCCTTTGGAGAACGCAGGTTATCTCAAAGAGGCTTGCAGAGTCACCAAGGGAAGCAGGAGCAATGAACGAGGAGCATAAGGAGCTGGTTTCATTTAATAAAAAGGTAAGATGGGTTCTGAGAAATGCTTCTATTGCAATCAAGTAAAGAGATATTTCTAAAGTTTTTCTTAAAAGAATTGTAGTCATGAACAGGTTTAAATATTTCCATTTCTATCCTGTGTATGTCATAGCATGCTTAGTAAAGTTTAACATATTAAACAGAGATTTTGGTTAAAACACAACTGAACTGAAGTTGCTGGGAGTGCATCAGGTTTTTAAGGAGTTCCACAAATTAAATTTTGCAGAATTCCACAGCACATCATTCTCGTGGCATCTCGGTCATTGCCACAGCTGGATTCAGTGTGCATTTGAGGAGCGGCTGCCACTCATCCACACCCACTCCATCATCAGGAGGAGGAGTGGGAGGGCCCCTGACAGGGCGGAAAGCTGCCCTGCACACTGTGGTCACAGTGCCTGACACTTCCCCAGAGACCCTATCCTGCCTCCTGCCGGTCAGGCCCGGTCATCTCCCTGGGTGAGGGGCTGGACCCAGAGACTCAATTCTACCCCACAGGGTGCAGAGAAACGATGGCATATTGTATCTGTGATTAGGCTGGTAGTCTCTCTCTACTGCCTTCTAGGCTTTCTGGCTATGATGAAGCGGGGGGTGACCTCTGTCCTACAGCCAGCGAGACTGTGGCCCTCAGACCTGCAGCCGTGAGCACCACCCAGAGCCAGCAAGCCTGGAAGCAGCTCCTCCCCCATCCAGCCCTAGGACTGTAGCCTGTGGGGCCGCCCAGACGGCTGAGCTCTGCCCGGATTCCTGAGCCAGGGAAACCGTGAGACGATGAATGTGGGCTGTCTGAAGCCACTAAATTTTGGATAATTTGTTACATAGCAATAGGTAACTAATATAGATCTTAAGACTTTATATAATACAACTAAGCAAGTAAACCTATGGTCAAATGGCCGAATCCAAACTACATGCCAAGAACCACCTGCCGAGGTCTTGCGCTCACCCACTGCGGTTTCACAGCCTTTTCACGGTTTTCCAAAGGTGGCCGCCTCGATGCATCTGGCTCCCTATGGTGCTGCTGTCACTGCTCTGTTGGGACTGGGGATCTCTGTTTCCTCCCCTTGAGTCTGGTGAGCTCTGGCTACAGTGGAAATGACACTATTTGACTTCTGAGGTTTGGTCATGCCTTGTCCTGTCAGGATGCTTGCCTGGGGGACCCGGCCACCGTGCTGCAAGGAAGCCAAGGAACCCAAGCAGCCACACAGGAGGCCCAGCTGAGGTCCCAGCTGGTGGCCGACACTGACCACCATGCAGGGAAGGGAGCAGGACTTTAGGTGGTTTGAGCCCAAACGCTGGGTGATGTTATGTGGCACAGAGATGAGCTGTCCCTTTGGACAAACACAATGTCACCCTGGTTTTAACCCACTAAGTTCCGGAGTGGTTGGTTATGCAGCAGCAGAGTGCTGGGCCATCCACGCATCTGTGTGCACCCGCGTGCCCGTGGGGGGAAGGCTGGCCTCCTGGCTCCGGGCTGTGGAGGGTCTCCTGGGCTGTGGCCACTCCCTTTCTGGGTGCTGTGAGCAGGGCTACAGGTGAAGTCAGGACTGAGCCCGCACATGGGGGCATCTGGGGCTGCCTGATATTTGGCGTCTCTTTAAATTTATTTAAAATGTCTTTAAATTTATTTAGAGGCCAGGCTGACCCTTTAGGGAGCAAGGGCAGAGAAGAACGTGGCTGGGGCTGACCCAGCTCTCCTCCCCGGGCTGGGCGATTTGCTGTGACCCTTATGTAGACCCTGCTCCGCAAGACAGGCCTGTGGTGGCCCGCAGGAAGCACCAGCTCTGCCGGCAGCCCCTGGGAGCATCTTGGTCGTGGCTGCAGTGGCTCCCTTGGTCTCCCCTGTCAAAGCTCTCCTTCCACACATGGATTTGTGGCCCCTGAGACGGGTCCTGGAAGAAGTGATTTCCTTGTCCTATATTCTGGGGACATTTCTGTGTCTTATGCATGCCAGTGCTTGCCACAACTTGCCCTTTATTCCGGCTCCTGGTTGAAGCCTTCCCCAGACTCTCTGAAAGTCACTCTGGTGCCTGAGAATGCACAGGCCAGCAGCAGCGAGCCACCTCATGCCACTGACTTTAATGAAACGTCAGAGGAAGGGTCTGCCGTTTTCCAAGGGTGATCAAGGGAGTGGATGAGGGGAGAACTAAATTGCTCAGAGAAGGGAGACTCAAGCTAGTACAATTCAAGGCAGTAGACCTTGAACAAAAATAACAAAATCTGCCTTTCAGGTAACAGGTGGTGGGTGGTGACAGGGGAGACCCCAAATGAGCTGGAAAGACCTGGTGTGACCAGCACATAGCTGCGTGCTCGCTGCTGCTGCACTGTGCGTTATCAGAGGGGAATGGCACACTCTTTAGAAAAAGAAATCTGCAGTGTAAATTAATTGTTCATTCACTCACTCATTCCATAAACAATCATTGAGTGCCTTTATGTGACAACACCATGCTAGATATGGGGATACAAGAGTGACCACATGCACCCTGATTCCTGCCTTCATGAACATGTCACTGTAGTGGGGACCAGACATGAGGCAAAGACTTTTACAAGTAAATAGTTCAATTCAAATCTTGAAGATTGTTAGAAGAGGAAAAAAAAGGGGGCTTGGGCTGCTTGGGGTTGGGGAAGACTCCTGGAGGAAGTGACACTGATGTGGAACCCCAAGGGAACAGCTGGCCCCAGTCTCACTTGCCCCCCAGACAGTGCATGGTGTGCCCACTTCACGGCGCTACACTCGCGTTCAGAGACAGCACGGAACCCTGTCAGCCAGGGCTCTCGACTGCAGGCAAAAGAAACAGGCTGGCTGTTTTAGGCAGGAAAGGGATTTATTTCAAACATATAGGAGGCTTGAAAAATCACCAAGAGGGCTGGAGAATCAGGTTCAGCAGATGGGCAGGGACAAAGGAGGCTGGACACTAGAACCACAGCAGGACATCGGGGGCTTGCCCCGGAGAAGACCCCGTCCTGGGAACTACTGCTGCCGCCCCCTGTGGTCACACTGGCTCCCAATGCCAAGTGAGCGCTTGGCTTCTGATAGGCCCAGAAGGCCGTGCTGGCCAGGAGCAAGGTAAGTGGGCCGGTGGATCTTCGCCCTGCATCTGGAGGTGCACTCAGCACCCAGCTGGCCACAGAGGCTGCGGGGCAGCCCCCACCCCAGATGGCACATTCCCGCTCCATGTGCGTGGTGGCCAGGGCGCGGCGCAGGGTGTGTGGCTCCAGGGTGCACGCTCTTTCTGGTGCCGAGGTGCACTGTGGTGGGAACGTGCTCCGTGCTGTTCACAGCAGGGATGTGTGTTTAATTTTGGATTTTAAAGTATACTCATTGCATACATTTGAATCCAGAATTCATTCACCTATCAAATTAAAACCGTTTAAAACAACATAGTTATCCATTGATGATGTGGTGAGGAAATCACCCTGACACTTTGAGATTCAACATATCTGGAAGGCAGTTTGAGAACGTGTACCCAAAAGCCAGGAAAATAGAGCCTCCGACTTAGTATTATAGTCCTATGCCTGGGAATACAGCCTAAGGAAATAATTAGGGATGAGGACTCAGACTCACATTAGAAATATCGGCCCCAACAGCCTGGTGTTGAGAAGGCAGTGTCAGTTAGATTCACTAGCGTGGTGGAAAAGCCCTCAGCTCAGGCAAAAGACTCAGCTCCTGCAGCCTGTGGGGTACCTGGGGCTTTAGGAGGGGCATAGTGCAGGGCTCCTGCGAAACTGTCAGGATCTGTTGCTAGGTTTAAACATCTCGGTGGCAATTCCTGTGTGTTGGTTCTGGTCCAAGGTAGGGTTTCTTCTTATGGTTGACAGCAGTCCCGGGGTTCACACCCAGCAGCAAAGAGTGAGAATGCTTGTCCGGCCATTGTAAGAGACAGGCTCCAGGTGCTCTCTGATGGGATGGGCTGAGTCACATGACCACGGACCACCCCCTGCCCTCCTCTGGCTCAGCCAGACCTGAGCTCCACCATGCAGCCCCTCTCGAGGCTGGGGCTGGCTGGGCAGCAGCCTCCGGGGCGCGCTGGGATTGCAGGTGTGAGCCACCACGCCCAGCCAATAGAGCCTTGTTTGGTGAAAGCCGAAGCAAAGCCACCTAGCAGGGTTTGACAGCAAAGCTTGAGGGACTTACCTGTGTGCGGCGGGCAGGTCTGGGTGGGCTTGCTCTGCTGTCGTCTCCATGGACCACCCCCTTGGGCAGGGTCGTTTCTGGTCTTGAAAGACTGAGCTGAGGAGGATGTTGAAGGCCTGTCTGAGAAGAGAGCCACCACAGTCGCACCTGGGAGGGAGCGACTGGCAATCTGGGAGAGTCCCCACGCCTGAGGTTGGGCTGGCGCTCCCGCCCACATGCGGCCCACAGCACACGTCTGCAGCTGTTCCTCACTTTGCGATCTCCTGGCTCAGGCTGCCCCCGTGCAGGGCGTGTTCACTGCTGTGACCCTGGACCTCCCACAGTGCCTGGGACAGAAATGTCTGCTGAACGGTGGAGCAGAGCCGCGCTCTGCCAAACCTGTCCTGGCTCCTCCCCGGCGCGAGGGCAGGCAGGCGGTGCCGGGCAGGGCCGGGGTGCATCACCGCAAGCCTGGGTGCTGCCACGCGCCGTGCCCAACACCCTCGCTGATCCGTGAGCTGCGCCTTCTCTGGACCAGAGGGTCTTGCTAGGATGGATGGGGTTTCCAGCTCAATCCAACCATAAAACCGCACATTAGGAAAGGCATCTAATCAATTAGTTCTGATTAATCATGAATAAAATGTGTTTCTATCTGTGGAATATGGCTTGTTTCCCATCTGCTATAATTAGAAATGTTTAGAAACTGTATAAAAGTAAGATGTCTGTGGGAAAGGGCGGTGTCAGAAGCAGGTGAGGGTGAGAATCAGCGTGAACCGGCAGCCACTGCCCACAGCCGCAGAGACCGCGGCTTACTGAAGGGCTCTGGACAAGCTGCCCCGCCTGCCCTTCCCCACTGTTCTTTTCTGTCCACTTTCTCCTGTTGGCCTCCCCAGCAAAGCCAGGTGGCAACAGTCACCCCTTTGAGAGGACTGGGTCGGGCCGGCTGGGCATGACAGGACTTTGTGCCTAGAAGGCCCCGCCCTGGCCACGGAGCTGCTGCCCTGCCTGGGAGGCTGGAGCTCCGCCGCTCTAGCGCCTGCCCGGGACGGGGCCGCTCCCTGCTGGGGAGGCCTGGGGGCTCTCTGGGGCTGTCAGGCATCAAGGGAATTTGTCATCCCCTCTCTGGCCTCCTTGACTGTGTATGTAGAAAAATAACGTCTTCTCTGCTAGGCTCTTCCGTGGACAAATTGAGCCTGCCCCACCTCTGCCAGTGGCTGATGTTTAGGGCACTGTGCTGGGGTGAGCACCCAGCGTTGGGCGCCGGAGTCCCTGGGGAGGACGCCTTGCAGGGTCTGCAGCGTGCTGTGAGTCGTGCGACCCGTGTGAGGGGCAGGGCGGGGAGCTGAGTCAGAGCTGATCCCCTCCTGCCCTGAGCTCGGCCCCTCAGTGTCTCGCCCCCCATCTGTGCAGGGAGCTGGAACCCTGACCTCGCGGGGGGTGTGCGGACTGAACGGGACAGTGGACGGTGTCAGTGCAGAGCAGAGCGCCTGGCGCGGCACACAGTGGCTCGGCAAGCGGGAGCTTCGGCCTGACTGTGGCTCTACAGCAAGTGTGCCAGGGAACCTCCTTTCTACCCTGCAAAAAAGTTGGGTCTCAGTCTGGAACGTTTCTTGCTGTTTCTTTGCAACAAGAGTGGGGAGAAGCCACCCTCCCTGGGCTGCCGTGTCACTGCGTGGGATCGGAGCCTGCCGTGTTCCAGCAGGGCGGGAACAGCTGGCGGAGGCTCCGTGTGTAGAGGGATCCTTGAGCAAGTGTGGCAGCAGAGACCAAGGATTTCTGCAAGAGGACCTCAAAGCAAGGCCAGCCATAATCCTGCTGTGGCACAGTGGCAAAGTCCTGACTGTGGCAGAATGGAGGCAGGCCCCTCAGTTCCACTGGCTGGCAGCCGTCACACGCCTTAATGAGGGGAATTACCGCATGTACCCCAACACAGGACTCACTCCAGAAGCATGCCTGCCGTCACTCCAGACCCATGTGTCAGCAGGTGGGTCTTATGTTTAGTCGGGTGGAAGAGAAGTTCTGCAGGCTGTGTTCCTGGGGCGGTCACTGAAAGCGGTGTTCACGATGAGCAGAGTGTTCTCTAAGCACATGAGTCTGGGAGATTCCTAACCACGGTCTACTAAGGCCTGTCACCTTCGCTAAGCCTGGCACGCCCAGGGCAGGCCACCCTACTCTGGGATGGGAGGAGGGGTGTCTGGCGGCCACACCTCTGCACTCTGACTGCCTTGACTGGTGGGCGTGTTGCCCCTACTGCAAGATCCCGCCCTCCACAGCTGGGGTCTGGTTGCAGAGGGGTTTGCTGTTCGTTCACGTTGGAGTGTTTCGGGCTCAGGTTCCTCCATTCCTGCTTCAAGGCATTCACCAAGGTGTTCACACTGGGACATGGCCTGGCCTTTGGTGATGGATGGTGTGGAAACTGTTTCCGGTTGCTCCTGGGGAGGCAGTGAGTGTTCCTGGGTCTCCACGCGTGAGGCTGGCGCCCGCTGCCCTGCCATGAAGGTCCCCTGCTCTGAACCGGTCAGGAGCTTGGCAGTGAACTGCTGGGTGGCGGGAAGGGCTGAGGGAGCCGGAGAAACCTTCCTGGAAGAGAGCCTGAGCCCTGCCTCCCTCCCCTGCCGTGAAATGGCGAGCGCCCGCTGGCTCCAGGCAGGCACCATTCTGGGCTCTGAGGACGACAGGGGAGCAACGTTCTCTCAGCGGCAATGGCAAAGCCTTGTTGTCATGCTCTTTGGCAGATGAGGAAATTGAGGTCTGCGCCAAGCGTCTGTGGCACGTCCCAGGCTGCTGGAACACCCATGCCCTCCGCGTCCCCCTCTGCCTGGAGGTCCTTTCCCCTCTTCAGCAGGACCACGACCACAAGCGCGTCATCCCTGATGCCCCGTGCAGCCCTGTCACAGCCAAAGGAAAAGACAGGTTCGTGGGGGGGCCAGGGCTGGTGGGGAGGACGGAGTCTCCACGTGAGTCTTTTATTCAGGAAATCCCACTCTGCAGAAGCGAGCCCCTGGGGTTACGTGCGCCCACAGCGCTGTCCTGCGCCCTGCTTGGCCTGTTTTCGTGCAGTAAAAGAATTGGCAGAAAGGGGGAAGGCTTACTTTGTTGGAGGAGGGAACCATTTTGGTCCCTTTTTTTCTCAACAAATTTTTATTTTGAGAATAGTTTTAGGTTTACAGAGAAGTCATGAAGTCAGTACGGACAGTTCCACACCCAGTTCCTCTATCATGATCTTACATCAGCACAGTACATTTGTCACAGTTAGTGAGCCGAGAGCGACACATTAGCATTAACACTTTATTCCCATGTCCTTATGTTTTGCCTCATCCCTTCTTCTGTCCCAGGATTCCATGGAATCCCACATTGCATTTAGTCACCTGAGCCCTTGGGCTCCTCTCGGCTGTAACAATGTCTCAGACTTTCCTTTTTTTTAAAGACCTTGCCTGTTTTGAGGAGTTATCTGGCAAATATTTTATCAAGTCCCCCAGTCACCATTTGTCTGACATATTCCTTACAATTAGGCTGGCGGTGCAGGTTCCTGGGAGGCATATCACAGAGGTGACATGGCAACCTCACATCATACCCAGGGTTGATACTAGCACACGGCTTGTCGCCGTTGATGTTAACCTTGATCGCTGGGCTGAAGTAGTGTTCGTCAAGTTTCTCCACTGCAAGGTGACTTTTTCCCTCCCTGTCCCTACTATGTATTTTGCCAGGAAGTCACTATGCATGGCCCACACTTAATGCCTTAAGATGTTCCACATCCTTGAGGGTAGAGCACCCATATAAATTATTTGAAATTCTTCTGCAATGAGATTTACCTCTTTTTCCCCATTTTTAAATTCAATCATTTATTTATATTGGTATGAACTCATGGACATTTATTTTATACTTTAGGTTATGATCTTTTTTCTTTCTTTAGCTCAAATTGTTCCAGCTGTGGCCACTGGGAGCTCTTCTTTGATATGCCCCATCGTTATGTGTGTGGGGGGAGGGGTTGAGCACTTTCCTACTCTCAGGCACTGTAAGATGACCCAGTCTCATCTTGTATATTTCCTGCATTAGTCCTAAAAATATTTATTTTTTCAAGGAGCTCTGGTTCCTTTTATTGGATAATGTATTAGAAGAAACCAAGATCTTGGCCTGAATATGCTCACTGCTATGGGAGGTGGGGGATGTCACTGTTTTTAGGCTTTCTTAGCTGACACATGTGTGTATACTAACTGGTGTGTATGTACATATCTATACATATTTATATATGTATCTAGCTATATTAAACTAAGCATGAGTTCATATCAATGTCTTCAACGTTCATGCATTATTCATTATTATTCTAGCCCTCTTCCGTTTCTTTGTAATACCACGCTGTAAAAGTGAGAAGCCTGGCTCCTACTACCCACTGCCGATTTATTTAATTGCTCTATTCCAGTGCACAGAATTGCTAACCCTGAGGGAAACCACTTCATCAGCCAGAGGACAGTGCCTACGCACAGTTCCTTTGTCTTGTCTGACTGGGTACTTGTTTTCAAAGTCACTTACGTCAACACCCTGTTCTCCTTTTACGAGGGGAAACAACTTTTATGAGGTTGTTTCATCCATTTATGTTACAGCTGATTCTTTTGTCATAGTCTGCATTCCATCCCATGCCCTGACCTCCTAAATATATATATTTTAAATTTCATACATTAAGGTTCACTCTTTATGTTGTAAAGTCCTGTGGGTTTTCGTGAATGCAGAGTGTCGTGTACCCACCATTACACTATACAGAATAGTTTCACCACCACAAATCCCCTGTGCTTCATCTTTGAACCCTTTGGCCCACCCATGCTGAACTCCTGACCACCCCTCATCTGTTTACAGTGTATCATTTTGCCTTTTCCAGAATGTCATATGATGGAACCATACAGCATGTATCACTCTCAGATTGCCTCTTTCACTTAGCAATATGCATTTAAGATTCATTCATGTCTTTGCATGGCTTGCTAGATCATTTATTTTATAGTGCTGAATAAGATTCCATTATATGAACATATTACAGTTTATTTATTTGCTTATTAAAATACATCTTGGTTTCTTTCAGTTTTTGGAAATTATGGATAAACCTGTTATAAACATTCACATGCAGGTTTTTGTGTGAATATAAGTTTTCAAATCAGTTGGGTAAATGTCTAGGAGTACAATCACTGATTCTAGTATGTTTGTGATTATGTTATGATCATATTAAAGATCATATTATGATTACATTTAGCTCTATAAGAAACTGACAAACTGTCTTGTAAAGTGGCTGCACCATTTTGCATCCCCACCAGCAATAAAAGGAGCATAGCTTTTGCTCTGCATCTTTGCTGGCAATTAGTTTTTGGATTTCAGCCATCCTGATAGGTACACAGTGATTGTCATGCTCATTTTCATGTGCATTTCCCTAATGACAAATGATGTGGAGCATCTTTACATATACTTATTTGCCATCTATATATCTTCTTTATGAGATGCATATTCAGATATTTTGACTTTTTAAAAACTGGGTTGTTCTTTTATTGTTGAGTTTTAAGAATTCTTTGTATATTATAAATAGAAGTCCTGTATTAGGTACGTGATTCACAAAATTTTCTGCCACTCTGTGGCTTGCAGTGTCTTTCTCTTAACAATGTCTTTCACAGAGCAGAAGTCTTTACTTCTAATAAGGTCCAGCTTATTATTTTTTCTTTCATGGATCATACTTTAGATTTTGTACCTAAAAACTCATCACTAAACCCAAGCTCCTATTGATTCTATCATGTGTTTTCTTCTAGAATTTTTATAGTTTTGCATTTATGTCTATAATCCATTTGAAGTTAATTTCTGTGTAACATTTCTGTCTAAGTTTATTTTTTGCAGATGGACATTTAATTATTCCAGCAGTTTTTGTTGAAAAGACTATCCTCTCTCCATTGAATTGCCTTTGTGCCTTTGGAAAACATCACACTGATTATATTTGTGTGGGTTTATTTTTAGATTCTATTTTCTGTTACATTAATCTATGTGTCTCTTCTTTCATTGATACTACACTGTTTGATTATTGTAGCTTTATTGTAAGTCTTGAAATTGAGTAGTGTGAGTCCTCTAACTTCAATCTTCTTCAGTATTGTGTTATGTATTCTAAGACTTTTGCATTTCCATATAAACTTTAGAATTAGTTTGTTGATATCTATAAAATAGCTTCTGGGATTTTGTTTGGGATTACACTGAATCTATATATAAAGTTGGGAAGAATTAACATCAGTATTGAGTCTTCTAATTCATGAATATGGATTATCTATCCATTTGTTTAGATCTTTTATTTCTTTTATCAATGTTTGTAGTTTTCTGTATACAGATTCTGTACATATTTATATCTAAGTATTTCATTTTTGGTGCTATCATAAATGGTATTTTAAAAAATTTTAAATGTCAGTTATTCATCCAGTTTAAAATTCAGTTATTGATTTTGTATGTTGACTTGTATTCTGTGTCCTTGTTATACTCACTTATTAGTTCTAGGAGGGTTTAAAAAATTTTTTTTATGGATTCTGTGAGTTTTTTTTACATTGAAAGTGATGTTATTCATGAATAAAGGTGTTTTTATTTCTTACTTTTCAGTCTGTATGCCCCTCCTTCCTTTCTTCTGTGCTTTTCCCCTTTACTTCCTTCTTCCCTTTCTGTTTTTCTTTTGGTCTTATTGAACTAGCTAGGAATTCCAGTATGATGTTGGGTAGGAATAGTGAGATTTGTCCTTAGTCATAGGGGAAAAGCATCTAGTCTCTTATTATTAACTATGATGCCAGTTGTAGTTTTTTTTTTTAATGTGGTTATTTTTCGTCACATTGAGGAAGTTCTATTTCTAGTTTTCTAAAACATTTTTTTTATACATGGATGTTGGATTTGGTCTATTGCTGTGTCTTTTGATGTAATCATGTGATTTTACTTTTTTAGAGAGTCGATGTGGTAGGTTACTATGACTGATTTGGGAATGTTGAACAAACCATGCATACTTAGAATAAGTCTTATTTGATTGTTGTGGATAATTCCTTTATACATTGTTGGATTTGATTTGCTAATATTTTGTTGGAGATATTTGAGTTTATGTTCAAATTGATGATAGATATTGGTTTTCAGTTTTCTTTTTTTATAATGTCATCATCTCATTTTATTATTAGGGTAATGCTGGCCTCATAGATGACTTGGGAAGTAGGCCCTTTGCTTCTACTATCTGGAAGAGATTGTGAAGATTTAATATTATTTCTTGCATAAATGTTGATAGAATTCACCAATGAATAAATGTTGGTAGAATTTCACCAATGAAAACATCTGGGCCTGACACTTTTTTAAAAAAAAGATTATTAATAATTGACTCAAAGTTACCTAATAGAGTGTTATCAAGAGTATTGATTTGTCATCCAAAAGGCCACACAGGATGGCTAAAGAGTAGAAGAGAAAGCTTTATTTGATACCAGTTTGCAAACCTGGAAGAGACAGTTTCTGGTGTGTGCCAAGGCGCACTCTCCCTCTCTGCAAAGAGGGAAAGGGAAGGGTGGATTTTATGCTTCATAGGGTCCATCTTTTACAATAGAGTCATACATATGCAGCAGGTTTTGGGGAAAAGCTATACAAATTTATGAAGGGGGCCCAGCACATGTGCAGTGCGTGAACATAGGTAACATACGTCCATGCTCACTTTGGGCCATCATTTTAGCATTAAAATGAGGTGGAATTCAACTCTTTCTGTCAAAGATGAACTAAAGACGCAAAGGCCATGCATTTGCAATCTCTATCAGCTGGCAGAAACTGGCGTAAGGGCTGCAGCTGCTCATCAAGAAAGGGCCGTTTATGAGGCTGGCGCTGCGCGGTCAGCATCGTCGTGGTCTGGGTGGTGAATCAGAGTTAGAAGTGGTCTGATAGTTTGCTGGACGGCGCCTATTGTCAGGGGGTTTAGCAAGAGTAGTTTTTCTAGTAGTTTTAGGAATTTAGAAACTTGCCATGCCAGCTGGGCCCTCAGTCCTGTGCCCCAGAAGTAATTTATGTTTCCTTAACCTTAGGATCATCTATTTTGATCTCTCAGACCACAGATTTCTTCTTGGGTGGGCTGTGTCTTTGAAGGAGTTGGTATAGACTTTGGTTTTGTCTCCCTGCACCCTACACCTTTCACTGGCTGCAGCATTTCCGGTCTATATCCTAGAAGCCCTGGCCCTGGTGGATGATGTTTCTCCCTGCTCAGGTGACAGAGGAAGCCTGGGGGAGTTTGGGGGGAGAAATACCCTTCCCCCAGCTGAGATAAAGCTCTGGAAAGTCCTTTCTCCTGGAGAGCAGACCTGCATCACGCAGAAAGCTTTGGGCAGACTTCACAGCCATTGCTCTTCCCCTCCCCCTGCCAGAGCCGGGAGGAGAATCTTTCTAGGATATTCACCATGACAACCTTGTGAGGTCCCAGATAGAAATGCCATAAAACTGTAGGGACTCTTAAGCCCGTGGCTCCAGTAGTTTCTCCCTCTCACACCAGTCCGCACTCAGCCTCCAGCAGTTCATCAAATTGCCAGCGAAGCGCTCCCACCAGTCCACACTCAGCAGCTTCTGTTCCAGAAGCTCTGCCTCTGGGTACACCTGCCTGCCTGGATTTGGGGGCGGGTGTTAGCTCTGCAACCTCCATTGTGGGGTGAGTCCTAGACAAGCTGCTGTTTTTGGTTTGTCCAGCTTTCTCCTGCTATAAGGACAAGTGATGACTTGCAAGCTCTTCACATGTTAGAGATGAAACCAAAAGTCTCTGGTCTCCCAGAAGAGCTTGGGAGGCCCAGGTTGGAAGTTGCAGCCTGGAAGGCAGAGAAACAGCACCCGGAGACTATGGATCCGTCATATGCCAAGCCACGAGCTGACTTTAGACACCTGCCTCTCAGGCTTTAATTTCTGGTGCATTTGTCACGAGACTGGAGCTATCTGGGCCTTCTCATCTGCAACACTGATGTGTAAACCAGCTCAGAAATCACAAAAGAAGCCCAGTCTCGGGAAAGCCTCACTCTTCACACCTCCACCTTGAGGTCCAGGCCCCTCGGTGGACCCCTCCCCAGTGCAGAGCTCTGAGCATGACTGTCCCCACCATTATGGCTCTGCTCTGGGCCTTTCTAAGGAGACACAGGGGCTGCATTCACCCTCCATGCCACGGTGTGGCCGAGCTTAACGAGCTACTCAGAGAGGAGCCACTGTCGGTGCGAGACCCTGACCACCGCGGGCAGTGTCAGCCCCGAGGGTGGGAGACCCTTCTCTGCCTACCAGGCAAACCCGTTTCCAGGACTCTGTCCGCAGTGCGCCTTCTCACTCCACGCCTTCACCTGGGCACAGCCCTCCTCCTGGTCGTGATGGTCCACATCTATCTAGCAACTTGGCCACTCACGCATCAAGCGTTCATTGGGAGCCTGCTGTGTTGGCACAGGTGTGTGGCTGACCAGAGGGCACTGCTCCTGTCTTGGAGGAGGCGTGGCTGCAACAGAGTCGCCAATAGAGACTCAGGTGTGGTGACGGGAGGCGGAGCTTTGCTAGGAAGGGGCGTGGCGCCCAGGAGCAGAGAACTTTGTCCAGGGCCCAGGAATGCTTCTGAGATGCGCTGACGCTGTCCGATGAGTTTTAATGGGTGAGAAAGAGTCGGCTGGGCCGGGGCTGGGAAGAATGCTCACTGCTGGGAGGAAGCGCGTGCCAAGTCCTGCAGGTGGACAGAGCGGCCTCTGTCAAGGAGCCGAAAGGCAGGCAGCCAGCCTGGGGCACGGGCGAGGGCCGAGAAGTAGGCAGGAGCTGCCTGCATCGGCCGGCCAGGGCGCTCAGGGCCCCGTCGGCCTCGCCAGTGACTTAGAGACTTTATTCTAAATGAACAGGCTTCTGGAGCGTTTGAGCCGAGCAGCAGCAGGCTCGATCTGAGTTCGCGCCGAGTCCCGCCAGTCCGGGAGCGGGTTGCCAGGCGGGAGGCAGGAAGGCCGGTGGCCCTGGCTGTGGTCATCGCGTCGCTGGCACGCGCTCGTTCCCCGGCGTGACCCTGACCTCGGGGCGACTCTGCGCCACGCGTGGGGCAACGAGCCGCCGCCTTCAGAAACAGGTGCCTGAGTAGTGCAAGGTGTTTCCGGCAGAGCATTCCGAGCACAGCACTCATGAACTCAAGTCGTTCTGGGATATTTATAGACTGGAAGCAAACGTAAAGCGTGTCGTGCGCACTTCCCGCAATGCTCCGGAAGTGGCCGCGCCGGTGCTCTGAAGACGCCCTGCAGCACGTCCGCGGGGAGTGTCACTCCAAGTGGCAGAACACGGGGCGCGCGCATCTCTTAGGGCACCGTCTCCGGGATGGACGCCGCCACGGCCACTCGCGGCCCGCGGCGGTGCGGCGTGCATGGCTTCCTTCTCTTCCTGCTGTGTGACAAGTGGAGACCGCCGTGGGGATGTGGCAGGAAACGCCAGGAACACATTTCAGAATAACCCGGAAGAAGGCCCTTCTCTGTCTTTCGGGGCGTGTGTGCAGTCTGGGAGCTGCCCACAGCAGGATCGCTCTGCACCCTGCCTCAAGCCACCGCCGCCCCTGGGAACTGTGTCCCAGGGAGCAGGTGTCGGGAGCCAGCGCCCGCGGAAGGCACACGGTGCCCTGTGCCGACCGTCTGCGCAGGCGCGGCGCCCCGGGAGCGGGCCCTGCACCGAGCGGAGACGGGTGACAGTGCCCGGCCTGCCGTCATCCGGGGCGGGTCAGGCCCCTTGTGCGAAGGTTTCTTCAGACTAGCTGATTTCCTTGGGCGTTAAGAATATACATGAATTTTCATTTTTAAAGCACTCAAGATTTTGGAGAAATGAAATGTAAATGAATACAAGCCTTTTGGAAAGTAAGTTGTGTCAAACTTTGAGAAATAGCTCACATTTTTGGCATCAGTATTTCCATTTCTAGTCATCTCTCTACATAATTACCTAAATATAACCTTGGTCTCATGCCAAGGGTATTATTTTCATTGCTGGTGTATATGTTTGTGTATGTGTGTGTGTGCGTGTATGTAAAAAAAGACAATAAAGACATACTTAGCATCAGGGAAATAATTCAGTAAACTATTATATAGCCACTGAAAGTCTATTATGTTGCAGTTAAAATTAAGTTTATTTGGGATTACATACAAATTTATCTTTACAAAAAACAATCGTTTTTGAAAGCAAGATACAAAATTAAATATATAATAAGAGTACAACTTCAAAGAAACTTAAAGAAATTCATGACTATAACATTTCAAATAGGAAAAGGACATCCTATTAAGAGACACTTTGGAAAAATGTTCTAGCTTATACTAATGAATAACATAAAACTTTTAAAAAGTAATAATTATTTTTCACCTCTTAAGCTGACATAGGTTAATAAGTGAAAACAACAATAAAAAATATTCAGTATATTGAAAACAACATTGAAATAATATGCAGTTCTGGTAAGATACGATGAGGCCAGTGATGTTTGTTTTGTTTTAAGGGATCCATAATACATAACATTTTCACCTTCATAGCTTAACTGTTGTCTTTATGTACATTATATCTGAATAATTCCAAACATGGTAAGCAAAATTAGTTCATTGACATACTGCAGAGCTATATTGCATTTTAGTAAAAGAAAAATCATACATGTGGATGGGTGAAGACTTGAACAGTTATTCATTTTTTTTAAAAACAGCTTTTTTTGAGATGTAATTTACATACTGTACAGCTTGTTCAATTAAAGTGGACAATTCAATAGGTTGAAGTATATTTACCTAGTTGTGTAACCATTATCATAATCAATATTAGAATATCTTATCAACTCAAAGAGAAACCTCATAGAAAAGCAACACAGAAACATCAGACCTGAACACCAGACCAACAGACCTAGCAGGCATGTGTAGAACGTTCCGTCCAACAGCAGCAGAACGTACATTCTTCTCCAGTGCACAAGGAACATTCTCCACCACAGAGCATATGGTGGCCACAAAACCGGTCTTAACAAATTTAATAAGATTGAAGTCCTATCAAGTGTCTTTCCTGACCACAATGTTAGGAAACTAAAAATCAATAACAGGAGAAAAACTGAAAAATCACAAATACGTGGAAAGAAGATGAAATGAAAAGGGAAATAAAAAAGTATCTTGAGATAAACAAAAATGGAAACCCAACATACCAAAACTTATGGAATGTAGCAGCAGTAGTTCTAAGAGGGAATTTATAGTAACAAATGCCTGCATTAAAAAAAAAGATCTTTACACCTCACGTTACACCAAACTTCATACTTCAATAAGCTAGAAAAAGAAGAACAAACTAAGTTCAAAGTTAGCAAAAACAAAAAAAGATTAAATCAGAAATAAAAGAAATATAGACTAAAAAGACAATTGAAAAGTTTAATGAAAGTAAAAGAGTTTTTGAAAAGATGAAAAAAATGGACAAACTTCTAGGTAGACTAATCAAGAGAAAAAGAGAAAGGATTCAAATAAATAAAATTATCAATGAAATAAGAGACATTGCAACTGATACCACAGAAATACACAGCATCACAAGAGACTACTGTGAACAATTATTAATGTATGCCAACTAGTAGAATAACCTAGAAAAGATTCATAGAAACGTGCAGCCCATAAGACTGAATCATAAAGATATAAAAAGTCTGAACAAATACAAATCCTCCCTACAAGGAAAATCCCAGGATGAGATGGCCTCGTGGGTGAGTTCTGTCCGACATTGAAAGAAGAATTAATGCCAGTCCTTCTCAGTTTTCCTCAGAACCAAAGAGCCGAGACACTTAAAACCCATCGTACGAGGCCAGCATCACCTTCATGCCAAAACCAGGAAAGGGCACTGCAGAAAAAGAAATTATAGGACAATATCCTTGATGATCATAGATGCAAAAATCCTCAGCAAAATGATAACAAACCAAATTTAACAGCACATTAAAAAGATCACACGCCGTGATGAAGTGGGATGTGTCCCTGGGATGCCAGGGTTATTCACCATGTGCAAATCAGTAAGCGCACATGCCACACAAACAGAATGAAGAATAAAAACCAAATGATCTCCTCAATAGATGCATAAAAATCATTTGACAAAATTCATCATCCTTTCAGAGTAAGAAATTAACCAATTAGCTATAGAAGGAACATACCTCAACATAATAAAGGCCATATGTGACAAGCTTACAGCTGACATTGTACTTAACCATAAAAAGTTTAAAACTTACTCTCTAAGATCAGGACCAAGACAAGGATGACCACTCTCACTGTTCCAGCAAGTGTTAACAGCTCTCACAACAGCTCTTGACCAGGGAAATA
>VBSM01003020.1:2054529-2065560 GCA_008086735.1 Cheirogaleus medius
CTTACCTTTAGGTTTTCATTTGGATAATGACACGCCGTGTTTAGTCTCTGAGACAGTAGGTGTTTGTGGGTGAGATTCAACCATAACCTGTATGATGAGTCAGCAGATGCCCTAAAAGGGTGTGCAGAATGTCCTCCCTGTCAGTAGGTGGTGCTTGCTGGCACTAGCAGGCTACAATGTTGTTTTTGGGTCCTGTAACCAGCTCTTGTTCCTCTGGAGAGGCACTCTAGTGCCTCAGGTGGTGGGTGGGGCCCTGGGACTTCCAGGTGTGTCCTTATTCTCCACCTCAGTGAGGGCTGGTCTGGGAGTGAGTCTGGGTGGAGCTGGGTTGGGTAAGCCTGCCCTCAAGCACCACAAATGCTGTTAGCAGGGGTCAAAGTCCTGTTCTCTGCTTCCCAGAAAAGCTGTCAGGGAGGGGCTGGGATGGCCCCACTGAGTCAGAAAGTCTGCGTGTGGGGGTGGGGCTGTCTGAGACCTGCAGTCTGGAGCAGGCCTAACTCCTTTCCACCCTCCCCAACTCCACGGCTTCCTCTGGGCCTCTTCCAGCAGGCCGGATGTCACGCCTCCAGGTCTCCCCCAGCTTTGATGCGAGCTGGGAGATTCCCTGCGCAGGGTCACCACCTGGGCTGGGCACATGGCCCGCCTTTGAGTGCAGTGTTGCCCTCAAGGATGCTGATCTGCCCCTGAAGGCACACATTCCTTAGTAGGCTCGTTCCCGAATATCCCTTCTGTGCCCCGGCCAATGGGAGTCCTGGGTGTGCGGGATTTGGTCCAACGGTCTGAGCTCTGTGCCCCGGAGTTCAGGCCCCATTCCCTGACCCCAGCAGGAAGAGGAGTGCCAGTCCTTATTCCCCCATGGGGAGCCCAAGCTGGGTCGATGTCTCTCAGCCTCAGGGTCTGCCCCGTTCTCCTGGAATCACTGGGCCAGCAGCATGTGGGATGGCTGGCGGGTAGGGAGCTCCCCGTCTGAGTATCCCTCAGTCAGCTGTAGTGCCCCAAAAGGGAAGGTCCCTTTCCCTGGAGATGCCTCCGGTTGGTGGGTATATTGTCTCTCTTGGTAGCTGTGGGTAGTGACGGGGGAGGGTAGAATGTAGCAATATGGCGCCTGTCCAGTGTTCACGTCTGTGCACACGGAGGTGCCCCGAGGGAGTTGGGAGTCTGGTGCCATGTCCGTTACAGTCTTACTGCTCACGGGCGCGGCCATCTCTGGTCTGGTGTCCGCAGGTTTCTCCAACCACTGGGAGCCCACCAGCAGTCTGAGATGCAAGGGGGAGGGTTAAATTAACCACTCCATCTACCCTTGCTGCTGGTATCCCAGCTGCTTGGGAGTTAACTTCTTCCAGTTCTCCTCTGCAACCTCTTCCTGTGGAGTCTCCCGTAGTCTCCAGTACCCCTCCTTCCGACTCCCGTCCGATGTATGGTTGTATGCTTTCTTCTTTCTTCTAATTTCTTCTAGAAGATGTTTTTTCTGTAAAGACACGCTGTCTGGCAGTGTTTCTTGTCCACCATCATGCTCTGCACCTCTGCTTGCTTTTTAATAGGGTTTTTTTTCTTACTGGTTTGCTTGAGTTCTTTGTAAATTGTGGCTATTGGCCCTTTATCAGATATGCAGCTTACAAATATTTTCTTCAGTTCTGTAGTTTGTCTACTTATTCTGTTGATTGTGTCCTTGGTTGTGCAGTAGCTTTTTAGTTTTTTTAAATCCCATTTATTAGTTTTTGTTGTTGCCATGTTTGCCATTGGGGTCTTTTTCATAAATTCTTTGCCTAGGCTGGTATATAGAGGAGTTTTTCCTACATTTTCCTCTAGAAGCAAATGTCATGCTGAATGGGAAAAAATTAAAAGCCTTCCTCCTAAGAGCTTGAACAAGATAAGTATGTCCACTCTCACTACTCCTATCAAAATAGTGCTAGAAGTCCTAGCCAGGACAATCGGGCAAGAGAGAAATATTAAGGGTATCCAAATCAGGAAGAAAAGGTCAAACTATCACTCCTGACTGATGATATTATTCTGTATCTAGAAAAACCCAAAGATTCCACCAAGAGTATCCTGGAATTGATAAATAAATTCAGCAAAGTCTCAGAATACAAAATTAATGTACATAAATCAGAATTTCTATATCCTAATAACTGTCAAACAAAGAGTCAAATCAAAGACTCAATAGCATTCACAATAGCTACACAGAAAATAAAATACCTAGGAATATACTTAGCCAAGGAGGTGAAAGATTTTTACAAGGAGAACTACAAAGCACTGAGAAAAGAAATCACAGAGGATACAAATAAATGGAAAAACACATCATGGTCACGGATCAGTAGAATCAACATTGTTAAAATGTCCATACTACCCAAAGTGATTTACACATTCAATGCAATCCCCATCAAGTTACCAAAGTCATACTTCACAGATCTACAAAAAATAATTCTATGCTTTATTGGTCATCAGAAAAGAGCCTGAATAGTCAAAGCAATCCTAAGCAAAAAGAACAAAGCTGGAAGCATCACATTACCAGATGTCAAACTATACTACAAGGCTATAGTAACCAAAAGAGCAAGGTATTGGTACAAAAATTGGGGCATAGACCAATGGAACAGAACAGAGAACCCAGACATATGGTGTTTCCCCGAAAATAAGACCTACCCATAGAAGAAGCCCTAGCAAGATTTCTAAGCATTTGCGCAATATAAGCCCCACCCCAACAATAAGACCTAGTGATGGGCGTGGCTTCACAGTGTATCTGCACAACCCATGCATTTCATCGCAGAGAGGTAAAGAAGACCAGTAGCCCTTCTCATCTGCCCCATGAGAGCTCTATTGCTCGACATGAGAGATTGGGGCCAATGGTTCTAAAGGAAATAGAGTTGCAAGAAATTCAGGATGGAATTCGGGGTTTCGAGAGTTATGATGATGTTCCAGAAGAAGACGACTTAACTATATTGAATAAATGTAGATTGTTGTACCGTACTTAAAAAAAATAACACATCCCCTGAAAATAAGACCTAGGGTGTCATCTTAAGGAAAAATAAATATAATGCCCTGTCTTATTTTTGGGGAAACACAGTAAAACCATCTACCTACAGCCAATTGCTCTTCAAAAAAGCAGATAACAATGCATACTGGGGAAAAGAAGCCCTAGTCAAGAAATGGTGCTGGGAAAATTGGACAGCCACATGCAGGAGAATGAAACAAAACCCCTATCTCTCACTACTAACAAAAATTATTTCAACATGGACAAAAGACTTAGTTCTAAGGGATGATGTGATCTTATATACAAAAAATCAGAGTCTACCAAAAAATCTACTAGAACTAACAAATGAATTCAGTAAAGTTGCAAGATGCAAAATTAACACACTGAAATCAGTTGCATTTTTATATACTGACAACAAAGTACCTGAAAAACAAATTAAGAAAACAATTCCATTTATAATAGCATCAAAAAGAATAAAAAACTTAGGAATAAATTTAATCAAGGAGTAAGAAGATTTGTACACTAGAAACTTTAAGATGTTGATGAAGAAATTGAAGAAGACACAAATAAATAGAAATATATCCCATGTTCATGCAGTGGAAGAATCAACATTATTAAATGCCCATTTACTTTCCAAAGTGATCTACAGATTCAATGCAATCTTTATCAACATTTCAATGTCATTTTTTCACAGAAATAGAAAAGAATTTCTAAAGTTTGCATGGAATCACAAAGACCCCAATTATTCAAAGCAATCTTGAATAAGAAGAAAAAAGCTGGAGACATTACACTTTCTGATTTCAAACACTGTTACAAAGCTGTGGTAATCAAAACAGTATGGTGATGGCATTAAGAAAGACACATAGACACCTGGAATTGAATAGAGACCCAGAAATAAACCCACACATATACAGTCGACTAATCTTTGACGAGGACACCAAGAATACACAACAGGGAACATACAGTGTCTTCAATAAATGGTGCTGGGGAAATTGAATATCCACATGCAAAAGAATGAAATTGGACCTCTGTCTTACACTATACAGAAAAATTAACTCAAAATGGATTAAAGACTTAAATGTAAGACCTGAAATCATAAAACTCCTGGAAGAAAACATAGGGGAAAAGCTTTTTGACATTGGTCTTGGCAGAGATACTTTGGATATGACTGCAAAAGCACAAAAATAAACAAGTGATACGACATCAACTCAGTAGCTTCTATGTAGCAAAGGAAACAATCAACAAAATGTAAAGGCAACCTACAAAATAGGAGAAAATATTTGCAAACAGTATGTCTGATGAGGAGTTAATATCCAAAATATATAAGGAACTCATACAACTCAATAGCCAAAAGAACCCACAATAAACAAAAACAAAATACCAAATAACCTGATTAAATAATAAGCAAAGGACTTGAATAGACAGTGTTTCAAGAAAGACATGCAAATAGCCAAAAGGTATATGAAAACGTGCTCAACATTACTAATCTCCAGGAAATGCAAATCAAAACCGCAATGAGATATTTCCCCACACCTGCGGGATGGCTATTTTTTTTTTTTTAGTATATACTTTTTTAATTTCAGTACAATATGGGGGTACAAACGTTTAGGTTGCATGTGTTGCCTTTCCGCCCTTCTCCCCCTGGAGTCAGAGCTTCAAGCGTGTCCACCCACAGACGGTGTGCATCGCACTCATTATGTATGTATATACCCATGGGATGGCTATTATCAAAAGATAAGAGATTACAAGTGATGATGAGAGTGGAGAGAAGGGAAGGCTTGCACACTGTTGGAGGGAATGTAACTTTGGCATAGGCATTGTGTAAAACAGTATGGAGTTTCAAAAACTACCATATAATCCAGCAATCCTACTTCTGGGTATATATTTAAAGAAAATAAAACCAGCATCTTGAAGAGATATCTCCACTTCCATGTTTATTGCAGAATTATTCACAATAGCCAAGATATAGAAACAACATAAATGTCCATTGATAGATAAATGAAGAAAATTATATATATATGTGTGTGTGTGTGTGTGTGTAATGGAATATTATTCAGTCGTACAAAAGAAGAAGCTCCTGCCATGTGCCGCAACGTGGATAAACCTGGGCACATTATGCTAAGTGAAACAAACCGGACACAGAAAGACAAATATTGCATAATCTCATTTTATTTGGGATCTCAAAAGTAAAACTCACGGAAGCAGAAGAGTAGAATAGTGATCGCTGGGAATGAGTGTGGGAGAGGACAGGGAGGTGTTGGTTAAAGGGTAAAAACTTTCATTTGTGAAATGAATAAATTCTGGGGATCTAAGGTACAACATGATGAAAAAGAAGGAAATCTTGTACCCATGAGCAGCTATCCTCATTTCCCTCCAATCACCCCTAGCCCTAGGATGCCAGTGCCCTCCTTCCTATCTCTATAGATCTCTCTATTCAAGACCTTTCATAGAAATGGAATCATACACTGTGTGGTCCTCTGTGACCGACTTCCTTCAGTAAGCATTATGTTTTAAATGCTGTGCATTTGTCAGTGCTTCATTCTTTTTTATTATCAAATAATGTACATTGTATGGATATATCACATTTTATTTATTTATTCATCAGTAGATCGACATTTGAGTTGGTTCTACAACTTGGAAATTATGAATATTGCTGCTATGATCATTGGAATTAAAGTTTTTTTGCAGACTCATGAATTACTTTCTCTTTGGTATATATGTTACTACCTAGGAGTGAAATTTCTGGGTGATATTGTAATTCTGTGTTTAACATTTTGGTGAACTGCCAAACTGTTTTCCAAAGTGGCCATATCATTTTACATTCTCACTAGCAATGTGTGAAAATGCCAATATCTTGGTCTCCTGTCAACACTTGTTATTCTGCTTTTTTTTTTTTAAATTAAAGCCATCCTAGTGGGAGTGAAGTGGTATCTCCTTGTAATTTTGATTTTATTTCCCTGATGGCTAATAATGCAGAACATATTTTTATGTGATTATTCACCATTTGCATATCTCTTTTGAAGAAATGTCTGTTTAGATATTTTTCCTATATTTTAATTGGGTTATTTGTCTTGTATTATTGAATAATAAGAGTCCTTTATATATTCTAGATACAAGTCTCTCATCAAATACATGATTTGCAAAAATATTCTCCCGTTATGTGTATTGTACTTTGACTTTCTTAATGGTTCCCTTTAAAGCACAAAAGTTTTTGATTTTGACAAAACCCAATTTATCTATTTCTTCTCTTTTTATTTGTGTCTTTGGTATCATATCTAAAAAGCCTTTCCCTAACCAAATATTGTGAAGGTTTACTCCTATTTTTTTTTAGTGTTTTTATAGTTTTAGTTCTTACCTTTAAGTCTGTGATCCAGTTGCATTAGTTTTGTGTATCGTGTGAAAAAGGAGCCCAACTTCATTCTTTTGCATGTGGGTATCCAGTTGACCGAGCACCATTTTTTGAAAAAATTTTTCTTTCCCTATTGAATTGTCTTGGCATCATTGTAAACATCAATTGATTGTAAAGTTTTTTCCTGGACTCTTTATTCTATTGATCTATTGATCTGTATATCCTTATGCCAATACCACACCGTCTTCAGTAGCTTTGCAGTAAGTTTTGAAATGATGAAGTGCGAGTCTTACAGCTTTCTGTTTTTCCCTCAAGATTGTTCTGAATATTCTGGGCCTCACAGATTTAAACTTGAATTTTAGGATCAGATTGTAAATTTCTTGAAAAATTCTAGCTGGGACTTAGAGAGGGATTTTATTGAATTTAGATAAATATGGGAAATATTGCCTTCTTAACAATAATAGATATTTTGATCCATGAGCAGGGGCTATCTTTCCATTTATTTGTCTTCTTTAATTTCTTTCAATGATATTTTGTAGTTTTGTATTTCATTTGTTAAATTTATTCCTAAGTATTTTTTTTCATTTTAATGCTGTTGTAAATAGAATACCTTTCTTAATTCTGTTTCTGGATTGTTCATTGATAGCACATAGAACTACAAATGATTTTTGTATATCGATCTCGTACCCTGCAACATTCGCTGAAATAATTTTATAGTTCTATAGATTTTGTGGGGTTCTTAGGATTGTTTATATATAAGATTATGTCACCTGAAATCACAAATAGTTTTACTTCTTCCTTTCTAATATGTTTGAATTAAATTACATTAAATTAATTAATTTGTGTATTTATTTTGGCTAATTGCTGTAGCTAGACCTCCAGTATAATGTTGAGTAGAAGAGGTGATAGCAGACATCTTTGTCTTGTTTCTGATCCTAGAGGAGAAACATTCAGCCTTTTACCATTAAGTATGATGTTAGCAATGGGTTTTTTTTTTTTATTCCATCTTGTAATGGGGGTACAAATATTGTTTGGGTTACATACATTGCCCCTCCCCCCTCCCCCCCAGTTAGCAATGGGTTTTTTAAACTAATGTCCATTATTAGATTGAGGAAGTTTTCTTCTACTCAACTGGTGGTGAGTGGTTTTATCATAAGAGGATGTGAGATTTTTGCCAAATGCTTTTGTTCTTCATCTGTTGACATGATCATATGTTTTTTATCCTTTATTCTGTTAATATGATTATTAATTTAACTGATTTTCATATGTTAAACCAACATTATCTTTCTAGGATAAACCCCACTTAGTTATGGTTGCCTAACATTTGGCTGGATTTGTTTTTCCAGTTTTGGTTGAAGATTCTTGCATCTCAATTTATTAAAAAATTAGTCTGTTTTCTTTTCTTGTGGTGACTTCATATAGTTTGTGTAAAATGGTAATGCAATGTCATGGAATGAGTTGGGAAGCATTTTTATTTTAGGGGAGATACTTTATAAAAAAATTGCTATTAATTTTTCTTTAATTATTTGGTAGAATTCCCCAGTGAAGCCACGTAGACTCGGGCTTTCCTTTGTGGGAATTTTTAAAATAAATAGCTTGATGTCTTTACTTGCTATAGGTCTATTCAGAGTTTCTATTTCTTCTTTTTAGTTTAAGGAGCTGTGTCTTTCTGGGAACTTGTCAAATTCATTGTTCATATACTAGTATTCGCTTATAGTCCTTTTTGACTTCTGTAAGGTCAATAGAAATGCTTCCACTTTCATTTCTGACTTTTTGTGATTTAATTCTTTTCTCTTTTGCTCTTGGTCAGTCCAGCTAAATGTTTGTCAATTTTGTTGATTTTTTTCAAAGAACCAACTTCTGGTTTTGCCAGTTTCCACTATTGTTTTTCTCTTCTCTATTTCATTATTTTCTGCTCTAATCTTTATGTTCCCTTCCTTCTGCTTATTTTAGATATAGTCTGCTCTTCTTTTTCAAGTATTTTATGGGGAAAGTTTACGTTATTGAGTTGAGGTTATTTTTAGTGAGCATTTACAGCTATAAATTTACATCTGGATACTGCTTTAGCTTCATCCTGTGCATTTTTGATATTAATAAATTATGTCTTCATTTTCACTTATATCAAAGCATTTTCTAATTCCCCTTCTGATTGATTTTTCATCTCTTAGTAATTTAGGAGTATGCTGCTTAATTTCCACATAATTTTCCCAAATCTCTTTCTATTATTTTATTGTAATTTCATATCATTGTAATGGGAGGACATAATTTGTATGATTTCAAGTCTTTAAAATTTATGAAGGCTTGTATTCTAGCCTAGCATTTTGTCTGTCCTGAGTAATGTTTTATGTACTCTTGAAAGGAATAGTTATTGTTGTTCATTTGTTGTTTGGTGGAGTATTATATAGATGTCTGTTCATTGGTTTATAGTGTTGCTCATTTCTTCTATTTTCTATTGTGCCTAATGGTTCTATTCATCATCAAAAGTTTAATAACAACTTTTCTTGTTAACTTGTCAATGTTTTATACAATTCTGTCATTTTTTTCATCATGTATTTTGGGGCTTTGGTGTTAGGTGCACATATGCTTATAATTATTATATGTTTTATATACATACATATATTGCATAGTAAAGAATTTGGCCTTGTTTATGGCTAGGCTTTGCTTTAAGCTTCTGGGAGGTAATCTATATCAAACCTGATAGGACTTTTTTTTTTTTAGGATGAGAGTTGGCTGTTTAGCATGGGTCTGGCTATACCTAATAGGCTTAGGGTAGGAGCTGTCCCAACCAGAAAGACCAACCAGGTGATTTAGGGTAGGGGAGGTTTGGATCAACTGAGCTATCAGTCAGCCTGTAGGCTAAATTTAATCATGTGGGCAATCAATCAACCAATCATGCCTATGTAATGGAGCCCCTGTAAAAACTCTGAACACTAAAGCTTAGGCAAGATTCCCTACTTGGCAATACTTTGCACACGTTGTCACATGTTGACATCAGCAAAGTAACATGTTCTTGCTCTAAAGGGAGAAGACACCAGAAACACTGCATTTGGAGCAATCCCAGACGCTTCTCTATTTGTCTCTTATTTTGGCTGATTTTAATCTGTATCCTTTCCATGTAATAAGCCAAAATTGGAATGTAATAGCGTTCAGTGAGTTTTATGAGTTTGGCAACCACTAAAACTTGCAGTTAGGGTCAAAAATGAGCGCAGTCTTGTGGAAGATCATTCTCTAAATCTCGTAGCTCGGCTAACTCTGGATACATATACTCAGTCTGAAAATTTCTACCTTTTGATTGGACTGATTAATTTGTTCTCATTTAATATTATTAATTATATAGACTTACATCTGTCTTTTTTTCTATTTAATATATATCATGTATTTTTCTTTCTCTATTTTCCTTTACTGCTATTTTGTATTAAGTGAATATTTTCTAGTGTAACATTTTCATTCCTTTAATGATTTTTTTCACTTTGTGGTTGTTCTAGGGCTGACCACATACATCTTATCAGAATCCACTTCAGATTTATACTAAAATACTCAATTAAGATATAAAAATGGTAATCTTATATAGATCTATTTTCTCTTCTCCTTTTTTGTTATATTTTTGTTACATATTACATTAATGTATGTTAGGAACCCAAAAAACATCATTTTATTATTTTAAATAAATAATTTTGTCTTTTAAAAAGAGCTGAGAGAAGGATGAAGAATATTTTATTTACATATATATTTTTAACTCTTTCAGAGTAAACACAAAGCAAATTTACTTGTAGAGTTTTTTATATTAATCCTCTTAGCTACCATTTCTGGTTCTCTATATTTATTTCTGTAGATTTGAATGAGCATATAATATCATTTTCTTACTTCAATACAGCCTTACTCACCTCCTTTGTGCTGTTATCTCAAACATAATTACATTTCTATATATTATAGGCTCAACAATCCAATTATAATATAAACATATTTGTTTTATACAATAGCTTTTTAAATTATTTAAGAGAAGAAAGGAGAAAATATGCATTCATACTGTATTTTATAATTATAAACTTTATCAGTGCTCTTTTTTCATCTGTGTGCATTTGAATTGCCATCTGGGACCACTGCTTTCAGTCTGATAACTTTCCTTTAGTATTTTTTGTAAAGTGAGTTGGTTAGTATCATAACTAATTCTCTTAGTTTTTGCTTATCTGGGAATGTCTTTATTTCAATTTCATTTTTGAGAGAGAATTTTGCTGGAGATAAGATTCTTGTTTGACAGTTTTTGTTTTCTTTCATAGCATTGAATATATTATTCCTCTACCTCTAGCATCTTTTGTTTGTGATGATCAATCAATTGCTAATTTTACTATGGTTTCTTTGTTAAGTGATGAGTAATTTTTCTGTTGCTGTTTCCAAGATTTCCTTTTTGTCTTTCAACATTTGACAATGGTGTGTCTGGGTGTTGATCTCAATTTTTTGCATTTGTTCTACTTGGTGTTCTTTGAACTTGGATGAATAGATAAATGCTTTTCTTCTAATTTAGAAAGTTTTCAGTTGTTATTTCTTAAAATACATTTTATACTTTTTTCTCTCTTTCTTCTACTTCCAATTCTTCCATAATGTGTGTGTATATTGGTGTGCTCAATGTTGGCCCACATTTCTTTGAAGGCCTGTTTATTTTTCTTCATTCTTTTTTTCTCTTTTCTTTTTTTTTTTGTATTGTATAATTGTAACT
>VBSM01003020.1:2065660-2096871 GCA_008086735.1 Cheirogaleus medius
AACCTCAAACTCCTGGGCTTAAGCGATCCTCCTGTCTCAGCCTCCCAAGTAGCTCGGACTATAGGCATGCGCCACCATGCCTGGCTAATTTTATATATATATATTTTTTTAGTTGTCCAGCTAATTTCTTTCTGTTTTTAGTAGATATGGGGTCTTGCTCTTGCTTAGGCTGGTCTCGAACTCCTGAGCTCAAATGATCCACCTGCCTCAGCCTCCCAGAGTGCTAGGATTATAGGTGTGAGCCACTGTGCCTGGCCCATCATATCTTCCTTTACTTCTTTAATCATTTCCTTTCATTCTTTGAAATATTTGTAATAGGCTCTGAAGTCTTTGTCTATTTTATGTGATATCTCAGCCCTCTCACATGCAGTTTCTGTTGCTTGTTTTCTTTCCAATGTATAGGTTATACTTTTCTATTTTTTACATATCTTGTAACTTTTTGTTGAAAGTTGGACATTAGATAATATATTGAGGTAATTGTGAATACTGATCCTCTCTTAACTCTTTGTGTCTTTGGGTTTCTTCTGGTTGTTTATTTGTTTAGTGACCTGGCTGTACTATTTTGGTGATGCCTATTTTCCCTGAAGTGCGAATACTGTAAATGCAGAGCCTTGCACATAGACATCAACACTTTGGGGTGACAGTGGATGTAGCAGGGCTCTCTTTTCCTGATCGCTCTCTAAAGTGCCTGTCTCTGTTGATACAGTACCCAGCCATTAGGCTCTATTAAATGCTAGCTACTTTATTGTTTTCCACAATGCCCTTGGGCATAAATTGCTCCACATTCATTTAAAATTAAATTTGGGGCCCTTCTTGGGACAGTTTTTGAGCCAGTCTTGGAGTTTGTTCTGGCCCCAGCAGGGCTATTCTAAGCTGTCTCTTTTTTGCTTCTTCCTGGTAAACTAGCTAGCCTACAGGTTAGCTTGTTGTTTTCATGGAGTTACCATACTTCTCCTAATTGCTTATCACCAAAATCTCCATGCTTTTAGAGAGCCTCGTTAGGCTTGAACTTCCCCACACTCTCTCTAGATAAGTAAATTTCTTTGAAGGAATCTTTGCACCTCTCTGTTCTCATGGCCTGTCTCTCTCCCTGGGCAAAACCTCTGAGCCATTGTTCCAGAGCTGGGGGTGGGGACAATGGCTCCCTTCTCTCAGAGTGACATCTCTGCTTTACATTCAGGGTGCTGGGTGGCACTGGTAGCTCCTGGTTTTCTTGGCTTGCATCTCCTGTAGGGGATGAAACCTCTGCCTTACAAGTGGATAGGTGTGAGGGCCACTGGGGTCCTACTGCTGTTGGCCTGCCTCACCTGAGAAGAGCCTCCTGCCCATAAGGGGGGCTGCGTGGGGGAAGAGAATTCCTGATCTCTTGGATGCACTTGCCTGGCATTTAGGTTTTGTGACACAGAGCTGGTGGGGATGAGAAGTAGTGAGGTCCAAACCTTTCAGAGAGATACTGTCACCCTGATCTAACAGCTAGGGGGAACAGGTACCCTGTCTTCTTGATAATGGCTGCACAGAGTGGAGCTTCTGTCATGCTAAGCTGGGAGAGAAAGAGGAAGGGAGTAGGTTGTGGTTTAAGTGTCACAGACTTTTGCTATTCTTACCAAGATGTGGCAGATTTTATTGAATAAATATTTCTTCACTTTCTGTATGCCCTCAGAACAATTACCAGTGACTTACATTTTTTAATATATATTTTTTAACCTCTTACAGTGGTTTTACTGGGGAGTAGATTCATGAACCTCCTCACACCTCAGTCCAGGAGGTACATCTCTGTGCCAGTATTTTTAAACCCTGTTGGGAAGATTTTGAAATATAGTTTGACAATATTTTAGGGATCTCAATGAAGTTCATGCCTTTTAATCCAGCAATTTTATTTCTAAGAACTTATAGTAAAGAATTAGAAATTCAACCTAAGGATAGCAATAGTAAAGTAGACAAATAAATCATGATACATCTATAGAAGCTAAGACTCTCACCCCCTGTCTCTGGGTGCAAAAAGAGATGTCACAATTCTTTTACCCCCCCCGAGTTGTAAATGGTGCTAAATACACATAACATAAAATTTACTATCTTCACCATTTTTAAGTGTGCAGTCCAGTAGCATGAAGTACATCCATGCTGTTGTGTGGCCACCACCACTTTAGAACTCTTTTCATTTTGCAAAACTGAATTACTATATCCATTAAGCTCCCTATCCCCACTCCCCCCAGCCCTTGGAAACCACTATTTTATTATACTTTCAGTCTCTAGGATTTTGGCTGCTCTAAATATGTCACATAAGTGAAATCATACAGTATTTATAATTTTGTGATTGGTTTATTTCATTTGGCATAATGTCCTCAAGGTTCATTCACCTATGTTGTAGGATGTGTCAGAATTTCCTTCCCTCTTAAAGTCAAATAATATTTCATTGTGTGTGTGTGTATATATATATATATACACACACACACAAAATTAACTCAATATGGATCAAAGACCTAAATGTAAGGCCTAAAACTATAAAACTTTTAGAAGAAAACATAAGAAAGAAGCTTCATGAAATTGGACAACGATTTCTTGGATGTGACTGCAAAGGCACAAGCAACAAAAGAAAATATGGACAAATCAGACTTCATGAAAATTAAAAAAAATTGTTCATCAAAAGATTCCATTAACAGAGTAAAAAGACAACTCACAGAACAAGAGAAAACACTTGCAAAAATATATATACATAAATATATAAAAAACCACATTTAGTTTGTCTGTCCATGTGTTGGTGGGTAGTTTCTACCTTTTGGCTATTGTGAATAGGCTGCTATGAACATTGTCACACAAATGCATCAGAGGCCTTGCTTTTAATTGTTTGGGTCTATCTCTAAAAGTGGAATTGCTAGATCTTATGGCAATACTAATTTTGATTTTTTGAGGAAATATCAAACTCTTTTCCACAGTGGCTGCACCATTTCACATTCCCATCAGGAATATAAAAATTTCCAATTTCTTCATATCCTCACCAACATTTGTTATTCATTTATTTATTTTTTATAACAGGCACCCTACTGGTTGTGAGGTGGCATCTTGCTGACTGTGGTTTGATTTGTTTCTTGGCCATTTGTATATTTTCTATGGAGAAGGTTTCTTCAAGTCTTTGCCCATTTTTGAATAGTTTTGTTTCGTTGTTGCATTTTAGAAGTTTTTAAAAAACATATTCTAGATATTAATCCCTTATCAAATATATAATTTGCAAATTTTTCCCTTGTTCTGTGAATTGTCTTCTTACTCTGTTAATGGAATCTTTTGATGCACAAAATTTTTTAATTTTCATGAAGTCGAATTTGTGTATTTTTTCTTTTGTTGCCTGTGCCTTTGTAGTCACATCCAAGAAATCGTTGTCCAATTCCTTGAAGCTTCTTTCTTATGTTTTCTTCTAAGAGTGTTATAATTTTACATTTAGGTCTTTGATCCATTTTGAGTTAGTTTCTGTATGTGGAATGAGGAAGGATCCAACTCTATTCTTTTGCATGTGGACATCCAGTTTTCCCAACACTAGTTTGATTCATCTCTCTTGGTTTCTTAGTCAGTCCGGCTTAAAGTTTGCCAATTTTGTTAATCTTTTCAAAGAACTGATTTTTGGTTTTATTGATTTTCCCTACTGTTTTTCTATTCTCTCTTCTGTTTGTCTCTGCTCTGGAGATGTCACAATTCTTTGTCTGCCTTAACTCAAGTTCAGATCTATTCAGTTCTTTTTCTGCCAGGAAGGCAGGAAATTCAATCAGTCTTTTTTGGGCTGCTCTCCTTTCCGGTTAGGTAGTGCAGCCTGGAAAACCCTCCGACCAGCCCGCCACACGTGGTTAGTGGTGATGATGGGACATTAACCCACAGCAGAGGGGCCCTGTGACTCATGGTGGCTCCCTCTTTCCTGCCCAGCAAAGAATGAGGAAATGTTTTCTGAGGTCTGAGGACTCTGTGCACAGGGTCCAGCCTCTCTGGGACTGCACTTGGCATTCTCCTCGGAGGCCCTGCCCTCCCACAGCGTCGGTGTTGTCAGGACCTGCTGTTCCCTGTCCCAGCGCTAGCCTGGGGGAATCGCTTTCTCCTCTGCCTTATGCACACCCACATGCCACACACAGAGGCTCTGGAGATAGCTGTGGCAGGGCCTAGCCCAAAGGATACCCTGAATCTGGACTCTCATGTCCTTGGTAAAGCTTTGCCGCTTGTGGCCCTGGCCCTGAAGCGACAGGCCAGCCCCCAGCGTGGTGGCGAGTGCTGTCAGAGCAGCCCAGGCCTGCAGAAGTCCTGCTGATGCGAGGACACTGATGCTCCCAGAGGCCACCTGAGGGCGGGGGAGACAGGGGCTGGAGCCGAGCTCCCTGTCTGGAGAGCAGCTTCAGAGACTTGGTCCCGAAGCAAGAGGAGACTGGATGTCCAACACTTAAACAGAAGCTCATGCAATTAGTGTAGTTAGAGTCTTTTCCTTTCCCTCTTCCCTCTCTTCCTCTCCTCCTCTCCTTCCTTCTTTAATTTCATTTTATCCGGGTTCCAACTTTATCCTAAAAAATTGATGATTCAGTGCCCCTAACATCATATATTAAATGGTCTATTTTTAGCTCGTAATTTGAAATAATGCAGTCATTATGTAGTAAATTAGCTTATATTTTTGGTTTCTTTATTCTATTACATTGACCTGTTTATAAAATTCTTCTCTAAAAGCGTATTGTATTATTATTTTCATTTAATAAGATGTTTTAATATCTGATTGGGCAAGTCCTCCCTTATCCTGACTGACCTTTTCTTCAGTTATTTTCTTTAACGTTGGCTGTGCATGTGACCTTTAGAATCGCTGGGTCCAGTTCTAAAAAGTGAAACAAATGAATGAAAAGCCACCAACAGGGGTTTTAATTTGGTTTCGATTGGACGTGTTAATGTAAAAATTGACATGTTTATAATGTTCATTTTTCCATTCCTAGAGCAGGGGAGTGTCGACATTTACTCAAAGCATCCCTGCCCACGAGCGGGTGTCGCGGCATTCTTCATACAGGCATCCACAGTATTTCAAGGCTCCTCTAGGTAGGGTCTGGATTGCGTTGCTGCTGTAAGTGGCTTCTGGTTGTCATTGTATTTCCTAACTTTATTTCTAACTCTATTATTGATTTATAAGAAAACTGGTTTCTACACAATTTTTGTATATTTATTTTTTAACCAGCCACTTACTGTCTACAGTGGCAGCTGCTGGGAGGGGAGGATGCTCACCCTGGTTTCAGGGAGGAGCCAAAGGCTGGTGACAGAAGTCCCAGTGACCATCCTCTGAGGTCTCGCCTTTCAATAGGGTGCGGTGCAAAGGACTGTGTTTACAGGGACCAGAGAGACTCAGGCTTCACTCCCGTGCTGCTTCTTTCTTTTCATGCTGACGAGGGCAAGCCGTTTTAGTCTCTGAAACTCGGTCTCCCCATCTAGAATGCGACTATTAACTTGCGCAGCTATTGATCCGCGGCTGTGGGCACTGTGCAATACATGCACGTCCCTGGCACCAGCAAGTGCCCTGAAAGTGCAGCTCTGGGCGCTGCGAGGCTCATTCTCGCCTACTGCGGAATAAGCGAGGCCTGGCCTTGCCCACACAGCCGCTGGCTGGCTGGTGGTGCTGGCGTGGGAGAGCACCGGGCTGCCTCCTGCCTCCTGCCTCCGACAGGGGTGTGCGGCCTCCTGCTCTGCCTGTGCGGGGGCTGGGAGCACGCGGCATCTCCGTGCCACCGCATCACAGCTCAGGGTGTGGGTGAGGCTGCCACCTCTGGCCGCCGGTTCTTTCTCTGGTTCACTTGTCCAGATTTCCCCTGGCACATGCCTGGTTCATCTCACTGTGCCCTGGCCCCAGAGAGTCTCTGTCCAGAGAGTCGGGCGGAGTGATGTGGTGGAGCACAGGTGAGGTCCAGAGCCAGGGAGGCTGCCTAGGGCAGGTGGCACCACGGAGACTCAGGAGCCCCCAGGTCGGCAGGAGCTGCGGCAGGACTGGGGAGTGGCGCGGGAGGAACTTTGTCCTTCGGGAAGTCCTCTGCTGCAGCTGGGAAGAGGCTGGGCTGTGGGGAATGCAGCCCCTTCCTCCTCCAGAGCCTGCTGGGCTGCCAGGAAGGCAGGACCCCAGGACCCCAGAGTGTGGGGCTGTCCTCACAGCCCCTGTGGTCCCGCTGGGCCTCCCCTCCTTCTCCTCCTTCAGCCTCATTGCCCTGCGAGTCCACCGCAAGCGCGCACTCATTTGGTGTCAATAGACACAAATGGTTTCTTACTGAATGTCATTTGCAAATCACTAGTTTGCTGCTCCAGACAGTACTTAATGCCAATTACTTTTTTTATATCAGTTGAAAATCACTGGTTTGCAGTTCCAAGCCTCTCTTAATGCCAATTACTGCTTGGAGTGAGGTGACGCTGCCTCCGGATGCTGGATCTCCAAGTGGTGACTTATTTTTGTGTTCTGCATCTGGCTCCACGTCCCTGGGGAGAATGGCCACCGTCTTGCAGTGACCGTGCGGCCCTCTCACCCACAAAGGGCAGCGCGCTCTCAGCGTGGCTTGGCCAGGGAGGGCTCTCTGGAGGCCCAGAGAATTGGCGTTGTGCCGGTCATCACTTTGACAGGCCGGGCAGACCCCACAGTGCTTGGGAAGGAGGAGACGCTGGAGCCCTGCGTACCAGGGCGTCCCCACGCCGCCTCGGGCTCCTCGAGCCCCAGCTCCCCAGTCCCAGTGCACCCACTGCAGGGCGTGAGGCCACTGGGAGCTGCTGGCTGGATGCGGGATTGAGGCTGAGTATTACTTCATATCCATAGGCAAATTTGAGCGAAATGTTTGACTTCTCTCCTCTCTTGGATCACACCTATAAAGTGCCTATTTTTCACCTTTCCCTAGAGTGGCTTTGAGGATTAAGCACAAACTGTGTGCAAAGCATCTCGTGAATTATCAGGCGTGAAGGGAGTGGTGAGTGTGTGGTCTGGGCAGCGCGGGCGTGGCAGCCCGTACGTGGTGGCTGTTGGTCTCTGTCAGCTCATGCAGCTTGCCCTGGGCTGCAGTGACAGCAAGGACCGCAGAGGAGCTTGGTTCCTGAGAGAGACAGGGACGCCTTGTCACAGCAGGGACTGAAGCCCAGAGGACCTGCATGAGCTGGGACCTGATCCGTACTCCGCCTGTGAGTTAGTGGAGATGGCGCGGAGGGAAGGCCTTTCCCCAGGGAAATGCGGTGGCAGGTGGTGGAGGGAGGAGATGGAATAGGAGGAGGAGGATAAGCAGGGAGAGGAGTGTAAGGAAAATTGGGGAAGACAGGAAGAGGGAGGAGGTGTGAATGTGTCCCTTTGTCTGATACATAGCCATGCCCCATCCAAGGCATGTCAGTCTTATGTTGGCAGGCTGATAATGATGGATTCCAGGGACAAAGATCTAATTTTCAACCTCAGAGAGAGGTGACACATTGGGGACAATGACCCAATTGGAAATGCCACGTTTTGATTAATATGGAAATGTGTTTGCTATTATCAGCTCACAGCCCAGAGGAGCTCTGTGAGGCCGACAAGCAGCTCTGCCCGGCTCGTGCTCTGGGGCTGCAGCGCGGCTCCCCCTGCTCTGTGCCGCCTATGCCCAGAGGCCCAGAGTGGCTTCCCGATTGCCACCAAGCCCCACTTCTAGCCAGGCAGGATGGCAGGGCTGAGGCTGAGGAGTGACCAGGCACCAAGACGGGGGAAGGAGGTGGACATTCACGAGTCCTACTCAGTGCCGGCCAGCCGTGGCGCTGGCTGTCTTGTGGCACCGCCTCACGAAACCCTCAGAGGAACCGGGAGGGCAGATGAGATGTGCAGAAGAGAAACCTGCCACTCAGAAAGGTTAGCTCGGTGCTTCTGAAACTTCAGCGTGCACCCGAGGTGCCTAGGGACTACATTGCAATACAGATTCTGAGTCCGTGTGTCTGGGGCCCGGCTGAGACTCTGCACTAACCAGGGTCCTGGCGGTGCAGGTGCTGCTGGTCTGCGGTCGCATTTGGACTAGCGGGACTTGCAGTGTCTGCCCGGGCCACGTCTCCACCTGCAGGGCAGGGCTGGGGAGGACCAGCAGTTGGCACAGGGAAGGTGAAAGGGCCGGCCACGGAGTGCGTCTGAGACACTGGACTTCAATCTATTGGCAAATTGGCCCCTCGGAGACTGTTAAGGTAGGAGCTGACTGGTGAGCGACTCCGACAAGGAAACCAGGACTCTGGCTGCGCGGAGGGCGGTGTGCCACGGATGGGTGCAGGCTAGAGTTTCAGATGGAGCGGGGGGAGGCAGGGGGGAGGCAAGGGGCGAAGATGAGAAGTGCCCAAATTCTCAAACTTTCCTCTTAAAACAGTTTTAAATGAAATTCATCGAGGTCCTGAAATGTACCCATTTTAAGGATATAGTTCAATGACTTTGACAAATGCACACATCACATCGCCAGGACCACATGGAGGCAGAGAACATTCCTAGCGTCCTAACGTGTCCCTTCCCGTCGACCGGATGAGTGAGTGACCTGCCTGCTCTGCGAGGGGTTTCCCTTTGTGAGTGCCGTGGGGGTTTTGGTGTCCCGCTCCCGCCCAGCATGCCTGTCATTTTCCTACTGAGGGCTGTTTAGATGGTTTCTAGTTTCTGCCTATTTTAAATAAACTTGCTATGAAGATTCACATGGAAATATTTTTTGGACATATGTTTCCATTTTTCTTGGTTAAAATCACTAGAAATGCAATTGCTGGGTTGTAGGGTAAGCAAATGCAGCATTTTTCTTTTTGAAATTCTTCCATTTCTATTTTTTCTATGATTCACTCATTCATTTGCTCACTTAGTAAATAAGTGTAGCACCTGCTATGTTTCAGGCTCTATTATCTGGGAAAAAGGAGTCGGAATGTTAACAAAACAAAATAAAACAATACAAAAACAAAGAAAACAAAAAAACACTGCCCTCATGCAGTTTAATTATCACACTGAAAATAAAGATACCAGACAGTTTTATGTTGTGCAGAGAAGTAAAGAGCGTGCTGTGACTGAGGGTGGCTGGCTGTGTGGTCCCAGAAGGCCCTCAGAGGAGGTGACACCTAAGCTGAGATCTGAGTCATGAAGAGGAGCCGCTACACACAGGCCCAGGGCTGGGAGGCTGCAGGCCGAGGAAGGGCAGAGCAGAGGCCCCGCGACAGCGGAGGGGCAGAGGAGGCCATGTCCCTGGAGCAGGGTGGGCAGGAAGCAGGGTGAAGGCTGGACGTGGAAGCTGTCCGCGCACTTCCCATCATTCCATGAATATGGCGTGTGACCTCCGCCTGCCGCTCCCGATAGAACGGGAGCCTGCGAGAGCAGAGACTTTCGTCTTAATGCCTCACCACGGCGTTCCCTGTGCTGAGAACAGCGTCTGGCACATGAGAGCTTCCTTCTTATTAAATATTTGTGAAATAATGAATACCTGAATGAGTGAATGAATGATGGTGAGTGGCAGTTGATACAGCTCAGCTGAGAAAATGGAAAAGTGACCTGGTTTACGGAGTAGAATCTCCAAGGGGCCCGAGACGTTCACAGCACAAAGCACCTCTGGAAACTTGTAAGAGCAAGAGAAAGAGCTGCACATCTATTTAAGAAGCAGATAGACTCCTGGGTCCCCTCCCAAGTCTCTGTGGTGAGGCAACTGCTGCCCCATCCTGGAGAAACTGAGGCTCAGTCCGTGTAGAGCATAAAGCAGAGGGTCTCTGGCTGGGCGGTGGGTGATGCTAGGAGCAGAGGCATGTGCCATGCAGAGGGCAGGGGCAGGGACGTCCCTGTCCCTGCTGCCCTCCGACAGCACGGCATCCCAGCTGTGAGGGGAGAACAGCCTCTGTCGACTCTCGCCAGCCAAGAGAAAGCAAAACAGAAGACATGGATGCTGGGGCTTCCTGCAGGGCATGTCCAAGTCACGCCTTTGCAGGGAAGTCGGAGCAAACCTCTGACGCAGGGCCCCAGCTGCCTTTCACGTGCTCCCGCCTGATGGAGGCTTTCAGGACATTTGAGGACAGCAGAAAATACGAAAGGCAGAGGCCAAGTTGGAAAAACCTAAAGACAGAAACCAAACCAAACGAAATTCAACTTGAAGGATGTAGGCTGTGTAGGGAGAAGAAAAATTTAAACTAAAATGTGTCAGCATTACTAGGGAGGTAAGAAATGATACTGCACCCATGAAACAAGAACAGGACATTATTTAATTTAATTCAATTTTTTTTGAGACAGGGTCTTGCTCTGTCACCCAGGCTGTAGTGCAAGGGCACTACCATAGCTTGCTGCAGCCTCCAACTCCTGGGCTCACGCGATCCTCCTGCCACAGCCTACCGAGTAGCTGGGACTACAGGCATGCGCCACCATGTCCGGCTAATTTTTCCATTTTTTGTAGAGACGGGGTCTCAGTCTGGCTCAGGCTGGTCTCAAACTCCTGCGCTCAAGTGATCCTCCCACTCCGACCTCCCAGAGTGCTAGGATTACAGGCATGAGCCACCACTCCTGGCCAGGACATTATTTTAAAAAGGAATATACAAGCTGGGTGCAGTGGCGCATGTCTGCAGTCACGACTACTCAGGAGGCTGAGGTGGGAGGATCGCTCGAGCCCAGGGGCTCCAGGCTACAGTGAGCTGTGATCGTATTACTCACTTCAGCCTGGACAACAGAGCAAGACCTTGTCTCAAAAAACAAACAAACAAAACCAGAACAAAACAAAACCCAAAAGGAATATACAGAAAAAGTGATTTTGGACATTAAACAGATGACAGCAAAAACAACTTGCTAGAACATTTGAAGGAAAATCTGAGAAAATCTTTGAAGAAACAGAGCAGAAAATAGAAAGTGTGGAAAAAAGAAAAGCAAATTAGATAATCAACCCATGAGGTCCTAATTAAGAATAGTAGGTATTTTCAGGAAGAACACAGAAAATAGTGGGGAGAGAGTTGTGAAATAATTCAATACATTTTCCTCGGGTTGAGTGGCATGAACATTGAAAAGGCCACAGAACTCTATGAACAAAGAAAAGACCCCAAAAGCTTTTAGAAGGGGGGGAAATGCCTCACAGATTTCATACAAAGAACCAAGAGCTAGCGTCTCGACTGCAGGGCAGCACAGAGACCGGCCAGTTTAGGCTGGCGCATGTCCCGGCAGAAAGACCCACTGAACCTCACCAGGTCAGCAAGTTGGTAACATGAGCGCACAGAGAAAAGACTGACTTTTCCTGATTTTAAAATACAGCTTGTTGACTCTGCATCTTTCAGATATTGTAAAGATAAAAAGAACAACAAAGAAATTTTAAACAGCAATTTGGTAGACTAATTGTGAACAGTGTGTTATTATTTGAAACTATCTGCATCAGTCCGTTGGGCTGCCATCACCCAATATCACAGACTCAGTGGTTGAAACAGCAGGGGTTTATTTTCTCATGGTCGTGGAGGCTGGCCGTGGAAGACCCACGTGCTGCCAGAGTTTCACTAGAAGCTTCTCTCCTCAGCTTGCAGATGGCCTTTCCCCTGTGCCCAGCCGCTCCTGGAATCTCTTCCTCTTCTTTTAAGGACACCAGTCTGATTGGATTAGGGCCACACTCTTATGACCTTATTTAACTTTAATTAACTCTTTAAGGGCCCCGTCTCTAAATACAGTCATGCTGAATGCTAGGGCTTCAATATATGAATTTGGGTAGCACTGGAGAAGATATAATTCAGTCCCTCACATTATTACAAGTATATTGTATGAAAATCAAATGCTAGTGGAGTTAAGAACCAAGATTTTAGTATAAGAGAAATATAAAATCAAAGTAGTTGACTCAAAACTCTGTAGTATTAAATTCAAATTGGAAATATCAGTCTGGACTCATAGTTTCTTTCTAAAACATGTTTTCTTGCTCTGTCCACTGAAAAGGTCTAGAAGCATATCAACAGGAATGAGCATATTTAGGGCTCAGATCGTGGCCTCTGAATGCTATATTCACTGAAAGAAACCAGAGTTCCATGGAGAAATGTCCGATTCCATGTCTGCGGAAGGAAATTTACAAGGTGAGCCCCGGACTTCTTACTGCATTAGAAAGTAAGGACGTGACTGCAGACTGGTGGGGTCATGGTAAAAGGACATGGGTGCAACGTGAAGGGCTTTCCTTAACCAAATATGGAGCAGTGAGTACGTTGGAAATATAATAACTGCAATGTACTAATCACAGCAGATAAAATCTATGAGTTTATAATCATACTTAGAAAGAAATTCATTGGTGTTCTTTAGCATTTGCTGGGGCATTAACTCATTACTCTGAGAACAGATAGGGAGAAAGAAGCTAGCATTTATACCACCTTTCATGTATGAACTGTATTTTAGGGTAACCACATAATTAAAGAGGAATAGTTCATTACAGAAAGATCTCATGCAAAAGGAATGATGGATTTTAAAAATTGCCACTTTATCACACCTAATAAAATAACCTAGGCAATGATCATCAACTGGCGAAGGGATTATCTTTATAATGGAGGATCAGGCTGTCACCATGTGACTCACTAGTGAATCTCAGCACTACTAAAGGTGGGGCACCCCTACACTACATGCTTCATGAAGTGATGCATTAGAATCATGGTTCCTAGCCCTCCCAGTACTCATGTACAACTAACTGGTGAGTTCCTAAAAACATGGACCTTGGAGCTTCACTCTCAGATATTCGGATTCAATTGGTCTGACACGGGGCCTGTATCCTAGGTAACAAGAGCTCTGCAGGTGATTCTAATGTGTAGCCAAAGTTGAGGCCATCCGATAAGAAATACACAACACCACCTATGAAGTCTTTATGCTTAACAAATCAAATTGAATCAAATTTTTCCAGCAGTGGTTTCTCAAATGTTAGTAGACATTAGAACTCTCTGGAGGAGGGTTTGTTAAAACACAGATTGCTGGGCCTGACCCCTAGGTTTTCTGATTTGGTCGGTCTGGGCAGGGTCCTGGGAATGTGCATTTCAGAAGTGCCCAGGTGCTGCTTATTCTGGACCACAGGCTGAGAAGCACTGTGTAGAGGAGGGGGGTTTCAACTCTAGCACTCACTGGGACTCCCTGGGACACTTTATGAGACTGATGTTTCAGTCTCATCCTGAGGTTCTGTATTAATTGGCCTGTATGAATTGGGCACTGGGATTTTAAGAAGCTCGCCCAGTCATTCTAATTTGCAGTCCAGGCCAAGACTAACTGCCAGGACTAGGAAGAACAAAGAAACACGCCAAATGACACTTGTGGGAAGCAATCAGCTGTGTGTAGAGCACCGGACGTTTTGTAGGACAATTGGTTTGGTCTCTCCAGCAGATCAGGGACATTGAGAAAAAGAGGTACGACTGTTATAGATAAGGGACCTGAAAGACAAGGGAAACCAATGCTTGGGCCTCTTTGGTTCAGAATTCAAACAACCACCACCAATAACAACATATTGGAGATATTCATAAAATTTGAATTTATGCTGTTTATAAGATGATATCCAGAAATTGTTAATGTTACTAGGTTTGATAATAGCATGGTGGTTATACTTTTTAAAAGTACCTATAAGTTAGAGATACATATTGAAGCATTTACCAATGGAATGATATGAGAATCTCTTTAAAATATTCTAGCAAAAATGTGGGTATGTAGTGTTTATAAAGATATCTGCACCCGAATGTTTATCGCAGCACAATTCACTATTGCAAGTTCTTGGAAACAACCCAAGTGCCCGTCAATTCAGGAATGGATAATTAAAATTTGGTATATCCTCACAATGGAATATTACTCAATTCTAAGAAACGGTAGTGAATTAGCACCATTTATGCTATCCTGGATTAAGCTTAAGCCTGTTATACAAAGTGAGGTAACACAAGACCAGGAAAATGGGCTCCACATCTACTCACCATCAAATTGGTACTGACTGATTAAAACTATAGTACTCACCAGGGCGTGGGGGGTGGGGGGAGACCCAATCCTTGGGATATGGCTAGCATTGTGGGGGGGAAGGGAATACCTCTAACCCTTCTTAGGGAGAGGCAAAGAAATACAATGTAATCAAAATGTCAGAAAAAAAACCAACAAAAAAAACACCTTTTTTTGGGTGGTGGGCAGGTGTGGGGGGGGAAAGAGTGTATACTTACATAATGGGTGTGACGCGCACCACCAGGGGCTTGGACACGCTTGAAGCTCTAGCATGGCGGGGGGGGGGGTAGGATTGGCAGGGGCAATATATGTAACTCTAACAATATCTGTACCCCCATAATATAATGAAATAAAAGAAAAAAAATTAAAATAAGAATATTCTTTCTACTTTTATGAAAGTTTAAAATTTTTCATAATAAAAAGTTAAAACAAAAATAAAATGGAAATGAAATTACCAGACAGAAAACTGTAGTAAAGATTCTTCATGAAGATATGCTTGAATACATTGAGAGGAGATTCATACAACAGGAGAAGAATGCAAAAAACCTAAGTGAATAAAATGGAGAAGTAATTATTAACTTCAGGGAAAGCAATCTATAGGCAATAAAAAGCAAGAATGGTATCCTATATGGCTCAGCAGTGAACAGCATGTAGCTAGTCATAACGATATTAAGATCAAATACTGATCTAACTAAAATTATAAGGAAACAAAATTGCACCAAGTCGAAGATGAGAAGGCCACATATATAGGGTGGGGATCGGGAGCAGTGAAAATTATCTTCCACTGTGAGTGGTCAGTTAATAAGGCCATATTGAAAAATCAAGAAATAGTAATGTGAACATGGTAATTAGTTATATAGAGTTAAGTACTCAAAAAAATCATGAAGTTAAACCTGATAATAATGCAATAATCAGTTCTGTAGAGTCAGAGGGTTACATTATTGAGAAGTTAATGAAAAATTTTTGCAATCTCGTGTGCCAGCCATCTGTGAATTTGAGGTCTGAAAGCCAAATACGAGTCATGTTATGGCCAAAGCCACATGACTGCAGGGCCTGCATCTCAGGACTTTGCCTCCGTTTCTCGCTGGAGGAGGACGACGGGTAGGGGAGAGGCTGGTGCACTGCACTCTCGCACGAACGCTCTACGCTCTAGTACAAGTACTCTTGCACTCGTCCTTACCACGCATACTTTTGATAAAAATTAAGATTAAGTTTAGAAAATGAAACACGGAAGGATGGATTAGTGGTGAGATGATAGGGACAGAGGCTGGAGGAAGAGGCCACTGTGCTCGTGCACACGGCCTGCACGGCAGGGGGCTGCTGAAACCGGTCTCAACACTGCAGGAGACGTCCAGGACCCGGGGAGCACTGATGAAACCCATACGTCCGACTCGCAGGCCCTCCTCTCCTCGGCCCTGCCGGAAAAGGTGAGGTGCACGCGCGCGCATGTTCAGTGCGGTTCGGCCTGCGGCAGACTTGGACACTGTCTTCACTGGAAGCCAACCTTGAAGTCATCGCTTGGAGAGGCGGTAGTCCCCTCCCCACTGGCGTCACTGGAGGGGCTGGATGAAGCCCATACAGAGATGCTGCAAATGTCCCAATCTGAGATTCCGCGTTTCTTCCGGAACATCACGTACGTTTCCTGAACACTTGGAAAAGCCAGATGGCCGGCCGACTCTCGGTTTTCTTTTCAGTCCATCTTCTGCATGCTTGGCATCAGTCTCGAGCACTCCGGGCCGTGATCTCGAAGCCAGGGCTTCTTTGCGGCAGCAGCGGGAACACAGGCAGGCCACGCCTGGCCCGGCCCGGCCGCGCGGCGCCAGGCTGGGCTTTGCCGACGCGCCAGGGCGAGCTCGTGGTGGAAATGGCCTGAGCCTGGTGTCCTAAGCTCTGGGAGCAGTGTGGACGTGTCCCCACAGGGTTGCTGATGAGCCTTTGGTCTGAATGAATGTGCCTGTTTTGTGAGGAAAACTGCCACTCAGGGTTCTCTGGGCATGTTTCTGAGACAGGTTTTCTAGTCAGGTCTCAACTGAGCTCTAAGAAGCACTGTCCAAGGATCGAACCAAACCTTCCTCCAGAAGGGGCCATTGACCAGGAAGCCATATTCCGCTTGCAGGGGCCACCTGATGGCGCTAGTGGCTTGTGAGTGGTGGCCTGTTCTGGTATCCCTGGAGATCAGCTGGACCTGTCCCCCTCTCAAACCCCACACCCAGAAGCTTGGCTTCTTCGCTGTGTTTTTACCTTCTTTTCCCGGGACCTCAGCTGCCCACGGGCTCTCAGCTCTCCACGGGCTCAGGACCCGCCCAGCAGGCGGGCAGCCCCCGGCGATACACCCAGCCCTCTGCAGCCTGCAGTGGAGAGATGCGGGTACCGGACTGACACATTGACGGCACCTGCTGAGTAGAAAAGGTCAGGTCAACAAATGTTTTTTTTTTTTAGAGACGGGGTCTCGCTCTTGGTCAGGCTGGTTTCGAACTCCTGACCTTGAGCTATCCACCCGCCTCGGCCTCCCAGAGTGCTAGGATTACAGGCGTGAGCCACCGCGCCCGGCCCCAGGTCAACAAATGTTTAAGGAAGGTCCGCTTCATGCAGGCTTTGCGCTAAACTCTGGAGCTCGGGGAACCCTGGGAACCACAGGGCCCTGCCCTGAGCAGCTCATGTTTTGGTGAGGGACAAACATAAACAAGTCAACAAGTGATGTTTGAGATAATTATAAGGAGGAGGGTGACAAGAGCTGTGAGGAAATAAGGAGGCTATGGGGATGGATGGGGCTTATGATTTTAGCTGTCTCTGGAGGGGTGGTTTTTGAGCTGAGATCTGGATTTACTGTAGCTATGATGGAAAGAATATTCCAGGCAGAGGGCGTGGCAAGTGCAGATGTCCCGACACTGGAGACACTTGGTGTGACTGAGGAATGGAAGGCAGGCCTCTAGGCCTGGAAGGGCTCCATGAGGTGAGATAGGGTAGGCAGGGAAGGCCTCCTGGGTCCGCAGGCCATGTGGGAAACCCTTCGTGTAGAGAGCAGGCTGCAGGCCAGAGCGGATGCAGGGAGGCCGGCTGGGATTATCCTGTGTATAAAGGTGGGAGATAAGGTGGGAAGAACACTGGACCTTAGGTATACTTTGAAGGTGGAGGTGACAGGGTTAGCTGGTGGATTGGATGTAGGACATAGGGAAGACAGTCACAAGATCAATTCTAGGATTTTTATCTTGAGTTGCTAATTAAATATTGACATCTTTTATAAAAACAGGAGAAACAGGAGCCCAGGTGCTTGTGGGAGAGGAACTGAGACGTTTGTAGACATCCAGAGGGAGAGGCTCAGGATGCAGCTGGACAAGTGAGTTTGGTGTTGAAGAGTGAGAAAACGGGCAGATAAATAGGTTGTGGAGGCGTCAGAGTGTATCTGACGGGTAAGGTCACAGGGCTGGCCGCAAACTCCTATGGAGACAGCAGAGATAGAGGAGGAAATGGGCCCCAGGTTTGAGCCCAGGGCACCTTAGCTCTTGGGTTTGGGCCATGAAGAGACACCGAGCGGGAGACTCACAGAGGCCGGCGGGGAGGAGGCTGCCGAGACTGAGCCACGTGGGCTGGAAGGAGTCCACGTAATGTCCGATAAGGGCCGACGTCTGGCACAGGTCTGGGATGAGATCCTAAGGACAGCGAGAGATTAGGAGGAGTTCATAAATGGAAAAAATGTTTAAAGCTATTTTTTAAAGGATTTTGAAAGTTTGTTGACAGAATCTGACCATTGATGGTGAATGGTGTGATGTTAAAAGGTGACAGAGAGAAACATAATGTCTCCCTTCCTGTTTTACTGCCGTGATTTTTTTTTTTTAAAACAAAACATACATATGGAAAGGGCAGATGAAGCACGGTTAAGAGACAGGGACCCAGCCTAAGTGAGAAGGCAAACAGAAAGCATTTACTTGCTGAGAGCAAGACAAATCAGGGCCCGGAATACAGACATCGACAGCATCATCGAACAGTGTTGATAATCTACAATAAAGCTTAGAACAATGGAGAGTTTCCAGAATATGCCAGATGGATTTATATTATGCCACTCTGTAAGAGGGTAAAAATAGATTTTAGAGATTACAGAGCAGAGAGTTGAGTGAATTCTAGTAAAATTAAATAAATGACTGTGATAACCTGGCAAAAACCAAGAGGAGTTTCCTGAGGTTAAGGGATGCCAGATCAGTCTTGTTTCTTTCTCCAAATGCTCATCCTGGCTGGGATACCAGGAGATTCCAGGGCACTGCAAACGGGGCCTGTCATCTTGACAGGGGGGCAATGTATGGCATATCTTATGATAGTGGAGAAATGTGGGCTCACTGGTGGCACACTCAGTTACAGCCACCATGTACTGAGCTCCGGTTTCTGCTGAAGGTGTGGACCAGATAGAGCTGAACACTCATCGTTGCCTCTTGCTCTAAACAACTGGCCAATCATTGGCATTATCTGCCGAAATAGGAAAGATGGACAGAGGGTAGGTTGTGGTTGGGGCAGAAATTGAGATGTCTGTTAGAGACTTTACTAAATTCAAGTCTGAGCTCATTTACCCACAATAGATAAAATGAAGCAATTAAAAAAAAGCCAGATTTCGATGCCAGAAAATCCCTGGGAGCCGTAAGCAGAGAGGGAACCCCAGGCCCTGAAGGAGAGCCAGCGCTGAAGCTGCAGAGCCCTGAGGGCCGGGCTGACCCCATACGGCAGAGTGCTCAGTACCAGGTGAAGACGGACATCAGGGTCCGAGTTGTTCTGCAGTGTGGGAGCTGGAACAGGCCTGTGTAGCCCAGGGCCGTTGCACAAAAGGGAGCCACCCAGTGTCGACTGTGGCAGAAAAAGTTACCTTTGTAAGCCTGAAATTCACGCCTCTCCCACACAGAGGTGTGTAGCTCAGATTTACATGATCTATTCCATGGTATTTTTTTTTTTTTTTAAAGAAAATCAGCTATTGTAAAATTTGGTCTCATGACACTTGTCAACTTGAAATAAAAATGAATAGAGACAGATCTCCAAGCAATAAGGATTTGTTTTGAAATAAACAAAGGAATGGGGTTGTAATCTGGGACATATGCACAGGCCTGGTGGTCTCTGGCATGTCTGGAGAACAAAGAAAGGTTGAGGTTTTATTGGAGAGAGAGCAGGTTACTCAAGTTGTTTTTAAAGAAAGTTCATTGACGAGTGTCTGTTGACAGCTGCTGGGTAGGACTTAGAATTGTGGAGTCATGGTTAGGCCCTTGCGATTTTGGCCTGGCCGTATGAGACAGTACTGAAATGGCGAGTGTTCCTGGAGAAGCAGTTAGCTGTCCTGTGTCACCCACGCAGTAGCTGTGATTTGGATGATAGTTCTCGTTATAAGGCAAATCGCGCATGACAGCCCTGTCTTCCTGTCCTTCACTGGCTTTCTTTTGTTAGGGTTGACACAGGTGACTCAATGTGATTCTGACAATGTTCACACACTAGAGAGCTAGCAGAAGCACACACTAACCCCCCACAAGGACATTTCCCCGGCTCAGGGCATGTCCTGAATTTCTATAGAAGGTAAGACCTATTGAAGATGGGCTGACAGACAAAACCTCACAGTAAATGAGGAAACCTAATGCCATGAAAGAGAGTCAGTAGATGGAAGAAATGTGTATATTTACTCCTGAGGAACTAGAAGCAAAAGAATAAGTGTGTTTTCATGTTAAATGAGACAAAAAATAAAAAGGAGAGAATCTGTAAGCAAGAGAAGGCCATTATGAAACAGAGCAAGCAGCTACAAAAAAGGACAAATAATTCTGGAAACTAAATGCAGTCATTGAAATGAAAAGAAAAATAATACCTTCAATACATATATAATACAATAGTCTAAACACAAATAAAGGGAGAATTAGTGAATAGGAAGAAAAGAATTAGTGTAATTCGCCAGATTACTATACAGAAAGAAAAAGAGAAAGAAAGGTAATTAGAGAGACTAGAATGAGAAGCTCAAGTGTATATCTCATAGAAATTCTCAAAGCAATAGTAGTGAGAATGAGAAAGTGACAGTATTTGAAGTCAGACACAAGTCTGGACATTGAAGAAGCACATCAAATCTTAAATAGGAAAATTAAAAATAAAACTTATCTAAAAACGTTATGGTTAAATTGTAGAGTACAAAAATAAAAAGTAAAAATCCCAAGAGCTACCATAAAGGAAAGATATTAAACACAATGGAAAACTTTCAAATTGGCAGTCATTTCCTGTCAGATACAGAAGTCTCTAAAGGACAACAGAATACAATGTATAAGATGCAAAGGAAATAATTGTTAATAATAAGGCTATACCCAGGTAAACTATCATCCAAATATAAGGGAAAGATGAAGATTTTCACGTGTACAAAGACTATGACAATTTACTACACATAGATCTTTTCTGAAAGAACCATGTAAGGATGTACTTCAGCAAGATTATTGAACTTGGAGAGAAGTATTGGGAAGCAAAAAGCAATATATAGTGGCAAAGCAATTACATATGTAAGACTAAATAAGATTGACAGTAAATAATAATTAATAATAATTTTCTTTTCATGGTTTTGCAAACAAGATATATGAAATACTAGACAAAACTAATAATTATCGAGGATAAAATGGGTACATGTAGAGAACAATGAAAGCATACTGATTTTCTTTTCAGGGGGGAGAAAGCAACTCAAAATTACTATAGCACTTGTAAGAAAAATATAAACTAAGCACGCATGTTACAATTTTAAGTTAAAAGTAATGATGGAAAAACTTGGCAGTAAAGGGACCTGTCCTTTTAAATGCAAGCTTAAAAGCTGAATTATGATACAGTATATAAAGAGGTTCAATAATAAAAGAGACAGTCCTCCAAGGAGTTCATGCAGTCATGAACTTTATGCAACTAATAATATATATATGTTTGTGTATATATTCATAGACTTAAAAGAAAAAACATTAAATATTAATACAAAAGCACAAGATGCAACAAATAGATCTATTTTAGAGTCAATAACATTTATTGAGAAACTGTAGGGTATCAGGCACTGTGCTCACAGCCCTATTATACCCATTTTACATATGAGGAAACAGAGGCTTGAAAATGTTAAATAGTGTGCCCAAGTCACATGGCCAGTATGTGGCTGAAGTAAAACTGGAAACCATATAGTATAATTCTGAGGTCATGCTTTTAAGCACTGACTGCATAGTGCTTCCCTAAATATTAGCACTGGAGCCAGAAGACATCCTATTACTAACTTGCATTCCATCTATTCTGTCCAGGGAGGCAGGAATATTAATTTATTTACCAAACATATCTCAGAGGTTTTATTTGTGGCAAATGATGCACTAGGCCCTGCAGATCCAGCAGGGGAAAAACAACAAAACAAGCCCTGCTCTCATGTTGCTTAGATTCTGGTGTGTGGGGGTAGAGGAGGGAGAGAATCAACAGGCAACAGACAGGTACAGAACACGTGAGTGGTTTTGAGCGCAACAAAAAAGAGAGGGGCGACAAGTGACAGAGGTGGGTGTGATTTCATGGAGGGATCCCTCTACCGCCAGAGGCTCAGAGGCAAGGGCAGAGATGGAGGAGTGTGGGCGGCACACCCCAGGCTGTGCGGGAAGCCCGTGCAGAGGCCGTGCAGGGAGCTGTCGCTGTGCTGAGGGCGGTGAGGCGGCCAGTGTGGACGCATTGCCCGCCGGGAGCCAGGGTGGGCGTGTGAGAAGGGCTCAAGGGGCAGCAGCGTAATATTATACAGTTTTGAATTATCCATATCAAGCATGGAAACAACGGTGCCCCCTTCCAAAGGACAGGGCTCGATTGGGTGACGTCTGTCCTGCTGGAATGGAGTACCCCAGCATTTCAATGAGGCGCTTGGCTCTGACCAATCCGCCGCTGCCCAGGTGAAAGCACGGGCTCCACCTCCCTCAAGGTCTGCTGTAGGGTGTGGGCGACTGGAGGGAAGCCTGCTGAGGCCCTCGGGGTAGCTGTGCCGCCTCACAGCCCTGAGGACTGTCTGAGTCCATTAGCCGCTATAATAACAACAGCATAGACTGGGTGGCTTGTAAACAACAGAAATCTGTTGCTCACAGTTCTGGAGGCTGGCGGTCCAAGATGAAGGCTTCCTGGTTCACAGATGGCACCTCCTCCCTGCGTCCCCACATGGCTGAGGGGCGAGTGAGCGCTCCGGGGCCTCCTTGGTGAGGGCGCTGATGCTAGGCACCCGAGCTGTGCCCTCATGGGCTGGTTACCCCAAGGCCCCCTCCAAACGCTCACACTGGGGGTGAGTCCTTCAACATGTGAATTTTGGAGACTGAACTTTCAGTCTGTGGCAAAGGCAGGTCCTCCAGTGCACCCTTCTCGGCCCCCACAGGAAAGGGCAGACAGAGACCAAACTGCAGGTAAAGCCATAGTCGGACCCGAGGGGTCTTCTCAGATTTCTTCTCACCCTTCCAGAGAAAGAGCTGTTCTCCAGAGCCTCTGTGATGGTGGGGCCGGGGAGGACGTGTGCCCAGTGTGATCGGGGCCATCCGGCAGAGGAGACTCTGCTGTGTGGACCCTGAGGACTAGCAGGGGTGAGGGGGCTGGAAAACGAGTCAGAGGATGGGGTCTTGGGAGGACGTGAAGGAGGCTAGAGAGCCCAACGCCGCATGGCCTGGCAAGAGCTGAAGGACTCAGTTAGTGAATAAGCTAAACGAGCTCGGCCGTCCCTTTGGTGCAGGGTCCTCTGAGGGCCCCACGCACGCTGTGCTCAGGCCACACGTGCAGGCCCAAACACATGCCCGCTGGACCCACTTCCCCTCAGGGGGTAGGCGTCCTCCATGACTGGTCCTGTGTGGTGGCCCAGAGCTGCGGGTTCTCCTCTCATCTCTAAAGGTCTCAACGGCTTCTCATGTGATTACAGGTTTTGAAGGGAGGAGCTCTGGTTTGGGACTGTGGATGTGAGTTTGGCCACTGGAGACACAGAAGGACAGAAGCTAGCACCTCTGCTGTGAACCCCGCCTGGGCAAGGCAAGGGACACAGAGGGTGGGCGCCGCCCCCACTGCCATGCAGCAAGGCCACGTGGCCCCGCAGCACTTGGGCCCACAGCAAGGAGAGAGTGTGAAAAGAAAGGGCAGGGCTCTGGGGGGCAGGCGGGGGAGAAGTCCCCAGACCAGGCACCTGCCTTTGGGATCACAGCCCATAAACCGTCCGACACAGACGGGATCTGCTGTGCTTCTGGGGTTCCCAGTTTCGGCGTAGAGAATCCACAGGGTGCTGCTGGGGCATCTTCAGCCCACCAGGGGTTTCCACTGGACACCCACGTGGGCACCACCAGACCCAGCGGCTCCTGGAGCCGCACATTCCTTCTCTCTGGATCTGTTCCTGCTGGTGAGCGCCAAGGAGCCACTCTGCTGGGAGTGGAGACCTTGCAGGTTCTAAGCAAACCTCATCCACACCTTCTCCAATGGCTGACACTTTCATTTCTGATGGGGCCTCCAGGGGTAATGGCTGGTCACACTTCACCTTTCCTTCTTCACAGACATGTGAACAAACTCTTATGTTTTAGTGAACTTAATGTAGCATTTCCCAAAGTGGGTTCCATAGAATACCAGTTCTTCAGGCATTTTCTAGGTGGTGTGTTAAGAAAAGGACCTGTGGTCTACTAACTTTGGGATAGGGTTGGTTTGAATGTGGAGCAGTCCACCAGCTGCCCCTGCCCCTCCCATGACTCTCCCATGAAGCTCCCCTCGCCGGAGCAGCCATTGCTAACTTCCTTCCTCCTGCGTACCGGAAGTCACGCATTTAGGCAGGGCCACGCGACCAATTCTCACCAGCTATCAGTGGGCAGAAACGCAGGTGCACTCTGTGGCCAGGGCAGCATGCAGGTCTGTGCCACTCTCAACCTCTTCCGTCACCTGCGGCAGCAGACGCGAAGGCCTTGTGTTGGGACGTAGGAGATGCAAGACTGAATCTCCCTGTTTTGCTGAGGATGTCTAGAGAGTTGCCTTTGTGTGAATAAGAAATAGACGTTTGTTGTGGTAAGCCTCTGAGATTCTGGAGTTCTTGCAATAGCAGAGGCAATGCCATCCTGACAATGACACTCACCAAGATATGTGTCCCAAATCAGGTGCTGTCTATGAACCAGGAAGCCTTCATCTTGGACTGCCAGCCTCCAGAACTGTGAGCAACAGATTTCTGTTGTTCATAAGCCAGTTCATAAAAACCCAGGATCACAGCCTAGGAGAGTGCCCGCTAAGGGCCGTGACAGCTGTGCTCTCTCCAGGGAGCTGGGTGCTCAGCCCCAAGCACTGGGACACATAGGAGCATGGTGATCAGAGAAAGCTGGTATCACAAGGAAAGTTAGGGGTCATGTGACTGCATCTTATTGATGAGGAGCCTGAGGCCCAGGGGGGTGAATGACTTGTCCAAGTAACTAACTGGTGAGTACTGGTCAACAGCAGAGCCAGAATAACCCTGAATAACCAGGACTTCCCACTGTGGTCAGTGCAAAGACCAGCGACACCTGTCTCTAACTCCACCTGCTGGGGCAGGGGCACAGCAGGAAACAGACAACAGGAGAGCCCGCGTGTGATAAAGGAGCTACTCACCCAAAGTGGAACAAAACCAACAAAGCATGGGTGCCCCGGGGCAGAGGGAAGCTTTTGACTTTGTCCAACCCCACGCCTGAAGGGCTAGGAGAGGGCATCTCCTATCTGTGCTGTAAGAAGGGCCACCATTAGACCTTCGGGAGCAATACCCTTTGGTTGTGGAGCACAGCCTGGGCACAGCAGCCCCCGGGCGGGGATGTCACTCTCCTTCGCTCTCCGGTCTCCTGCTGGGGCCTCCTACCATGAACCACAGTGGAAGCCAGATGGTGCCGCCTACACAGGTCACCCTCCAGGAAACAGATGGGAGTGGAGGGAGGTGGAGAGTTGTTCTGCAGGGGTAAAGGGAAGAGACCCAGCATCACGCGTGGGTCCTTGTATCTAAGTCCGGTTTCTCCAGACAGACCAGAGCCCGTCAGCAAGCACACTGACTCTGAAGCTTTGCAGAGACCCAACACAGTGGCCTGAACGAGCTAGGGGGCTGTGCTCCTCTCCTACAAAAGCGGGAGCCGTCCAGAGACCCAGGTCCCTTCCGTCTTGCTGCTCCTCCATGCTGTGGGGCCTGTCTTCATTGCCAGGGGCTGGCTGCCTCCCCGCTGCCCTCCCCCACGCCGTGGCCCCATTCCTGCCCAACAGAAGGGGGAAGAGGAAGCAGAGGGCAAGTCACTTTCTTTTAAAGACAGGTCCTGGAAGGCCACAGCTGTAGGCTGCTTGCATTGCACACGGAGGTCGCAGGGCCACACTGAGCCGGGGCGCGGCAGGGGCAGCCTGTCGCTGAGAGGATCAGAGGATGGATGCCGGGGGCTGACCTGCGTCTGCCACTCCCCGTGGTGCTGGCTGCAGGTGAGTGCGAATGCCTGGAAAGGGGTGGGCAGAGGTGCTGGGTCTTTCATGAGCCCCTCTGAGGTCAGATCCAACTCCGCTAACTAGCGTCCTCGAGGGAGTGACTTGGTACGCGGTGGGAAGCAGCTGGTCAAACTCCTCCACGCAGCACGTGTGGCAACTCCAAGGCTGGCGGGAAGACAGCGGCCAGGCGGAGCAGCCTGATTCCTGGCGCTCTTCAGTGTGCGGCCCCACGCAGGTCGCACACGCTCGCGGCTCGGTCGTCCCTGCCTTCCCACCGCCCCGGGCCGGAGGGGGCCGGGCCCTCGGCAGACGTCTGTGCGGAAGCTGTGGACCCAGCAGCAGCCTGAGCAGGGTGGCGGCCTGGGCTGCGACAAAAGCACCCGCCAGGCCCGGTTAGGCAGGATGAAGACTGCAGAAGGGGCACCTAACCTCAGTGACGGAGCAGCTGAGTCTGAGGGCTTTGCAGAAAGTAGCTGTCGTTGTGCGAATGCGGAGCTAACCGAGGAAAGGTCTATCGGCTTACTGAAGCAGGTGCTCGAGGACCACACTTGGAGACACTCCCCGGCAGCGGCTCCGCGGCCGCGATACCTCCCCGGCACTGGTCCCCTTCCGTGTTCTCACACAGCAGTCACCTCTCCAGGCTCTGTGATTCCCGCCTCCTTCCCACCCCACCTCATTGTCAGTCTGATTCTGGAGTCTTGCCTGTGACAGGAAGAAGGTTCTGGAAGGAGCACTGAACTCTGAGATGGCTAGAGCTCACCCGAGTGTCCAGACCGGAGGAGCCTGCCCAGTGTCTTTTTCACTTTGCTGTAGGGGACTTCCTTGATTCAGAACCTACTCACACGGGACCAGTTTCCAGTGGAACCAAGTTACATAAGTGGGGAAAATTGTATTTAGCATTCACCTAACCCAAAGCCCGCGCCCCTCACACGACTTGAGGCACACGCTGGACGCCTGATCAAACCCGCCGTCTTCATCCCACCCTGAGGCAGCGAGCAGACCGACGTCGGGGAGTGTCTGGAGGCTCGCTCTGCACGCACACCCACGCTGTGCCTGCTTGTCCCGGCTCCTCGTGGAGGACGCTCCAGGTTGGCGTCCTGCGCAAGGCTCAGGTTCCGTGTGGCGCAGGGACAGCGCAGTGCTCTGGGGACGCGTGTGTCCAGGGCCCGGAAGTGCAGGTGCAGACCCAGCGCTGCCAGCCCGTGCTCTGCCCTGGAGGCCTCAATTCTCCATGCTCCGGGTCCGAAAGCCGTCCTCAAAACGAGTCCCGACTGTGTCTCTGGACAGCAGAGCGGCAGGCTGGGTCAGGCGCTGGAGACCCGCTGTGGGCGTCCCCTTTCCCGGGTGGGAGGCGGCGGTCCTGGGGCCGTGGCTTGCGTGGCGTCCTCCACAAGCCAGCAGCAAGTCTGGGAGCTGAAGCCGCCGCCCTCGTCACTGATTCGGTATTTCTTCCTCCACAGAACATCATTCCCTTTCTTCTGGAGGAAAAATGCCTCGAAATGCACATGTGGAAGCAGCTCTGCACATGGCACTTCCTGTGGCGTGCACGCGCCTTTGCTGGTGGCGCGCTCCCTTCTGCTGATTCCGCCGCTCTTTGTCCTTGAATACGGACGACCTCCTCCTCACACGGCCTGCGGCAGGACACGCATGCTCTCTGGTAAGCTGTGCCGGCCTCCCCGTGGGCTTGCTGTCACGGTTTGCACTTGCGCGAAGAAGGTGAGACTTGGAGTGTGTGAGGTGTGCAGGGAAGCCTGGGAGGGCCCAGCACAGACACGGCCACGTCCCACGCCACAGCTGCCCTGCCAGGCAGGAAGTGCTCCCGGGAGGGAGAATGCCCAGGGGAGCTGCCGGCCCAGGTGCACTGGGCGCGGTGGGCTGAGGGGGACGGGGCCCAGCGCACAGAGGACTCGGGGAACCCCTGAGTAGAGGGGACGGGAGTGGAGAGGCCCTGTGCTGACATCTGCGTTTGGGAATTAATTTGTGTGTGTGGGGGGCAAGGGCAGGGACCCAGTGTGGTGAGAGGCTGTCGTGCTGTGGTGGCGATGGTGGCCTGGGCAGACGAGGGCAGGGGTGGGAGCAGGGCTGCCAGGCTGGACCCATGAGGAGAGCAAGGGCGAGGGTGCCCACAGCTGGGAGTGTCCTGGGACCCCACGGTATGAAATGCAAGTGCGAGGCCTCCACAGACAGCAGGTGTGTGTCTTGTGCAGAGCACAGGCAGGGTCCGGTGGCCGGACACAGCCGCTCCTGTGCCCCCGAGATGGCCTTCAGAGGCCAGTGTCTCACACCAGCAGGCCTGTGGGTGCAGGATGGCCCTGCCCTGCCTGGCTTGGGTTTGAGAGGACATGGGATGGGGAAAGGAGAAGGAGGGGCTCCTTCCAGGGTTTTTTTTTCTTTTATTCTAGAAGGAGCAGCCTACTCAGGTGTATCTGCTTCAATGTCACCGGCCAGACTCTGTTTCATGGCCACCTCTAGCTGCACAGTATCTGGGCAAATGAGAATCTGTATCTGGCCACACTGTCACTCTGAGTTCTGGAATTAAAGAGAACCAGGAAGGAATTCTGTGTGCCAACTAGTCGTGTCTGCTCCTGGGGACACACGCTGGCTCAGGCCACTTACTCAGTTCAGCAGGCCATGTGGCTTTTGGGAGACACAGGTAGCTGGATGTGGGCACCTACAGTTCAAGAGAGGCTGTGCCTGTGACTGGCCACCTCTGGGGCTCCCTCTGCCTTCCCGAGGGGGTGACGTGAGGGGATGTCACGCTGGCTCACTTGCCAGCCTGGGCGGCAGCCCACGCTGCAGGCTCTACAGACCTTGCAGAAAGAACAGAATGTTAACAAAGGAAGGATGCAATTTACCCGCAAAGTGGCTGATTGGACATATGGGAGGAAGTCTGCAGGGGAGCCTGCTTGTCTCTCTTGGCTTCTAAGACACTGGGCGGATGGAGCAGGGAAGCTGGCGGCCCCTACCCACCACCCTGCTCCCTGGAGTCCTGCCCGGGCAGCTTGCAGCCTCCCTGGGACCAGCCACCAAGGGCTGCCTTAGAAACAGGCCCAGGGCGGCCAAGTCTACACTGGGGCCTTCTGTGGTTGTATCCTTCCAAGCCCAGGACCAAGCCGAACCTGTTTTAAATCCTAGAACAGGAGTTCCATCCGGACAGCTGCAGAGTGCGGGTCCACGCCTCCCCTCCCCCGCCCGCACGGTGCAAGCAAGTCCCCCTGGTGCTGCAGTGCAGGTAGAGGGTGCAGGCCACGCTGGGGGGCGGGGGATGCGTGGCCACGCTGGAGCCTGGTCCGGAGCAGCACCTTGGCCGCGTGTAGTCACTGAAGTGCTTTGGGGATCGCTGGAGGCGTGGGTGAGGCTCAGGATGGATGTGGCATCTGACAGGGACACCCCAGGGCAGGCTCAGACTGACGCACCTTGCCAAGGTGTGAAAAATACTCAGCTCACCAAGCCTGAGTCGTGAGCAGAGAGGAGGGGCAGACAAAGGGGGGTTGATTGGAAGGATACAAGCACGAGGACTAGCTGGGGAAGCAGCATCGTCGTGTGGACAGGAAACTGAAATCCCTGTCCCGTCATATGACAGGTGGGGACTGCTGTGTCATAGGCGAAGAAAGTTGAAATAAGGGGTGACCAGAGTCCAGGAGAGCCTTGGACCCCATGCTAAGGACCCCCCACCAAGCCTGCGGGCAGTGTGGAGTCACTGGAGGGCGTTTACTTTGGGGGCAGGGTCACACTTGGATTTACATTTGCAATAGAATGCCAACCTCAAGTCCCAAGTCCTCCAGGGGCCCTCCCCAAAACCCCAGGCCTGATGACACCCCTTTCCTGACTGCTGAGCCAGGTACACAAGGCTGTAGTAACAGTTGTATTCGTCCCTGCACCGGCTCTGCAGAAATTAGGTGGATTTATGGAAGCAGGGAGTCAAATGTGTCTTGTGCTTCTCTCAGGCTCCCTAGCACCGGCCTCCCACATACAGTAGGCCTTTAATACTGTGTTTCCCCGAAAATAAGACCTACCCATAAAATAAGCCCTAGCAGGATTTCTAAGCATTTGCGCAATATAAGCCCTACCCAGACAATAAGACCTAGTGATGGGCGTGGCTACGCAGCGTATCTGCACAACCCAAGCATTTCCTCGAGGAGTGGTAAAGAAGATGAGCAGCCCTTCTCATCTGCCCCATGAGAGCTCTATTGCTCGACATGAGAGACTGGGGCCAATGGTTCTAAAGGAAATAGAGTCGCAAGAAATTCAGGATGGAATTCGGGGTTTGGAGAGTTATGATGATGTTCCAGAAGAAGACGACTTAACTCTATTTGAATAAATGCAGATTGTTGTACTGTACTTAAAAGAAATAACACATCCCCTGAAAATAAGCCCTAGGGTGTCTTCTTGAGGAAAAATAAATATAAGACCCTGTCTTATTTTCGGGGAAACACGGTAGTTGACTAAAACAAATACTGGGAGCTGTTTAATGCTACCATGGTGATGCACCTTTTCTGAAGATCAGCCCCTTAGGGCTGCATAGCCTTGAAACACGGCAGAGAAGAAACAGGTGGTTTCATTGGCACAGCTCCCGTCTTGCGCACTGCCTTTGTAATTAAATGTAAATTACCATTCATTCCGAGGACAATCAATTGTGGTACTTTCATAAACTTTCATTTCATTATTGAACATCAAGATTTCTCTAATAACTTTTCCATTAAGTCAGAGCTTGAATTGTGATTGGAAGCTTCCAAAGCGTGCACAGCCCGCCGCGGTGTGCCTTGCGCTCTGGAGGAACATGGTCACGGGAAGCGTGCCCCAGTGCGCACGCCGTGACCATGTGCCTTCTGCTGCCCTCGCGTTGACCCTTCCAGGCTGCTGCAACAAGGTGATTGCCTCCAGCCCTCTGAGCCTCAGCTTCCTCATCTGCAAAATGAAGAAAGTCTTTAAATAGGGCAATGGATATGAAGATAAAATGCCTGGCCCTGGGCCTCATGAATAGATGCTCAATGTCCTTCCTGCGCCCTCACTTCTAGCTGGATTCTTCTACTCCAGCTGGGGCATCTGCAGGTTGTGGCCCATGAACCTAGAACTTAAAGACCCTGCGTCCTTTGGTGCAGCACGGGTGGGAGCCACACACCGCCGTCGGACCCCCATGCGTCCCCCACAGAGCAAGGCCTGAACCCCTCCGCTGGCCTCAGAGCCAGTGTCCTGGAACTTGCTCCCAGCTTATTGTGATTTCTGAACATTTACTTTAATGTTTGGATTACTTTCCTTGGGGGACGTGTTGTGTGTGTGTGCGAGCAGGCATGCTCTGTGTGTTGACATCCCACCTCTCCCCACCTCTTGGAGAAGTCTGAGGTGCACACCAACGCACAGCGGAGACACTGTCCCTTACTGGTGTTCAGCCCACTGCCTGACCTGTGTCCAAACCAGGGCCACTCTCTTCCACATCTGGAGATGCTGGGCAACCTCTCCTTTGTTCCAGCACCCACCTGATGGGCAGGCCAGTCAACCCTCTGCAGTCTGCCCAGCCACAAGACCCTTAAGCCCCTCATCCAGACTGGAGGGTGAGCGGCTTGAGCGACAGTGGTGTGGAGGGAGTGTCCTTGTGAAAGCTCTGCTTGGCTGGACTGCAGCAGAACCACCCCCCCCCATGTCATGCTAACGAAGATGCACCTCCTCCTGCTCTCTTTGCTTCAGGGACATGGAGCTCAGACATTTCCAACCTCCCTGAGACTCCCCAGGAGGCCCTGACTTGCAATGCTCTGGGCTGCAGCTTGCAGACTGGTAGATCAGATGCCTTTAGTAGGCAGAAAACTGGTTGACAACAGCTCTGCCTGTTGTTGGAGGCCTGACGCTGGAGACTGACCTTGAGGATGGAGACTGAGCCTGAGGGTGGAGACTGAGCCTGAGGGTGGAGACA
>VBSM01003020.1:2096971-2116696 GCA_008086735.1 Cheirogaleus medius
GAGGGTGGAGACTGACCCTGAGGGTGGAGACTGACCCTGAGGGTGGAGACTGACTTACCTGCCACGTCATGAGCTGTTCCTGGTGGCTGCCTCAACTTTCTCTACGTCAGTTGTCATAAGGCTCTTTGCTCTGCCCCTCTGGGCAAACCTGGAAGCCCCTCCTCAGAGCTCCACAGCCCTTATCCTCGTCCCAGGGATGGCTGGAAGGCATGCAGCTAGAAGAGCATCACCCGCAGTCACTTTGCCCACCCGTTCCCCCACACCAAGCAGAGAGGAGGCGCTGACTCCCCTTCCTCTCAGGTGCAAATATTTTCTTAGTTACAAAAATGAGAACATGTCTTTCCCATTTCCCTTATCCTGGCCCCCCTCGAATACTCCAAGGCACCTAATAAATAGTTACTAATTATCTTTTTGCTTTTCTGGATGCTATGGGATAGGGCCAGGCACTCAATGCCTTGAAGGTTGGCCCTGCAGAAGGCGCCCTGTGGAAACTGGGTGGATGCTATAATACAGTCGGGAGCAGAGAAGACTGTGCCTGACACGAGCGTCCTTTTCCTGTCTAAAAGGCAGAAGCCTTTGAGACCACCGTGCCAGCCAATCGTCTCTGCAGGCTAGATCCCGCTCTTGTTCTTGCTTCAGCAACGTGCTTATCCTGCTACTGAAGTAACTCTCAGCTTCCTCAGTTGGACCTTCCTGTTGCCCGGATAGCGGGCGGTCTGCCCGGAGGCCGACTCCTCCTGTAGGGCACGCAGCGTCCTTTCAGCGGGCGGCCATGAGGCCGAGCTCGGCCGGTGGGGACAGGGGAGAGTGGCAGCTCCGTGTTGTTAAGGACCCGCCTCCTCTTCAGGATGGCACCTGATGCTCTTCATGTCTGTCTCAGGTGTCTTGGTCCCTCAGCCTTCAAATCAGAGCAGGTGCAGCAATGACAGCCACCAGACCGGGAGGCCTACACACAGTGTTTCTGTCAGTCTCAGAGGCCAGCAGTCCAGGGTCAAGGCAGCAGTAAATTTCAGCTCTGGCGAGGCCTCTCTTCCCTCACCAGATGCCACCTTCTTGCCACGTCCTTCCATGGTGGGAAGAGAAGTCATCTCCTTCTTGCCTCTTCTTCTGAGCCCGCCATGTGGGCTCCATCCTCATGACCTCAACACTTCCCAAAGGCCCCCCTCTAACTACCATAGCACTGAGGGGTGGGGTCTCGCGCGCATTTTTGGGGACATACACACGCAACGCACAGCACAGCTCTGGGAACGGCGTGTCCACTCTCTGCTCCCCACCCGCCAGGCATGTATGCAGGAGTCTTTCCCCAGCTTACACCAAAAACTGCGTTTGAAAGGCTGTCAGAGAGTCTCCCTTACTGAGCCATCACGCTCTGCCCCGGCGTGGTGGGCGCCTTTCCTTTTCTGCAGCCTGAGCTCTCCTGGCTCTCCCTGGCTCCTGGGACTGCTCCCTTGCCCTCCCTGTCCCTGGATGTCCCTCGCTGTCTCAGAATGGATGTTCTCCCCATGGACTCACCTTCAGTCTGGACAAGAGGTCCTGAGAGGAGCGAGCCCAACAGGGGACCTGTGGCCAGTGTTGGGGGGCCCGGGTGAAGCGACTGGTGATGGCACTTCCCCAGGTGACGGTGGGTGAGGAGATGCACAATCAGTTTTGGAGAATGGCTGCCATGCCACACTCCATCCTTCCATCCACAGACATCTGCTTCGTGCGCACAAACGCCACAGGTGCTCTCCCAGCGCTGCGCCAACGCCTGCGCGCTCGGCTTTGGGGACACAGAGATGGGGAGGACACGGCCACTCGGCACCTCCCTGTTGCTCATAGGCGGCGGGAAACAGGCGCCGTGATGGCACTTGGCAGTGAGCCCTGCGAGCCGCGGTGCTGTGGGTGGGACTGCAGGAACAGAGGACGTGTGTCAGTCACGTGCACTTTTTAAGCCAATTGTAGATGCACGCGGTGACTCTGGGGACTGGGACAGGGGAACACGTTCACAATATTCGCTCAATGTGATGAGTAAACTACACAGGGGCGAATGGAATAGAGTGGGAGCTTCAGTTGGTGGCAACAGCAAAGGCCAGTGAGGGGGTTCAGGGCACTTTTCTGTGGGGTCTCTAAGTGTGTCGGAAGGCGTACGGGGAGGTGATGGGAACGTCAGGGGTTTTCACAGCCTCTTGCACCTTTGTCTGTCAGGCTCCCTTCAGTCCAGGCTGTATCTCCTGGACGCGAATCAGCCTCAGACGCCGGACTTTGCCATGCTGGCCTGGCGCCAGCCCGGCCTTTCCCACCACCCAGCTGTTCCCTTTGGACACATCCCAGCATTGGAGCAGCCACACCCCAGGTGAACGACACGGAAGCCCACCATTCGCCAGGAGCTGTGCCGGCTGCTGGAGAAATAGAAAAACATCGACGGGCAGGGTCCTTCTTTCCAGGGACTCACCCTTGAATGGCAGAGCTTCACGGCAGACACGCACGTGGACACACAGTAGGCATTTTTGCTATGTGGACATTTCAGGAATCCAGACAAGGAGTGTGTGGTGGGCTGGTCCCCGAGGGCTTAATGGATGAACCTGATGTTGAGCTGGCTAGAAAAATCTTTGAGTTGGCAGGAGAGACGGGGGGAAAAGGAAATGTTTATGTATGGCCCAGAGGACAGGGACATTCGGAGTTAGGAGAGCAGCCTCATCAGCTTAAGCAGAAAGCTTCATACGCACTAGGGATCTGAGACTTCCCACGTGACCGAAGGAGAGCTGCGTTGTCTGCCTGGTGGCACCGTGGGTCTGTCCTAAGCATACGTAGCAGCGGGTCCAGTGGTGCTCGTGGGAGAGGCCACCAGTGGGCGCCCACTTCCTCAAGATATGGAGTCAGCTTGGGTGGCCTAGAAATTCAACTTTTTGGTGGCTTTTCTTCCTCTACTTCTCCTTCTACTTATGTGTTCACAGCTCAGACATGTCAGCCCATAGCTCAGTTTGCCACAGGCACTCTCTGTCTGTAGCCTGGCAGGGGGTTGTGGCTGATTTTTGGTGAACGGCAGACTCTGAAGGGGGTGACTGTGCTCCTCATTAGGAATAGAATCCCCAAAAGAGGGGGAGGGGCTGCCAGACGAGGAGCAGAAATGCACACAGGAAGATGTCGTGCACCAGTGTTTCTGCAGGCTGGCCCCTCTCTGCAGGTCAGCAGGGCCAGTCCCTGGCGTACCCTGACAGGCTGCCGGATCCAGCACTTTAAAAAAAGACTCACAAGGACTCAGTAATGGTTCAATACTGGTCTGGCCCACATCAGAGTGTGTATGTGTATCCCTCCTCTCCTTGTCCTTCCAAGACGCCCCGGACCCTGCCTACCAGATCACTACCAGATCCCCTCCCTGTGCCTGCTCCACTGTTCCAAGAGACGTTTTTCAAAAGTCAGCTCTACTAATTGTTAATCATCATCCGCACTTCCCAAGAATGACTACACGGAGACTCCACTCACCCAGAGATGTTCTCCAGCACTGGTGACAGCCTGCATGGCACGCAGTGGAAAGGACGCTGGCAGAGACACGTGTGTTCTGCTCCAACCACACTACCAGGTGATGAGATCTTGAGCAAAATGTGCACATTTTTCATTGCTCATGTTCTTCTTCTTGAGGTAGAGGATTTTTTGTTTATGCTTTATTTTTTTGAGACAGAGTCTCACTCTGTTGCTTGGGCTAGAGTGCCATAGCATTAGCCCAGCTCACAGCGACCTCAAACTCCTGGGCTCAAGTGATCCTCCTGCCTCAGCGTCCTAAGTAGTGAGGACTAGAGACATGCACCACCATGCCTGGCTAATTTTTTCTATTTTTAGTTGCCCAGCTAATTACTTTCCATTTTTAGTAGAGACAGGGTTTCGCTCTTGCTAAGGCTGGTCTAGAACTCCTGACCTCAAGCCATCCTCCTGCCTCACAGAGTGCTAGGACTACAGGCAAGTATGAGCATCGTGCCCGGCCTAAATAGAGGATTTAAATCAAGATGAAGAGGCACATGCACCAACCTCTTCTCCTAATTCAATCCTGGGAAATTATTAAAGGAATATATTTTTATTAAGATTAAGTACATAACATTGATGGACAACAAGAGTATGTCTTCAGTGATGCAGATATTTTGAGAAATGCCTGTAACATAGAAGATAGGTAGAGTCAGATTTATGAAAAAACTATATTCCAAATGCATAGTTAGTTATGAGATCTGGAGAAAAGTTGGGAGAACTGTTAGGAACCTTCTAGTTTCAAGCATACAAGGAGCAGGAGGCAGCCCGTCATTGATCGCCTTTGTGGCGAGCTGGTGAGGAAAGCATGAGAGAAGCACTCAGGGGAGATAATCTGCTCCCCTGGCTTTTTTAAGCCAAGTGGTGGCAACTCAGTCATTCGCCCCCTGGTTGGCACGATGAGTGTGGGGCTTGGTCTTAACAGGAAGTTCCCTGGGAGGCTGGTGGTGCCCAGGAAGACAGAGGAGCCTGACTCGGGAGCTGAGAGCCTGGCAGGTGCTGTCGAGAAGCCTACCCCCACTCTCGCCTCCGTCTGCGCCTCGCAACACCGCCAGGTGCTCAGCAGAGAGAAGAGGAGGACGTGCAATAGAGCCAAAAAGTAGACCGCAAAAGAAGGACAATTGCATCCTTAGAGAGGTAAGAAAGAATACTGCTCCCATATGTGAAAATAAAATTATAAACTAACGGTCTTGGAAATGAGAAAGTTACAGATGGGCTGAGCAGTAGACTGGATACAACTGAAGGTCATTTTAATGACCTGGAGACTCAGCATAAGAATTTTTGGAGACTGAAGTGCAAAGAGCGAAAAGATGAAATATAATTGTTTTAAAAAATTAAAAGATAAGGAGGATGTATATATTTCTCAATATCAGTGCAAAACAAAATTCAAAAAGAAAAAGAAAGCATTGGAACATACTCTATGTGTGTGAAAGGGTGTGCAAAAAACAGCAGGAAGGGAAAAGCTCACACATGGAGACAGCAATGAGGAATTTCAAGAATAAAAAGGAAACCTTAAAAAAGAAAGTCAGAAAACTTAACCTCTAAAGAAATAAGAACTGAATTGAGTTTTCCAACTTGTCATTGGCAATACTGGATTCAAGAAGACAATGAAAACAATATCTTCAGAGTTTGGAGGAAACTTCCAGTTTTGAGCTGAGAATTCCATCCTGGGCCAAACTGGCATTCAACTGGAAGGATAAGACAAAAACACTTTGACATGCAACTACATGGAAAGTTTACTGGGTTAGATTTTCTGGTAAAGCATGAAATGTGCCCTAGAGAGGACATGGCAATAAAGAAAGAATGGAAAACAAAGAAATTGTTAAAACTCAGGGTTGAGTGTAAAAAACAGTTAATTGTAAAAGAATTCCATATATGGAATTAAAAGAGGTTGAATTTTTTACATTCTATTTTTGACATTAATAGAACAAAATGTCTATGGTTAAAAATTTGAGTGTGATCACTAGAAAGTAGAAATTGGGTGAATAAATCTGAATTGCAAGAAGAAGAAAAACTCGACAAAGAAAATGGGATCAGTTCAAAAAAGGCAGTAAGAAAAAAAGAATAACAAGAAAAACTTTAAGTAGAAAACACAAAATGAGAAGAATAAGTCCAAATGTGGATTATCATTATTGACCTGGATAAGGTAAATTCCCTGAAGTTTATAAGAAACATACCTAAAAAAGTAACATGGCTAAAGTTGGAAATAGTACATTAGAAAAATTGTAGCAGGGAAATAGTAACAAAAATAAAGGCGGTCTAATTGTATCAGACAAAAAACATTCACTTCCTAGGCGTGCAGCACACCTCCCTACTCCCTCTGGGCCGGCTGGCAGCCAGGGCAGGACGGCCAGGCAGGCTGTGCAGGCACGGCACGAGCTGGCATCGCGGCTCACTGAGGTCACCAGGAGACCCAGCCCCATCGCCTCCTGCACGGGTCATTCGAAGGTAAAAGTTATAATTCTACAAGAAATGGGGATCTACAACGTATGCATTAAAAGCACAGCTTCAGGACACATACAATAAAACCATATAGAAATACGAGCTATAAATCCATAATTATAACACATGACATTAATATATTTCACTTGCAAATAAAAAAAATAAAAGCTGTTGAAAATTTGAAAAATATAGTAAATGTTGTGTTTGTATGTATATGTGAACAGGGTTTGTATAGATATATATTTTTACCCAATAGATGACTCACAGTGTATTCTAAACATAGAGGCCACTCACAAAATTGAGCATGTCATAACACTGAACACTAAGAAAATTTCAATGATTTCTAAAAATTGGAACTCCTAAAGGCCACCTTGTTTTACCATAATTCAATAAGATTAAAAATTAACTGTCCAAAGAAAATGTCCAAAAATATATCTACTCTTTTGTTAAGGCAAACATCAAAACCAAAATTACAAACCAAACTTAAAAGGATATCTCATATCAAAATTTCTGAGATCTAACTAAAACGAACTTACAGGAAAAGATGTTGCCTTAACTGTATTTATTAGAAAATTAGAAATACTAAAAATACAGTGTACACTCAACTCAGAAAAAAAGACTATAAAAATGAATTACAAATGAAACGAATTACAGTAGAAGAAATAAAATAATTTAAAAACATATTAATACAATGAAAAAAAAATTCTAATGATAATTAAAAATAATCTAGTATTTTAATGAGATCAATAAGAGAGTTCAACTTCTTAGGTGTGATTAAAAGAACAAGAGAAACTCTAAGGACAAATGATAAATGACAGGGCAGATTGCAGACACAGAGGAGATGTGAAAAATTTCAGACATGTAAATCTTTCTATTAGCTTGAAAATAATAGATTAAAAAATGGTTTTCTAGGAATATATAATGACCAAAATTGAATCTAGAAACAATAGAAAACCCATTGATGGAATTTTAAACCAGTAAAAAATGTCCCCTAAGTAAGTCAACATGTCTAGACAGTTTTATAGAGGATTAAAAAAACCAAATATACTATAAAAAGATATACTGTGTATTAACAAAAGTCTCAGAGCTTATAGCATAGAAAATGATTGAGAAGCTTCTCAATTTATTCTGTGAGGCTAGTAAACTCCCCAGATGAGGAAAGAAAAAAAGGAAAGAAAAGAAAGAGTAGCTGCTTCAGAGCATAGAAGCAAAAGTCTCCAAGAACACATTAACAAACGATCAATATTAGAGACCCAGCAGTGCGTTAAGAGTGAAACGTGTCACAGCCGGGAAATAAACAAAGTGACGCACACTTATAACCATCCCTGGAAAATCATAAGTGGTAAATCAAAGTCAGATATTAGCATTCTAATTATGAATAGATGCTTCTGTATCCAGGATAATTTTTAGATAATTTACCATATTAACCATCAACGGAGAAACAACCCATATGGTCACCTGTATATTTTATTGAAACATTAGGATTCCAAAGACAGCAGCACTGACTGCCAGGTGACCTGCCCAGAGCGTGTATGGGGAGCTCGCAGAGGGCTGCAGCGTCCTGCAGACGGGCGGGGAGGAAACAGACGTTGTACCTGGGTTCGTCCATGAAGGGAGAGTATGGAGTTTATACGAGGGTTTAAGGCCTTGGGCTCAGGGGTGGGCTAGTTTACACATGTTCAACAGCTCAGTGTTTTTGAGCAGGAACCTAACCAGCTCTCTCCGTGCCTGGGAAGCTGCAAGCCTGTAGGGGACAGCGTGCAGTTGGCTGGGTCACAGAGCGGTGAAGGCCCTCTGTTTCTCAGTCAGGACAAAGGAAAGAAAGAGCAGGGGGCTGGGGAACCCGGCAATTACCTTTAATGGTATAAAATTATTATTAAGGACAGCAAAGGGGCAAGAATCTCACTGTCATCATTATACCAGGTGTGGCTGAAGAACAAGTCAAAACTTTTCAAAAATGCATTACAGTGTTGGAAAGAGGAAACAACATTTGCACACTTCCATGTACTGATAAGGCCCAAGATAATAAACAAAAATAATTTAGTAAATCAGCCAAATATAAATGAGCACACTGGAATGGAATACTTTCCTATATATCAGCAGTAACCAATTAGAAAATAAAAATGAAAAATATCCCATGCATTCAGCAACCTGAAACATGAAAGAATGAAATATTAACCTTGCAAGAAATATGCAAGATGAGCAACAAGAAAATTACAAAATTATAAAACATAAATGAATGTCATCAAAGGAGATCTAAATAAATAAACAAACACTGTGTGCCTGGATTAAAAATTCAATATTTAAAGATGTAAACTCTTTTCCTATTAACTTGTACAACATTGCAACAAAATCCCTATTGCATTTTTAATGGAAATCCAAATGTTGAGAAAATGCTGAAGAATAACCAACAGAACACTTGACATAGAAGATTAACAAATAACATAAAGTATACTATTTGTTAGGTCTGGAGCCAAGAGAGACACAGGAAGCCTCATGTGTAGCAAATGCTGTTTATTTTGAGCATCTGGGTGCAGATGGGTGGAGGCCAAAGAGTGTCCACACCAAGGGAGGGGAAAGACTTGGCTTTTATAGAGGGTTTCTCAGGGGGAGTGAGTACGTGGGCCAGAACAGCCGCTGCAATAAAATTTTTGTTTAAACAACCCCTGGGTCAGTCTCATCCTGCAGAGATAAGGGGGGCGGATGGTTCCCTCCTTATCAGGAGGGTAGGAATGCTGGCTGCAGCTGTCTGTTAGGTTTTACAGCCTCTGGGGACTCTCCAGACCCTGCGGCTATTGTTTCACAAACCTCAGTTTTCTGTTAACCATGTTCCGTCCCATGCATACTTTTTGAGTTCCCACCTGGAACAAACCTAACACTATTAAGCTAAGGAAATATTAAAACCTTATAATTGTGAACTAAAATAAAATCTTAAAACCGCCCCCCCCCACACCGGCTGACTGAATTGACCTCTCTTGGCCAAGGGGATGCCCTAAAACTCAGTTACTGGCCAAGAGAAGGGAGGTCAGACATGCCTCAGCATGCCCCCTCCCTTCTTATAGACGTCCTTTGTAACCCATCAACAGGCCTAAGGCTATGCAAGACAAACCTACAGGTCCTCAATTTTCACAGCAAATATATGGCTGGTAGCTTGTCTCTGATTAAGAGACTTCTTTATCTTAAGGCATTCCAAGCCTTTAGACAAAGCTTCATTGTCTTTAACCAATTACAAGCCAAGGAGTCTTTAAACCCACATATAACCTATAAGCTCCCCTGCTTCCAGACGGCCCACCTTTTCAGGCCAAACCAATGTATGCCTCCCAAGTATTGATTTATGACTTCACCTATAACTCCTGTCTCCCTGAAATGTATAAAACCAAACTGTGACCCAGCCACAGCGAGTCCACTGCTCAAGGCTTCTTGGGCATGGCTCTGGGTCATGGTCCTCAAATTTGGCTCAGAATAAACCTCATTAAATTGTTTTACAGAGTTTGGCATTTTTTCTGTTGCCATGATACATGCACAGGGCTCAACCAACAGATTAACTGAACAGAATAGTAAATTTTACAATAAACTCAAGGAATTGTGGTACTTTATACCTGTATCTATGATTCAAGTAGCATCTCAAATCCATGGGGAAATATGGCATTCTAATAAGCATAATTGGAACAATTGACTACACATTTGGAAAAATAAAATGAAATATTTAACTCATGCCATGCAACAAATAAATCACGTGTATTAAAGAGCCAAATTTTTAAAAATATAAGCAGTAGGAGAAAATTTAAAATAATATATAAAATATTGGGGGAGGACATAATCTAGACACTTTTTGTAAAATATTTACAGACAATTTGACCAAAAACTAAAAATATTTTCTAGAAGAGAAAAATACCACTAATAAATTAAATGACAAATAACAAACTTCTGGAACACAATATTCAACAGGTTAGGGGCTACTTACTATCCATCTTAATATATAAAGAACTTCTAAAAATCAATAAGGAAAATGAAGATAGTTAAAAACAAAAATAGGCAAAGGATATTAACATGGAATTCACAGATTAAGAACAGCATGTGAAAATACGCTCAACTTCAAAGGAACGTAAATTTCAGCCTCAATACTATGCTTTGTTCTGTCTCTCCATGTGGAGAAAATGGCCCTCCTGTAGCAGCTGGGAAAGGGCAGGTCGTGGACGTGAAGTTTCTTGGGAATGCAAGTTGCTAATCTGTTCAAACGTGAAATGCGCTTACTTTTGATGAAGAAATTTCACTTCTAGAGCTTTAGCCTTAACAAAAGCTTTCACATGCAGATAAGGATGTATACATGAGATGCTTAGGATGCTCATTCCAGAATTTTCTATAAAGGGAAAATTTGAAGCGATAAAAATGTACGTGTACTCTGGAGTATGAAGCAGTCACTAAAGAGAGTGACGTAGACCTGTGCAGATGACCAGAAAGACTTCTAAAATGTTGGTAAATAAGAAAAAGAAAATTATATGTAATATGATTTTATTGTGAAAAATGTGAAGGTGACATTCACAGTGACAAAGTTTATACGAGTAGGGGTGTGTGTGCCCAGAAAAGGGGTGGGGAGTCGCCACCTCCCGGCTGGTTGCAACCATGAGCCCAGAGGCTGGAGGGGCCTGGGAGGCAGGTGTCTGCAGCCCTGCAGCAAGAGTGCGTCTGCCCCAGGCTGCCCCTGCAGAGCACGCTCGTAGCCCACTGCCACTGCAGAAGACCAGCTCTTCTTGAGGTTAGGGTGAAACTCAAAGTGCCACATGTTAGTAAGCCACACTCTTCATCTATTGACCATGGTCTTGGAAATGGGCAGGGGGCCCAGCTCCGGGAGTAGAGAGTGTGGGCCATTGAGGGTAGGCCCCCATCAGACTGAGGCAGAGCTGTGGCATCAGAGTAGGGTCACTCTGACTTTGGATCCCCATTTTTGCTGGGAGAGACCCAGGAGTGTGGGGAATTGAGATGCTGCAGGTTTCCCAGCTGTCACCTTTAGTGGGGCAAGTTATTAATGTGTAGCTGTTTACCCATGTTGTAGTAATTGTGTCTCCAGCCAGTGCCTACTGTGACAAGATTAGCAGAGAGCACAGTTATTCATCAGCGAGTTGTCATAGCCTAATTGTCCTTTGAATGCGTCAGAATACAGCAGAGGTTGAATGCAGGGAAGGATTCCCTTAGCTTCCCTGAAAACCAGCACATGTAGACACTGAGAAAATGGAATACAGTTTCCAAGCAAACAGTGGATCCTAAATGAGGGTTTATCAGCACACACTGCCCTTCCCATCTCTGCTGTGTCCCTCTGCTCACCTCTGACATATGGGAGCTACCATTGGTTGAGGGCTAACCATAGGCCAGACAGGTGGGAAACAGCATTTCCTTAGAACTGGGCAATAACCCCGAAAAGTGGTTACTGTGTTACACTGTGCCCATTTCAGAGATGATGAAACTGAGGGTCACAGAATCTGACCAGTCTAGATTCTGTGGCAGACAAATAGCAAAGCTGTGAATGAAACTGTCTAAAACTCTGTGCATGTGTATGTATATGTGTGCATATGTGTACGTGTGCATGTGTATATGTGTATGCATGTGCGTGTGTCTATGCATGCATGCATGCGTGTATGTGTGTATATGTGTATGTGTGCATGAGTATATGTGTGTGCATGTGTGTATACGTGTCTGTGTATATGTGTGTATGTGTGCGTGTGTGTGTTGGAGAAAATGCTGAAACATCTCCCATGTCTGAAATGATCTATCTTCTAGAACCTAGTTTATGTGTATTTGTCAGAGCTCTTCAGAGAAGCTATCCTTGATCATCGCAGCCTGAAGGAGTTGCCTCTAGTGCATAAAGTCTCACGGTTGATTAGAATTCATGCGTGCACCCAGCCTCCCGTCAATTTGCCGACACACAGGTTCAAAGCAGCCTTCCAGTTAGCAGGGACAGAAAGCTCCGTGCTGTCCCCTGGAACTGTCAGTGCCAGCTGGAGCACTGCTGCTGCGTCCGAGGCTCTCTGATGCATGTGGCTCCCTCACGAGCGGACCTGGTCTGCGCGAGGCTTGTCCTGGCTGGCTGTACGCGGAGCCACATCTTCCTGGAAACTTCTGATTGTTCTTTTGCCCAGATATCTGCATCTGGAAATGCATCTCTAATCTATAAACATTTTCCTGGACTAAGGAAATTGAAAACTTCTTGCTAAACTTTCTCAAATAGAAACATCTGCACTTCCCTCCTTGAGTGAATGGGTTAGGGAGGCACTGAGGTTCCCTCACTAGAAGAGAGGTGTGTGGACTAAAATTAACTGGCTTCGTCATTTTAGCGACATAAGTAAATACAAACGGCCAACTCTGCACCCCTCCTGGACGCGGGATTTTCACTCCGTGACTTCGCAGCTCCCCCAGCTACATGGGCAGAGTCTGTTCCTACCACTTGACTCTGAATTTAACCTTCTTGGCCTCTTTTGGTTGGTGGACGTTATGAGGCGTGACACAAGCAGAGGCATGGGCGAGCCCTGCGTGCTGCGGCTTCCTCATCCTGTACACACGCCTCAGGGGTGCTGGCGGGAGGGGCCATGAGGGGCAGAGTGCCCTGGTCACCACACCCAGGCCACTGGGTCAGCCGAGAGCCAGCCCTGGGCCCTGGGCCACTCCCCACCCGACCACCAGGCACCTGGGGAAGAAATGCTTTCTGTGGGTTTGGTAGTCGTTGGGCAGCATGATTCTGGAAATAACCGATTGGTCAACTTTTAAGGGTATTTGGAGGCCAAGACTTGAATTTTAGCTCCAGCTCCTTTAGCTGCTGAGCTCGAGCTACATCACTACAGCCTCGAGACTCTCCGTTCCTTCCCTGGAGAAGCTTCCGGGGGTGGGCCTAGACAATTCATGAACAACCCAGGAGAGTGTGCTTTGCAACTGGTGAGAAGGAAGTGTAACCCCCATGCGAGTGGGTCCACGATAGGGAGTTTCCCTTATCCACCAGGACAAAAGCTGGGGGACCGCCCCCAAACCTCAGAACTATAATATTATAGAACATTATCTGTCTTAATTTTTAAGCCTTTTATTCCTTTTCATTTATTCATTTTTCTCAAATTGTATTGATTTGGTAAAAATGAAGCTTGTTCATGATAAAGAATGAAAATAATGCAGAAAAAGAAGAAAACGTTTTGAACTCCCCTGGATCCAACGCCCCAAAAAGCATCCCCGCCCGGCGGCCTGGACCACAAAGGTGCACGTGGAGCTCTACAGAGAAATTCCCTGCAATAAAAATAGGGTTATTGGCACCAACTATTTTCACTATAAAAGTATTTTATTAAATTTTACTTCAATTTTAAGAGAAGAAAATGAAGTGGTATTTGAACGGAGGGAATTGCAGATCTTCAAGTAAGTGTTGCCTTGCCACAAAAGATGATATTTTGTAAAGAGCCCTGCAAGGTTAGGAACAAGAATATGAAAACATTAAGAGGTTGAAGCCTTTATGTTTTTAACTCTATATTTCAGTTTCGGAAAATTTTAATCACACTCTATTATAAAAGACGAGGACATGGGCATTCTTACACTTCCTCTTCCCACTTCTCTTGATTTTTGTTGGTGATATGTATAATGTTTACTTTGTCAAAGTTGAATAGCATTTGCTTTCTATTTTGTAACTACCGTGTTTCCCTGAAAATAAGACAGGGTCTTATATTTATTTTTCCTCAAGAAGACGCCTAGGGCTTATTTTCAGGGGATGTGTTATTTCTTTTAAGTACAGTACAACAATCTACATTTATTCAAATAGAGTTAAGTCGTCTTCTTCTGGAACATCATCATAACTCTCCAAACCCCTAATTCCATCCCAAATTTCTTGCGACTCTATTTCCTTTAGAACCATTGGCCCCAATCTCTCATGTCGAGCCATAGAGCTCTCACGGGGCAGATGAGAAGGGCTGCTCGTCTTCTTTACCGCTCCATGACGAAATGCATGGGTTGTGCAGATACGCTGCGTAGCCACGCCCTTCACTAGGTCTTATTTTCGGGGTAGGGCTTATGTTGCACAAATGCTCAGAAATCCTGCTTGGGCTTATTTTATGGACAGGTCTTATTTTTGGGGAAATGCGGCATTATTCCTACTGGTTTTTAGCTTTTTTTCCCCTTTTTAAGTGGATGTGATACTTGTGAGTCCTTTCTATGACGACTTTTACTCTCCCGCAGGGTTTTTATTTTTAAAGCTTTATTTGTTTGCGTGGCTGCAGTTTACCCTGAGCAGTTCCTGATCTCCCAGTCCCTTAGACCTCTCCTAGACCCGCTCCCAAACTCCGCCGCCTACTGTCTGCCGCCTTTATAATCAAGGGCTAACTTGGCTGATAAACCGTTTTTCTTCCACTTAGAACTTTTTAATCCACACACTCCACTACTTGTGTTTTTTTTTTTTTTTTGAATATTTTTCTGATTTTTTTCTTTTACTTTTTTTTAAATTTCAAAATATTAAAGGAGTACAAATGTTTATGACATAGCTTGAGTCAGGGCTACAAATGTGCCATCACTCAAATAGTGTTCCTTGTACCTGTCGTGTGGGTTTTTGCCTCTCCCCTCCTGCCCCCAATCCCGGTTTGATTTCCACTGAGTTTCACTTCCCTCTGTGCACTTGTGTGCTCATCAGTTAGTTCCAATTTAATAGCGAGTCCAGGTGGGGTTTGTTTTACCATTCTTGTGATACTTAGGGTGATGGTTTCCAGTTCCTTCCAAATTATGCAAAAGGCATTAATTCATGATTTTTTATGGCTGAGTAGTACTTCATGGTATACATATACAACATTTTGTTAATCCACTCATGAATTGATGGGCATTTGGGTTGATTCCACATCTTTGCAATTGTGATTTGTGCTGCTATAAACATTTGAGTGCAGGTGTCTTTTTGATAAATTGACTTCTTTTCCTTTGGGTAGACACCCAGTAATGGGATTGATGGATCAAATGGTAGGTCCCACAGAGGGTGTACTAGTTTGCAGCCCCACCAACAGTGTATAAGTGTTCCTTTCTCTGCATCCACGTCAGCATCTATTGTTTTTGGACTTTTTAATAAAAGCCATTCTGGCAGGGTTAAGGTGATAATTCATTGTGGTGATTTTTTTTCTTTATTGTGGTAAAATATACATAACATCAAATTTACTGTTTGAAGAATTTATCCTGTAGTTTAAGTGTTGCCCCAGGCCTGCCTGGTCTCTGTGTCAGTGTCTCATGGTTGCAGCCTCTTCTGTGGTATGTTTATCTGTAGCTGCTATTCCTGGAGCCCAGCCTGGTGGGGTCTAATATTCCTGGGGACATTTTATTGCCCCAGGATTGTCTCCCTGTCATTGTACTGAGCGATGCTGTGGGCATTCAGAGACTGGACTGTCCGAGTTCAAGGGAGCCGCCCTTCCCTGCCATCCCTTGCCCTCGCTCTGAACAACCCTTCCTTATCCTTGATCTTTACTAACATGACCAGGAAACATCCCAGCGGCTGCTGCTCTGAGTAGGGCACACATTTTAGATCTGTTTCAGTCTATGTTCCTTTGCTCATGAGAATTTTCTGTTATTATATCTTTAAAAAGATATCCTGTCCCCTTTTGTGGGGTCTCCACCCTAGGGACACTGGTCAGTTGCCTCGCGGCTCCCTCTCCAGCCCTGCCCCCTGCCCTCACCCTGCACTGACCCGCCCCCTCGTGGCAGCAATCCTGAACTTGCTGCTTTTGTTAATTTACTAGTTTTCTTAGTAATGTTGCTTTGGTACTCAACATTTTTGGATCTTTTAAACCTATTCTCTCAATTTTAATCTCGTCTTGTAACTGGTTCACATTTGATGCAGCCTTTCTCTGGAGTGAAGGACTCACAGGAGTGTCCCTCTCGTCTCCAGGCGGCGTCTTCGTCCACACTGCCCTGCTCTCCCGCCTCTGCGCGCAGCCCTCCCTGCTCCCTTCCTCACTCCTCCCAGAATGCTCTCGTCTGGCTGCGACGCCATTTGTGTCCCTCTGTCTCACCCTTAACTCCTTTGGCTCTGATATCATGGGGCAGATTTCCCGTGGCAGCCTTTCTGCCCCCTAGCATTAGTACCTTCCTCTCGGAGACTCAGTCCAGGGCTGCAGACTGACTCACACACCTGTGTTCTTTCACCTGCTCCCGTGGTGGGGTGGAATGTTCTGGGGGCTACTCAGTGGGAGGCCAGGCGGGCTTCCTCCTCCTCTCTAGGATTGGTCTTTACATTTTCCACAGGGGTCCATTTAGCCCATAGTCACCAAATTTGAGGGCGTTGAGAGAACGCTTAGAATGTTTTTATGTTGTAGCTCCTTTGTCCAGTTTGACCTCTGGTGGGTGGAGGAGGGGACGTGCCTTGCTGGGCAAGAACACGCTCATTTCCTACCGTGGCCTCTTCCTTCAACCAACACATTCACCGGCCGCGAAGCCTCGCCCACGGCCGGCACTCACAGTCCGCACGGCAGTGTGTGCTGCGCATTCACGACGCATCCGTTCTGCTCTTGTGTGATGAGGAAAGCTTTAAAGCACTGAAAGCTTGTTTTACTTTACAGGCAGCTTTAGGAAAATAACTATAATAACTCCTACTAAGGACTTGTTAAAAGGTCACAGATTTGTAGTAACTTATTAGCTGAACGTACACACTGCAACTGCAGAGATAAAATTAAAAGCTTTTGGCCATCGGCTAAAGTGGACGCTCATGTTCATCTGTGGCTGATGACTATAGTCGACGCTGGGCTGTGCGGGTTCATCTGTGGCTGACGACTACAGTCGATGCTGGTACCATAGTGGTTAAGCACTGAGATGATGTGCTCTTTCCCTTGCTTGGAGGCAGCTGGGAAGGTTTTTGCTGACTTTCGTCTTTTTCTTTTGGAGAGAAGTTTTGTGATCTGGCTTCACTTTCCTCCCATCATTATCCCACTTTATTTAACATCAAAGCCGCAGTGGTCAGAACAGGCCGCACACACAGTCCATTTAGAAGCGCCGGACGTGCATCCAGGGCGGCCCTCCCGAGCTGACACGGCGGTGGGAGCCGGCTCCTGCGTGGGTGGGAGGGGCGGTGATCCTGCAAGAGCAGAGACGTGGCTCTTTACTTCCCATTACTCATACAACCTGTTCCGAAATTAAATTCCATGCACGGGGGAAAGATGTTGAGGGGCTTCGATCGCATGCAGAGGCAGCAGAGGCGCAGCAAGACAGAACCCAGAGCAGGAGACCTGGCTGTCACCCCCGCCCCAGGCTGCAGGCTGTGGACAGAGAGTCTGGGCTGCCAGGCCCCTCGTGGAGCAAGGCCCGCCGCGTGGGGAGTGGTGAGGAGACAGCCTCCTTGTAAGACTGTGCTTTCTGTCAGCAGTGCCAGCCCCCAAGTTCAAGAAAAATGACTGGTAGTAAAGCAGAAACGCATTGAAAGTATTAATAGGCACTGTTTGTTGCCACTAGCTTGCTGTCCTTTATGCCAACACTCTGCCAACCCTTCTATCAAATGCGCATGCTCACTTCCTCCTGCACCTACAGAATGTGGCAGAAGGTCCTGGCCCCCCTCGCGTCTGAACTGCAACTGCACACAGGGCAAGTCCCAAGGGAATCAGATGCCCACCTGGAGCAGGTGATAGCAACAACATCACTCCCGCGATAACCGACGTCAATTACTGATTGCCCTCTAGGAGTCAGGATGCATGTCATGTGTTTTACAGGCATTATTTCATGTAAATCAAACTCATAATGCAGATAGGAAATGGAAAAAAGATATTAGGATCTGTATACAAATCATTTGACTAGAAAATGCCAAAGTTAGAATTTGTTCTTAAATCTGTCTCTGAAACCCAGTATCTATTAACTTTTTCATTCTTTTTGCCTGAGCTCCAAAGATAAAAGGACCTAGAACATTTTGAGAGGACTCTAATCAACTCTCCTGTCACTCTGTGGACTATTTCCCTGTGAGGGGTGGGTGGCTCAGACCATACATGCCCATGGGCTCAGGCCACAGCTGGGATCCTGAAACTCAACGCGGTGCCCCTGACCTGTCAGCCCCCCACCCAAAGGGACAGAGCTCTTCTGCTTCCACCAGACTCCTAAGGTACATGCATGCCTTTGTTCCTGCTTCCTCGGCTACTTCAGTCATTTACTCATTCAACAAACATAGTGAGAGTCACAAAGCCATTGTTGGGATGTGGAGCAAGATGGCAGATGAGAAACACTGCCAGACAGAGTGTCTCTGCAGAAAAGACAGCTTCTAGAAGAAATTAGAAGAAAGAAGCAAGCAGACGACCATACATCAGACCAGGGTCAGAAGGAGGGGTACCGGAGACTACGGGAGACTCCACGGGAGGAGGTTGCCGAGGAGAACTGGAAGAAGAGACCACCCCAGCAGCTGGGAGACCAGCGGCAAGGGTAGGTGGAGCGGTTAACTTCCGCTCCCTTGCATCTCGGACTGCTGGTGGGCTCCCAGCGGTTGGAGAGACCTGCGGACACCAGTCCAGAGACGGCCACTGCCAGTGAGTGGTAAGCCTGTAGTGGACGCGGCACCAGGCTCCCAACCCCCTCGGGGCCCCTCCGTGTGCACAGACCCGACCACGTGGCAGGCAGAAAAATCTAACCAAACTCCTGGAAATGAAGAATCAATTCAGGGAACTACAAAACATAGTGGAAAGCCTCAAGAACAAAGTAGATCAAACACAAAAAGAATCTCAGAGATTGAAGATAACACCTTCCAATTAAATAAATCAGTCACAGAGATAGAGCAGAGAAACAAGAGAAAAGAGCAAAGCCTACAGAAGATGTGGGATTATGTTAAGAAACCTAATGTGATAGTTATAGGGTTACCCAAAGAGGAAGAAGAAAACACTCAAGGGTAGGATAAGCTATTTGAAGTTATAATAGAGGAAAATTTCCCAGGTCTTGATAAAAATCTGGATATACAAGTTCAAGAAGCTCAAAGGACGCCTGGGAGATTCAATGCAAACAGGAAGATGTCATGACATGCAGTCAACAGACTGACCAAAATATCAACTAAAGAGGCTCTTCTAATAATGAGTGAGATGTGCAACGTTTGGGGCATGGTCATGCTTGAGGCTCTGCCTCGAGGGGGGAGGGGAGCATGGGCAATATACATAACTGTAATATTTGTACCCCCATAATATGCTGAAACAAAAAAAAATAAATAAAAAAATAAACTGGAGAGAATGATGCATATAAAGGAGAATGAATAAAAAAAAAAAAGAGGCTCTTCTACGTGCTCTAAGAAGAAAGAAGCAAGTAACATACAAAGGAAAGCCAATCAGAATACTGCCAGACTTCTCTACTGAAACTTTACAAGCAAGGAGAGACTGGGACCCCATTCTCACTCTTCTGAAGAAGAATAATGCCGAGCCTAGAATCTTATTCCCTGCAAAACTAAGTTTTGTATATGAAAGAGAAATCAAGACACTGTCAGATAAGCAAAGACTGAGGGAATTCACCAAGACAAGACCAGCCCTCCAAGAAGTACTAAAAACCGTGTTACCCACGGATCAGCACAATAAACACTCACGAATGTAAATCCACTCAAAAGCTAAATATCAAAGCCCAGATACCACAATAGCTCAAGAGAGAAAACAAAGCAACAAAGTTCAACCCAGCATAATGAACAGAAATCTTCCCCGCCTATCAGTTATCTCAATAAATGTGAATGGCTTGAACTCCCCACTCAGGAGACATAGGCTGGCCAAATGGATAAAAAAATACAAGCCAAGTATCTATTGCTTTCAGGAAACACATCTAACCTGCAAGGATGCAGTTAGACTAAAGGTAAAG